>JASVEL010010820.1:0-79540 GCA_032618575.1 Nicotiana noctiflora | reverse complement strand
ATGTTATATTTCCTTCAGACTTTTATGTGTAGTATTCCATAGTAGTTCGTGAGTTGGTGACTCCACATCTTGGGTAGAGGATTTCAGTATGATTTTCACTTTGTAATTAGTTATCTATATCTGATAAAGTATTCCGCATTTATTTAATTAAAATTGTGTTAAAAACAGGATAGTATGAATACAGTGGCTTGCCTAGCTACCACGAGTAGGCACCATCACGATCCCGATATTGGGGGAAAATCCGGGTCGTGACAAGTTGGTATCAGAGCTCTAGGTTACATAGGTCTCACCACTCACGAACAAGCTTAGTAGAGTTTGAGATGCAAAGCAAGCTACAACAATTATGGCTGAAGTACATGCAAGGGTCTGTGGACCACACATGAGTGGGTATGTGCTAGCAAAGAAAATACTCTGAGCAGGATATTACTGTCTTACTATGGAGCGGGATTGTATCAACTATGTGCACAAATGTCATCAATGCCAGATACATGGAGATTTGATTTATTCTCCACCATATGAGTTGCATATGATGTCGGCACCATGGCCCTTTGTTGCTTGGGTATGGATGTCATTGGGCCAATAGAGCCAGCAACATCTAATTGTCACAGGTTTATTCTGGTTGCCATTAATTATTTTACTAAATGGGTAGAGGCAAAGACGTTCAAGGCAGTAACCAAGAAGGCAGTGGTTGATTTTTTACATGCAAACATCATTTGCTGGTTCGGAATTCCAAAGGTGATTATTATGGATAATGGTGCCAACCTTAACAGTCATTTGATGGCAGAAACATGTCAGAAATTTATGATTATTCACCAAAATTCCACGCCATATCATCCTAAGGCGAATGGAGCAGTTGAAGCAGCCAATAAGAACATTAAGAAAATTCTTCGGAAAATGGTGGAGGGATCGAGACAATGGCATGAGAAATTACCATTTGCTTTGTTGGGATATCGTACTATCATTCACACTTCGGTAGGTGCAACCCCTTATTCATTAGTGTATGGCATGGAGGCAGTGATACCTGCAGAAGTTGAAATACCCTCCCTTCGAGTTATTGTGGAGGCACGAATTGATGATGATGATTGGGTTAAAGCACGACTAGAACAATTGAGTTTGATTGACGAGAAAAGACCGGCAGCAGTATGTCACGGGTAATTGTATCAACAGAGAATGGCTAGAGCCTATAACAAGAAAGTGCGTCCGCGAAACTTTGAAGTCGGGCAATTGGTATTGAGGTGCATCTTACCCCATTGGGTAGAAGCAAAAAAAATGTTCGCTCATAATTGGCAAGGGCCCTTTGTTGTATCACGAGTGTTGTCTAATGGAGCATTATATCTAACAGATATGGAAGGGAAATGTGTAGAAATAGCCATCAATTTTGACGCAGTCAAAAGATATTATGTATGATTTCTTTATCTTCGTGTATTCAATTGTATTTGTCATATTTTGAAATTGAAATGATGAAGGCATTTCATTTTGCTATACAAACACTTTATCTATTGCTATCCCTTTGAGCCTTATTAATTTTCTTTCATATCCCTCTTTCAGAATCAACGACAAAGTCAAAAACTAAATGATGAAATGTCAAAGAAAAGAAGAAAAGAGAAAGATGAAAAAATAAAAAGGGTGGAAAAGAAAAAAAAAAGAAGAAGAAGAAGAAGAAGAAGAAGAAGAAAAATAGAAAAAGAAGAAGATGAGAAAAATGGAAAAGAAAAGGAAAAGAAAAGAAAAGAAAAGAAAGAAAGAAAAATCCAAAGAAGAATGAATTGGAAGAAGTAAACATCGCAACAACAAAGAGATCTTATTATCCAAACTACGTTTTGACTTGATCCCAAAAGGGTACGTAGGCAGCCTTACTGAGGTTCAGTCATAACAGAAAGAAAATCCAAGAGTCCTCAAAGATTAAAACAGGGGCAGAACATATGTTTATTGTGGAAGATATGATTTCGGAAGTTGTAATTTTTAAACCCAAGTTAGAAATTTTGAGCCTTTATACCTTTCTTTCTAAAGCCATCCAAAAGCCACATTACGGTCCAAAGAAAGACCTTCAGATCAATTTCAAGGAATGACAGTACAAGTAGGTGCATTAAAACGTGTTATGGACAATACTCTAATACCTGAAGATAGAAAATAAAAATATGAGAGAGTCTTATTAGTGAAAACTCCCGCGGGCACCGTAAGGCGATGTGAGGTAAGAGAGATAAAATGAGAGAGTCTTATTGGTGAAAATCCTCCCAGGCACCGTAAGGCGATATGAGCTGAGAGAAATGAAATGAGAGTGTCTTATGGGTGAAAACCCTCACGGGCACCGTAAGACAAAAGTGAGAAAGAAGTTTGTGGTTGAAAAGTGGCAAAGCAAGCAAAGTTTGGATTTTGTTGTAAATCGGTTGGTGAATAAATTGGCAAAAGTAGCAATTGACAGTTGATGATTGGACATACTAGGTCGGATATTCCGAATGCATGGCATGATAAAAACAATCAACGTCCTCACTCATATGTCTCGTTCTTTCTATTTTTAAAAGTATTTTTACCCTCAAACTTCGAGGTCATTGCATTTCATTTTTTTCTTGGTATCTGTCTATAAGACATCGTTAGTCGAAGCCAACTACCAGCTTCTCAATTATATTGCACAACAAGATGAGTTTTATTAAATGACAGTTAAAACAAAAAGGACATATGGCAAAGAGATATTGAGAAGGAAAAAGCAAAAGAAGGAAAAGGAAACAACAAAAGAGAGACATAAGAAAAACAGTTAGGCATCGGGATCAGTAAATCTTGAAAGATAGCCAGAAGATATGGCAAGGCAATACAAGAAGCAAGTTGGAGCAAATTAAAACGTGGAAATAAGGCCAACAAGAATGCTAGTGGCTAACCACTGTTTTATACTAACAAATTATTCTTTGATTAGATAAGGGACAAAAGATTCAAATTCTTACTAATCACTTTAAAGTGAATGTGACCAATGTGGATAACAAGGGAGTACAAATTTTGGCATTCAGGCACCCACCAGGAAAATAAGGGAAAATAGTTCAAAATAGTGCCAAGGAATCCATCTCAAGTTTAGCAATCAAGCACCCACCTGGATAATAAGGGAAGTATAACCTTTTATTTTCAAAAATTGCAGGTATAATAATATGTTACACCCAGTTATCAAACTGGGGCAGACATTTTTCTTTGTTTTGTATGATGTAAGCAGGCGCCCACCTGAAGAACAAAGGAATATTTTTCAAGATTAGTAGTCAGGCGCCCACCTAAAGAACAAGGGAATATTTTTCAAGATTAGCAGTCAGGCACCAACCTAGAAAATAAGGGAAGTATAGCACAATTTCATCACAAGTTAATATTAAGTAACATCATGCACCCAATTACCAAGTTGTAAGCAGGCACCCACCTGAAGAACAAGGGAATACATTTCTTAATTTCAACAAGCAGGCGCCCACCTGAAAAACAAGGAAATACTCTTTCAAGCACAGTAAGCAGGCGCCCACATGAAGAATAGGGGAATATCATTTTAAGTTGTAAGTAGGGGGCCACCTGAAGAACAAGGGAAAACTTTTCAAGCACATCAAGCAGGCTCCCACCTGAAAAACAAGGAAATACTTTTTCAAGAAAAGTAATCGCAACCAGACGCCCACCTGAAAAATAAGGGAATATATTTCAAGCATGTTGTAAGCAGGCACCCACCTGAAGAATAAGGGAAGTATCATTTGAAGTTCAGTTTTAAACCCTGATATTTAATAACATGGTATACATAAGCACCATACTGGGGCATAAAAATTTTCTTTGTTTTTAAGTCGTAAGCAGGCACCCACATGAAGAACAAGGGAATACATTTTTCAATTTCAACAAGCAGGCGCCCACCTGAAAAACAAGGGAATACATTTCAAGCAAGCTGTAAGCAGGCGCCCACCTGAAGAACAAGGGAATACTTTTCCGAGCAATAGTAAGCAGGCACCCACCTGAAGAACAAGGGAATACATTTTCAATTTCTACAAGCTGGCGCCCACCTGAAAAATAAAGGAATACATTTCAAGCAAGCTGTAAGAAGGCACCCACCTGAAGAATAAATGAATACTTTTTCGAGCAATAGTAAGCAAGCAGGCACCCACCTGAAGAACGAGGGAATACATTTTCGAGCAATAGTAAGCAGGAGTCCACCTAAAAAATGGACACAGTCAAGATCAAGACAATTCAAGAACAAGTTGGAAGACACAGATAGGATTTTTGTAAATCTTAGAGCATAGCTTAGGCTAGCTTCTTTTATCTTTAAAACGGTGTAATAAGGGGATCAACAAGTAGCGATAACAGCAACAGTATTGAGATCACACCTCCCTGGTAGTCCCAGCTACCAGACATTTCTGAACTACACTAACCTGATTCATGTTTAGCCTAGGATATGTAGGCAATCCCTGAAGCAGGATGTGGTCAAAACTTTCAAAAAATGCTTCACACGGAATATGCGAATGGGCAACCCGGTGGACTCATCATTACTTTCAGCTACTGGCTAGACTGTAACTTTTGTCAACCCGGTGGACTCATCCAATTCAATAGGCACTGGAGTGAGTGTCTCAGCCTGCAAAGTGCCTCTATCTCTTCCCTGCTCAGCATCAAGGTCTCTTCCACTTCTCAGATTAACTGCCATCAACTGCTTTGGGATTTGACCCTTTGGGTTTGTTTGTGTATCTGCAGGCAATGTCCCTTGAGGACGATTGTTAAATGACATAGCAATCTGGCCTACCTGTACTTCAATATTCTTGATAGATGCATCATGTGCATCTATCCTCTCATTGGTTTTGGCATGTGACCCAATTGTCTGCTGCATCATAGCTTTCAACTCTGCGAACCCATCGTCATGTCTACCCCCATGCTGTGGTGGAGGTGGATGATACCCCTGCTGCTGATTGTTGAAATTCTGAGGTCTAGGATATGGAGCCATGTTGTGTCGTGGCCTCATACCTGCTGCAATATATTGTGGTTGAGGAGGCATGTACTACTGTGGAGCCTGTTGACCCCAACTCTGGTTACCCTATCGCTGCCCTCCATAATTAGCCGCATAATTCATGTCTTCATGCTGATGATGATGTTCTTGGTCTGCAGCCCATGGATTACATATGGGTTGGCTAATGCAAGATGTGCATAAACCACCATTGGTAGTATCTACAATGTGAACCTGCTGCTTGACCCCAGATTCTTCCACCTTCTTAGTCAGGATGCTCATTTGTGTCAATAAAGTAGCCATGTTCTCCTCCATAGTGTTGGAAGGATTCAGAGGTACAGAGTGTACCACTGGAATGATAGGAGCATTCCTGGTCATCCACCCGGAGTTTTGAGCCATCTTGTCAAGCAAATTTTGACCTTCTCTCCAAGTCTTGCTCAGAAAAGTCCCACCTGCTGAGGCAGCTACTATATTCTTCATACTGTCTAAAAGCCTCATGTAGAACCTTTGACCCAACATCTGCTCAGGAACCCCATGGTGAGGACACATAACAAGCATACCTTTGAATCTGCCCCAAGTTTCATGTAATGTCTCCATTGGTTTCTGCTTGAAGCTCACAATCTCATCAATTTGCTGAGCTGTCTTGTTAGGTGGATGAAACTTGCTTTGGAATTGCTTGACTAACTTATCCCATGTTGCAATAGAGTTTATGGGGAGTGAGTTTAGCCATACATGTGTAGCCCATGTGACTGAGAACAGAAATAGTAATAATCTGATGGTTTCCGGTGTCACGTTTGGTTGCCTCTATGTCTTGCATATTGAGAGAAAGTTCTTCAGGTGCTGTTGTGGATCTTCAACCTGAGTCCCAGAGAATAATCCCTTGTTTTTCAACAAGTGTAGCATGTTGTTAGTAATCTGGAGAGGCTCGGCTTGAATCGCTGGCACAATAATAGAAGTTGCCAAATTATCCACTGTTGGTTGTGCCCAGTCAAATAATACACCTTCATGCGCCTCCTGTGCGTTCAACCCAGATTGCTGGTTTGGGTCGTTCACGTCTCCCATGTCGAAATCTAGTTTAATTGGTCGCTGAGATTGCTGAAGTTGTTCTGATTGCCTTGTTACGTGCCCGAAAAGTTTGCTCTGGGTCTGAGAGTCCTTCAATTAGTTCTCCAGTCCTTGCAGATTTCCTTGGCATGCACCTGAGTACCCAATTCAACAACCGTCAAAATTTTTAATGTAAAGTGTGTAGAAAGAACCTGACTACACAAGAATCTTCTAGTTCTGTAAATGGCAATTAATAATTTCATTAATTCCTCAGCAACGGCGCCAAAATTGATTCACGCCCAAACAACGGTCGTAGTCAATATAATCCGGTTAATTAAGTCCAAAGTCGATCCCACAGGGAATTAACCTATCAACTGCAACTTTCACAACCCAAGAATACTCCTGAAGCAACTTCCCAAACTTTTGAATATATTTTTGTGGAATATTTTCTACTAACTAACTTTTGCAAGAATTTAAAGACTTGAAAGAAAGAATTGAATGTTGTGTAAAGAATGAAGAGAAAGACTAAGGTATTGATTTTCCCTATTGATGGAATCCCTTCTGTTTATGCTCATACAAATTGTCAATATTATTTTATCAATCATGAACGCTATTTTTACGGTAATTCTCTCCCGAGCAACTACAATAATTTACTATTGCACTCTTCCGAGCTACCCTAGCTAGCTTTAATTTGAACAGTTCACTTTGGATTGCACCCAAGGTTTCGTTATTCCTAACCCCACCTTTACGCCGACAATTATAGATTCCTCCAATAATCTAGGTGTGGTGTTGTTCAACAATTTACCTAAATATGCAGTCTTTTCCAAGTTACGTACACTAAATAGGCACAGCTAATTGGGGATCCTACCAATTAACTACAACAAAAACGAAGTTGAACAAATAGAAATCTAGCTAACTTTGTAATCCCATAACCCAGAAGATCATCACTCAATAGGTTCCATCAAAACCTTAGACAAATAATTAGCTACTCATAATCAAAGAAACAAGATAGAAAATTGAATTCATAATCAAAGATTCAATGTAAAAGAAAGAAAGATGTTGAGAGAGTTCTCTCTTACTAGTTTTCTTGCAAAAGTAATAAATAATACAATATTTGCCTCTCTTGGGCGAATCCTATAATTATATAGAGGGTTTAGGTTACAAAAATTGCATCTTGACAAGTTTGACCCTAAAAATTTCGGCCTCGCTCGCGGTCTGTCCGCATTCGCGGATGGACCGCGAAAAATCCACTCCTCTGAATCTCTGAGATTCCACGAGCCCTTTCAACCGCGGTCCATCCGCGTTCGCGGTTGGACCGCGGCAGAACAGTGCCGCAGATTTTTCTTCCTATTTTTCAGCACAAACTTCAATATTTCTCTACCCTTGGCCTTTTCACCATCTTATAACTCCAAAATTGCTCTTTTAGGCGTCAATGGCTCATGTGTACCTATAACACACCAAAAACACTAATAAAAGCATTTTGTGATCATAAACAATGTCAAAGCAACAATAAAGCGTGATTATTTAGGACATTATAGTCAAATTCACCTATTATCAGGCACCGTAAGGCGATATGAGCTGAGAGAAATGAAATAAGAAAGTCTTATAAGTGAAAACCCTCACGGGCAGCGTAAGACGAAAGTGAGAAATAAGTTTGTGGTTGAAAAGCGGCAAAGCAAGCAAAGTTTGGATTTTGTTGTAAATCGGTTGGTGAATAAATTGGCAAAAGTAGCAATTGACAGTTGATGATTGGACGGACTGGGTCGGATAATCCGAATGCATGGCATGATAAACAAAATCAAAGTCCTCACTCAGATAAGTATCGTTCTTTCTATTGTTAAAAGTATTTCTACCCTCAAACTTCAAGGTCGTTGCATTTCATTTTTTTCTTGGAATCTGTCTATAAGACATCATCAGTCGAAGCCAACTACCAGCTTCTAAGTTATATGACACAACAAAATGGGATTTATTAAATGATAGTTAAAACAAAAAGGACATATGGCACTGAGATATTTGCAAGGAAAAAGCAAAACAAGGAAAAGGAAACAACAAAAGAGAGACATAAGAAAAACAGTTAGGCATCGGGATCAGTAAATCTTGAAAGATAGACAGAAGATATGGCAAGGCAATACAAGAAGCAAGTTGGAGCAAATTAAAACGTGGAAGCAAGGCCAACAAGAATGCCAGTGGCTAACCACCGTTTTATACTAACAAATTGTTCTTTGATTAGAGAAGGGACAAAAGATTCAAATTCTTACTAATCACTTTAAAGTGAATGTGACCAATGTGGATAATAAGGGAGCACAAATTTTGACAATCAGGCACCCACCTGGAAAATAAGAGAAAACAGTTCAAAATAAAGCGACAATGTGCCACGGAATCCATCTCAAGTTTAGCAATCAGGCACCCACCTGGATAATAATGGAAGTATAACCTTTTATTTTCAAAAATTACAGGTATAATAATACGTTAACCCAGTTATCAAACTGGGGCAAAAATTTTCTTTATTTTGTATGATTTAAGCAGGGGCCCACCTAAAGAACAAGGGAATATTTTTCAAGATTAGTAGTCAGGCGCCCTCCTGAAGAACAAGGTAATATTTTACAAGATTAGCAGTCAGGCACCCACCTGGAAAATAAGGGAAGTATAGCACAATTTACTCACAAGTTAATATTCAGTAACATCATGCACCTAGTTACCATACTGGGGCGGAAAAATTTTCTTTATTTTTAAGTTGTAAGCAGGCACCCACCTGAAAAACAAGGGAATACATTTTTCAATTTCAACAAGCAGATGCCCACCTGAAAAATAAGGGAACTCTTTCAAGCACAGTAAGCAGGCGCCCACCTGAAGAATAAGGGAATATCTTTTCAAGTTGTAAGTAGGGGCCCACCTGAAGAACAAGGGAATACTTTTCAAGCACAGCAAGCAGGCGCCCACCTGAAAAACAAGGGGCACCCAACTGAAGAATAAGGGAAGTATCATTTGAAATTCAGCTTTATGGATCGGGTTGTACGCCACAGCGTCATGTGCATTGCATTGCATACATGCATTGGATCTACTTGTACTACGTGGCATGATATTTAGCACTCATACATTACTGGCATACATGTGTTATTTGCCTTATTGACCAGATACCCTGGTGGAAATTGTTAAGGAGGCTGATTTGAGTGTTGACTTGCACTGCTTCAGGTTGTACCCAGGTATTGAACTGTTAAAAATGAAAGAAGGAAATGTTAAAAAAAGATTTCAAAAATAATCTACTCATATATGTTAAAAAGGAATACCATGAAAGTGTTCTGCAGTTTAAAAGATGATTTTGTATTTTATAGCATGAGATAGTGCTTTGTGTGGTTTTCTTTTTTTTCAGCATTATTTACTTTTATTACCGCTGAGTTGGAAGTACTAACTCGACTCCCTGCACCATGTGTGCAGATTCAGGTACTTGGAGGTTTAGCTGAGCTTGGTGCTGGTCTAGAGCCAGTTGGGATCGTCGAGGTAGCTGCCTGGTGTCCGCAAAACCTGACATTTCCCTTGCTACCCTGTAATTTTTTTGTTTATTCCGTGTACTCTTAGACTTTTAGAGTTTTACAGTATTGACTGATATTTTGATAGAGGCTCTTGGCTCGTGACCCCATATCCTTGGGAAGTTATGCGGTTTTCGTGAGATTTCGGGATATTGTTATAGCTATCAGCTTATTTTGATTTTCTTCACTGCTAATGACTTAAAATAAATTATTTTGAGTTATAAGCTCAGATTGAGAGTGTATTTGGTCGGGCTTGCCTAGCCTTTCGGTTGGGCGCCATCAGGATCGGGTTTGGGGTCGTGACAATTTTATTCTCAAAAAGCTAGAAAAATCTGCTTCATAAAAAATATATATGATTTTTTTAAAAGTGCCTCAAATTGAAGTTTGTCTTTAGGCCACCAAACTTATTGAGGTGCCCATGGATCCTGCACGCATAACCAAATCTTAGTACACCAAACTTTCCGTTATTCTAAGAGGTCATTGGATTTCTCATGTCAAGGTAATAGACAATAATAAATGAATTTACTGTTATTATTTTTTAGAGATTTCTGAATTTTATAATATATGCATACAAATTAAACAAAATCATTAAGTTCACGTGAACATGTAATTTATATGCTAATTCTGACCCTAATTTTAATTAGGTCATCGTGTTAATTCCGTCGCTGCTATGACAAGTTCATTGGCAAATTGAGGATAAAGATTATTGATAAGAATAGGTTTTGATCGATAATTTTTTTTGGTTTCTCGCTCAGTATTTATTATCCGCATTGAAGCATATTAGGATTTGTGCCGCATAGAATTCCTGTTCGGGAGAAGCACTCCCTATCAAAAATCTTTTTATACCCATTACTCATGGCTCGAATCCAAGACCTCTAATTAAAAGAAAAACAGTCGTATCTATTGTAACACATCCTTGAGTAGTTGACCGATAAATTTAAACGGACACTAGTTTTTTCTATTATGGAAATAATGCTTTCCCAGTTATTACTCAAATCAAAAGCACTTACATTAAAAATAAAAGATGGATGGACAGAACCACATTCCATCGAACCAGACGTAGAAATAGCTGCCTTAGCTCAAGATCGAAGGAAATAAATGACATGAAAATGTGGAGAAATTAATGATAATTAAGATGTGAAGGTTGATTTTACTCGTGGTAACTTAACTTTATATTTTACACAAATAAAAGTATAGAACCATTTGTTGTATCATTGAAGTTGCAGAATTTGATATGTTTCAGTAAAGTCACAAAATTATTTTTCGTATTATTAAATAAAGTCATTAAACTTTATTTGTTATATTAATTAAGTCATAAAATTATTTTTTTGCATCATTAAAACTTGTAAACTATGGGTTAATTATTTCTTACATATACAACTCCTCGAAAAATCAAACTTCCAATCACTAAGCAAATTCTTTGGATTTTTAACATCACTAAACGATGTTTAATTATACAAACGTTTGATATGATTCTCGATGAAAGTTGTACGTAATATCTTTCTATACCCAATTTTTTTTGTATACGATATAATTCTTCTGGTCCACTTTAATTAATTTTTTGGTTGTTTTCACATATATTAAAGAATTCATCTTTTAGAATTAATTAATAATAATATGATCAATTGACCTTAATTTGTGCATTGGAAATACAACAAAATACTCTTATGCTATTGATAATAGGTTGAATATAGGTGATTTAGCGATTGTTTATGCTCCCTCTTGATTGTGTTCCGATGTTATAATGTGGTTAATTGATAAAAATGGGCTCTAATTGTGATTTTTACATTTTGTGGGATGAGGACCCTATATGACGCCTTAGGAAGGCGATTGGAACTATTTTAGAGCAAGAACGACCCCTCGGAGCTGAGTACACATGAAGATGAGGAAGAAAATCAAGAAACGGAAGACTGGGCTAGCACGCCCAGGTACGCGCCCGCGCTAAAAGTAGTACGCCTAGGACGGAACGCTTGCCAACTAGCGCGGCCAGATACGCGCCCAGGTGCGCGACCGCGCTAGTCCAAATTCTGGGAAGGTTTATTTAGGGGTAAAATTGGAAATCTAAAGGAAACCCCACTTAACCTATATAAACTCAAGCTCGCCCAAGGTTAATTTTTCAAGTTTTTCATAGGCTACTGCAAGGTATCGAGAGGCAAGAGGCAATGAGGAGATTTGACCATCAAGTTCTTGTTTTTTTCTCTTTGTTTTTGCTATTTGTGATGAAATTGAACCCTATTGTGTTGAATTTTAGTATGAGTAGCTAAAACCCATTATTCTAGGGTCATGGGTGAAACAAGAAAGTTAATGTTTGACGTTTAATTCGACGAAGTTGGTTTATCATATTGGATTGTTTATTTAATTTTGATATTAATTATTATTTTTGAGTAGCTAACATTGAAATACTATCTACGAGTCTAGAATTGAACTCGAAAGTGGGAACCTCAGATTGTATATAGAATTAAATAGAGCGGGTTCTTGAACTCGGACCTCGGGGAACGGATTCGCGATTGGGATGGACATATACCCAATTGTCTTGCTTGGTTGGAATACATGAATTGTAAATGCATTCTTGTTAATCTTAATTTCATAGACATATAAGCATTGAGTTAACTTGAATAGGCGAGTAAGGACTCGACAAATTCTTATGAGTAATATTAACCATGTCAATCAACAATTCAGATAAATCAATTAGTCGTTTTAAAACAAGAACACATTACGATTGTTAACTAGCCCGTGACCCTGGAATATCCTCTCCTACTATTTGTTACTAGAACTGCCTACTTGTTTGGTTAATTGCTCTAGTTAGATTATTTCTTGATAGTTAGGTGGTAAAATAATTACATCTCGCTTTTGTGAAAAACCTCTTAGATAAATAAAGTAAATGAGTTGAATCAGTCAACAGTTAATCATAAGTCTTTGTGGAAATGATACTCTACTCACTACTTTATTACTTGACAATCACATGCACTTGCGTGAGTGTTTTGGTCGTAATAAGTTTTTGGCGTCGTTGCCGGAGACTTAGAAATTAGTTACTTGTCTGAATTGAGATTTTATTATTTATTTATTCGAGTTTTAACTTTCAGTTCACTTTGTTTGTGCTAATACAGGATTTTCTATTGAATGCGAAGAAGTAGAAGCGCAAACAATCTCCTTCCTCTCGATCCTATAATTGAACGAACACTTCACAGATTAAGGAGGGAGGTGGGCGCTAGAACGGGAATTGAAAGAGAGTTGGACATTGGATTCCAACCACAGCCAATTGAAATGGAAGGTAATGAGGAACGTGCAGTGATTGAAGTTGCAAGGACCAGTCTGGCTACTATGACTTAGGCTATCGTGAAGCCTGATATCACTGGACACTTTGAGCTGAAATAATACATGGTGCAACTGATCCAGTCTACAGGGCTATTTGTGGATTTACCTCATGAAGATCTGCAGAGGCACATTCAAAATTTCTTGGAAATTACGGACACTTCGAATTATCCGACGTTTCCAAGGAATATGTCAGGCTGATACTTTTCCCCTTTTCACTGATCGTGAAAGCTAAGGAGTGGTTGAATAAAGAACCAGCTAATTCAATCCGAACTTGGGATGATCTAGTAAGGAAATTTTTAATCAAGTTTTTCCACACCAAGAAAACAAAGATGTTGAGGAGTCAAATTCTTGGGTTCGAACAACGAGCTGGCGAGACACTTCGTCAAGCATGGGAAAGATACAAGAAGATGCTCAGAGACTATCCTCACCATTTCCAGAGATGAGGTATTGGGTCACACTTTTGTATATGGACTAGATGATGCTTCAAAGATGAATCTCGATTCAGCTTGTGGGGGTAGTTGCATGGACAAACCGTACAGTAAAATCCAAATCATGCTAGATAACTTTACCGCTAATGATAATAACTAGGAAGGTGAGGGTGACTCGCAAAAGGCAGTTAAGCAAAAATCAGCTGGGTTACTTGAGCTCAATGAGAGCTGATATTACAAAGAAGGCCAATCAGATGACTAGGATGACAATGCAGCAGCCACAACCAATGCAACAGGTACAGCAGATAACTATTTACTGTGAACTGTGTAGCGACAGTCATATGAGTGATATGTGCCCTATGAATCTAGAATCCATATATATGTGGGGCAATAGAATAGTGGTCCATCGAATCAGCATGCACAATACGAGAATTCTTACAATCCAAATTGGAGGAATCATCCCAACTTCTCATGGGGTAGAAATCAATAGAATCAGAATCAGTATAGAACCCAAGGGGTTTCAATCAGTCTCAGAGACTACCTCAACTAATGGAAGAGAGCACCAATAATTTGCTAAAGAAGTTGTTGATTGACAATCAGCAGCTCAGGACCATATTCATAAATCTTGATAGACGGATGGAGCAGTTAGCAAAAAATCAAAACCCTAGACTTGCAGGCGCACACCCTAGTAATATAGAAAATAATTCGCAAGTGAATGCAGTTACACTTAGAAACGGGAGGGAGCTTGAGGAAGCGCCAAAGAAAAGGAAAGATAAGCTCGTACCTGAGGGGGAGTTGATCCCTAGTGACAAAAAAGCCAAAGAAGATTGCTGAAATTCCAAAGCCAGTAGAGGCCCCAAGGCCACTACCACCTTTCCTCCAGAGATTGCAGAAAAAGAATGATGATCGCATGTTCAACAAATATCTTTCCATGTTGATGCGGGTTCAGATGAATATTCCACTTGTTGATGTGCTTCATGAAATTTCAAAGTATGCTAAGTACATAAAAGATACAGTGGCTCACAAGAGAAGATTAACTGAATTTAAGACAGTTGCACTTACTGAGGAGTGCACCTCTAGGGTCCAAAATAATCTCCCTCAAAAGCTTAAGGATCTTGCCAGCTTTATGATTCCTGTGTGCATTGGTAATATTGATGTGGGTCTTGCTCTTTGTGATTTGGGGGCAAGCATAAATTTTATGTCCCTATCATTGTTCAGGAAATTGGGTCTGGGAGCTCCAAGGACAACTACTGTGATGTTGTAGCTGGCTTGACATGTTAATAGCACACCTTGAGGGGGTGATTGAAAATGTGTTGCTACAAATTGGGAAATTTATCTTCCCCAGTGTAGAGAAACAACGATGACTCAATCCAATCATGAAAGAAGTTATTAAGTGGCTTGATGCAGGTATTGTATTTCCTATCTCAGACAGCAAATGGGTAAGCCCCATCCAATGTGTACCCAAGAAAGGGGGGATGAATGTAGTAGTTAATGAGAATAATGATTTAATCCCTACAAAAATTGTCACCGGGTGGAGAATTTGCATTGACTATAGAAAATGGAACAATGCCACCCGGAAGGAACACTTTTCCCTCCCCTTTATTAACCAAATGCTTGATAGATTAGTTGGCCAGCAGTAATACTACTTCTTGGATGGTTATTCTAGGTATAATCAGATTTTTATAGCCCACGAGGACCAAGAGAAGACCATTTTTACATGTCTTTATGGCACGTATGCGTTCAAGAGAATGCCATTTGGTCTTTGTAATGCACCTGCGACTTTTCAAAGGTGTATGATGGCCATTATTAGTGACATGGTCAAGAGGCTTGTGGAAGTATTCATGGATGATTTTTCTGTGTTTGGATGTTCTTTTGATAACTTCTTGATGAATCTTGATAAAGTGCTTGCTAGATGTGAAGAGACTAACTTGGAGCTAAACTGGGAAAAATGTCATTTCATGGTACATGAAGGTATAGTTTTATGGCACAAGGTGTTCAAAGATGGTTTGCAGGTGGACAAGGCAAAGGTGGAAGCGATTGAAAAATTCCTCCACCGATATTTGTCAAAGGTATTCACAGTTTCTTGGGCCATGCAATTTTTTAGTAAGCCTTTTATCGTCGTTTCATGAAAGATTTCTCGAAAATTTCCTTTCCCTTGTATAGGTTGCTTGAGAAGGATGTCACCTTAAAATTTGATGATGCATGTCTGAAGGCATTCAAGGAGCTGAAGGGAAGGTTGGTGACTACACCAATCATAATTGCTCCGGATAGGGAGCAGCCATTTTAGTTGATGTGCGGTGCGAGCGAATTAGTTGTTGGAGCTGTCTTAGGGCAAAGGAGAAATAAAATGTTCCACTCCATCTACTATGTGAGCAAAAACTCTAAATTCATCTCAGATGAACTACACAGTCACTGAAAAAGAGTTGCTCGCAGTGGTGTGGGCGTTTGACAAGTTCAGGTCATATCTTGTGGGGACCAAAGTCATCATCTACATAGATCGTTCAGCTATCAAATACCTGTTTGAGAATAAGTACGCCAAGCCGAGACTGATTCGGTGGGTCCTACTCTTGCAAAAGTTTTATTTAGAGATCCGAGATCGCAAAGTAATATAGAATCAAGTGGCTGATCACTTATCCAGATTAAAAAATTAAAATCATGTGGCTGAAGGGGGTGCAATCAAAGAAACATTCCCTGATGAGAAGTTGTTGGAAATCACCTCAAGCACAGCCCCGTGGTATGCAGATTATGTGAACTTTATTGCAAGTGGGGTGACACCACCAAAAATGACACCAGATAATAGAAGGTTCTTGCACGACGTGAGGCTCTACATGTGGGACGAGCCATTAGTATACATGTTTTGTGCAGATCGGTTGGTGTGGAGATGTGTTCCCGAGAGGGAGATGAATGACATACTTCATGACTGTCATGCCTCACCATACGGAGGTCATCATGGTGGGGATAGGACTGCCCAGAAAGTTCTACAATCAGGTTTCTATTGGCCAAAATTATTTAGGGATACACACTCATTTGTTAAAATCTGTGACAGGTGCCAAAGAACCAAAACAATCACAAAGAGGCATGAGATGTCGCTGCAAAAAATTCTAGTAGTGGAGCTCTTTGATGTGTGGGGGTAGATTTTATGGGACCATTTCCACAATCTAATGGTCATAAGTACATCTTGGTGGAAGTCGACTATGTTTCCAAGTGGGTGGAGACCATTTCTCTTCCCACTAGTGATGCAAAGGTTGTGGTAAGCTTTGTCAAGAAGCACATCGTTACACGCTTTGGAACCCCGAGAGTGTTGATTAGTGATGGAGGAATGCACTTCTACAACAAATTGCTGAATAATGTTCTTGCAAAGTATGAAGTCAAGCACAAGGTTTTCACTGCCTATCACCCCCCAAATGAGTGGTCAAGTGGAAGTGGCAAACAGAGAGGTAAAGCAAATTCTTGAGAAAACAGTGAGTGCAAATAGAAAAAATTAGGCCGGGAAGTTAGACGACGCATTGTGGGCATACCGAACTGCATACAAAACTCCCATAGGTGCTTCTCCGTATAAATTAGTTTATGGGAAGGCATGTCACTTGCCCGTCAAACTTGAACACAAGGCCTATTGGTCAATTAAAAAGCTGAATATGGATGGGGACTTAGCTAGATAGAAGAGGTTGATGCAACTCGATGAGCTTGATGAGTTTCGATTGCACACATAAGAGAATGCCAAACTGTATAAAGAGAAGACTAAGAGGTGGCATGACAAGCACATTCAACATTGAGAGTTTGAGCTAGGGTAAGAAGTTCTTTTGTTCTATTCGAGGTTGAAGCTTTTTCCCGAAAAGCTTAAATCTCGTTGGTCAGGCCCTTTTGTTATGGTAAGTGTGAAGCCTCGTGGAGCTTTGGAATTGCAGGATATGAGTTCAATTGGTAATTTTTTGGCGAATGGTCAAAGGATAAAATATTACTGTGGTGGTGACTTTGCATATCACAAGACCACGGTGGACTTGACAGATGCTTGAGAACGTGCCGAGTCGTGCCGCGACATTAAATCAGGCGCTAGATGGGAGGCAAGCCATTGAATTATTGTAATAGTCGTGCCACGGCGTTAAATAAGGAGCTGGTTGGGAGGCAACCCAACGTTAGTATTAGTTGTTGATTTTGTGTTTTAGGAAATGATAACTGATGCAGGTGACAATGGGTAAGTGCTAAGGCTATCGAACGAGGTGAGAACAGGCGGAAAGTTAAAGAAATAAATTCCCCAGGTGCGCGCCCGCGCTGCTGTACGCGCATCTGGCCGGCTAATTTGTTCCACTTCTATTTTTGAACACGCTAAAACTAGCGCGGCCGCACATGTGGACGCACTACTAGTGCGACCGCGCATGTGGACGCGCATTTGGGCGCGCTAAATTTTCCAGCTTTTGCCTTGGCCGCGCTAAATCTAGCGTGCCCGTGCATCTGGGCGTGCTAGTTCCGTCAAATTGTCGCCTGTCATTTTTTTTTAGTTAAGTTTTTCTTTTATTTTCTTCTTTTCTTTACTGATCAAGGGTAACTTAAAAACATAAATTAATTTTTTCAATTGATATCTGAAAAATTAAATATTGTGGACCATAAAAAATATTTAAAAAATCAATTAAAATGAACCGGAGGCAGTAATACATTTGTGCTTAACTATTATGTATATCAATGTTCTTATCTTATCTTTTTGAGATTCCAAAAGATAATCCAATAATTAAAAACATAAATAGTGATCAAAACCAGAATTTCTTCTTTTTTACTTATTCCAATTAAATCCCGGCGCCGAAAGAAACAATCTTTTTTATAAAGATACATATTTTATTTTCTTTTTTTGGGACAAAAAGAACATATATATGTCTACCTTCACTCCTTTATTACCAAGGAATATAAAAAAATACGAAAGCGTCGTTGAAAAAAATTATGCAAAGGAACTATACTTATCAAATTAATGTAATATTATAACTTTTAGAATTTTGAATGATAAGGATTCTTAATTCTCTATATAATTCTGATATTCCATAGTTTAAGTTTTCATTGACCTGTCAGTCAACTAAAATTTGAGAATCAATTATTATAAATATCATAGAAGGATCAGTTTGTAGCATATATTCACGGGCAGCCAATGATTCCTTTATAACAATCATAGGAATTTAGTTTAGGCACATTATTCATAATACAAGTGATAACATATGCTTCCTTTTCATATTATGCAGTTGTTCATATATACGTATAAATTTCTATGCAAAATATAAAACTTTAAGGATAAATTATATAAAACTAACAACATAAGTTTTTTAATTGTATAGATAATTACGCGCATTTGCCTTTTAAGTGACTTAATGTTGTAAATCTTTTTTACATCATCAATAAATAGAAGTTATGCTCAATTTTGTTGACAAAAGTTGACATATTCCTTGTCTGAGAAAAGACACTAATGGAAAACCAACTTGCTATTTTTGGCTGTGAGATATATACCTGATATATACCTGGACTGCCTCAATCTTCTTTGGGTCTACCTGAATACCTTCCACAGATACAATATGACCCAGAAATGCTACCGAACTCAGCCAGAATTCTCCGTTTTCTGTGTTACTGCTATAGTTATGGTACTTTGTCTATAAGCCTCAAATTAAAAAATCATTAACCTTGAGAAAAAAACTATGGAACATAAATCCAAAATTTAAACTCGATAGGTTTAATATAATTTATCGGGTACACTCACAGAAAGAAGTAAATTGCTCCCATCCGTAACGTTTGACATTCTTAGATTTTTTTTTTGCCGTATTACTTGATGTTTCTTATTATTCGATTTTACTATCACCTTGTTGTTGCTATTATTTCTTTTCTAAGACGTTCTTCACTTTCACATATCTTTTTCTATACTGTTTGTGTATGCTTGGTTTTAGTCGGGAGTCTATTAGAAATAGACTAATTACATGTACAACGTAGGAATAAGATTTGCGTATAAACTACTTTTTTTCATACTCTAATTGTGGGAATACTGTGGTATGTTATTGTTGTTACGAGTACAAATTACTTTTTTCGAATCCTAATGTGACGATCCGACCCGTCGTCACGTGAGTTACCACCCCGTTTTTCTCATATTATGTTGCTTTATGTTTCAATATTGGAATTAGAGTTGATCGGGTGTAATTGGGTTGTTTTTAGTTGAAAATGAGGCACTTAGCCTCTTAGAAGAAAGCTTGTTTAATAAAAGTCAACCGGGAATTGACTATAGGGTTAGAGGGCTCGGATGTGAATTTCGGTGGTTCGGTTAGTTTCGAGGGATGATTTGTGACTTAGAAGTGCGAACGCAATTAAATTTGGAGGCCCGATGTAGAAATAGGCTTGAATTGGCGAAGTTGGAATTTTTGCGAATTCCGGTTGATAGGTGAGATTTTGATCCGAGGGTCGAGATGAAATTCCGAGAGTTGCAGTAGCTTCGTTAGGTGATTTTGGATATGTCTGCAAATTTTCAGGTCATTCAGAAGCTGCCGTCTTAGCCTCCGTTACTGCCATTTTCGCCTCCTTGCTACCTAGGCTTGAATCCGATGTATTTTAATAGTTTTAGCATTGTTTGTCGTATTTTGAGGATTGGAACAAGTTTGAATAAGGTTGTTGGATGTGTTGGTATTTTTGGTTGAGGTCCCGGGAGCCTCGGGGTAATTTTGGATGGTTAAACGGGGGTTTTAGACTTTTGTTGCAGTCAGATTTTTCAGGCTACTGGTATTTTCGCATCTGCCGAAAAGGAGCCGCTTAAGCAGTTCCACAAATGCAGTGGGGGGAAGTCGCAGAAGCGATCATGAGTGGCCCAGGGGATTTCCGCATAAGCGGAAGGCGGAACGCTTAAGAGGATTTTAGGCCGCAGAAGCTGTCGAGGAGAAACCGCACAAACAGTGCTTGGTATTGCATAAGCAGTTCGGATGGTTTTAAGTTAGACTGCATAAGCGGTCAATTAGTCGCATAAGCAGGACCGCAGGTGCGATCAGGGGACTGCAAAAGCCAAACATGGACCTATGTTATAGTGAACACTGTTCACAAACTTGGAAAGGAACAAATCATTTTGGACTTCGAGCAAAGCGGGTTTTTGGGAGATTTTGAAGAGGATTCGAAGGGATTTCATCATGTATGGATATTTGGATTTGGATTATATTATTATGGTATAAAAAACATGAATTAATCATGGAAATTCAAGGAATTAAAGGGTAAAAATGGAGGTTAGGGCTTGAAGTCTAAGAGGGTTTAAATTGATGATTTGAGGGGTCAAATGGACTTCGATTCTTTTGTATTTTATATGTACAAACTCGTGGCAAGACGAGGATTCCGGTGATATAAAATTTGTAATTTTTTGAGAAGTTGGCACGGGTCTCGGATTTTACCAACTTCATATTTTTGGGTGTTTTTTCGAGTTCTTTCGATTGGGTTATGTTCCATTAGCTTATTATAACGTACTCCTTGTGGTTTTGATCAGATTTGGCGCATGAGGAGGTTGATTCAAGAGGAAAAGGCTTAACGGACAAGTCTCGTGGCAGGTTTGAGGTGAATAATAGATGTAGATGATGACTTGAGGGTTTGAAACCCTGGTATATCACACTGTGACGCTATACTGAGGTGAGACACGTACTCTACGGTGAGTGCGGGGTCAATTGTTATTGAGGACTATGGCTTAGTCCGACCGATTGATGTTGTACAGTGTTATTGGCTAGAAATTAGTCGGTAAACCTCCTACTTGGATGGTTATGGATATATTTGGCTGTATGTCGGTTATTTGGATCCCGTAGGGATTATTATCACTGTTTCCATGATGTTTAGCATGTTTTCATGATATCAGTCCTGAATTAAATATTGTCTCGAAATGGCTAGTAAAATTCTAAGGTTTTAAACACTTAATTTGTAAGTTCTGATAATTGGAACTGAAAATGGTAAATTTTACTATTCCCGTGTGTCTTGCACACATATAATTGGACTGATTATGGAGCGGTCTGCATGTCGCAGTGAATGTTATGATGATATTGCGCTTGGATTGTAGGAGCCCCTCCGGAGTCTGAACCCCCAAAGTGAGCGCGGGTAACCAAATGGATCGGACTGCGAGCCGCAGTGGTCATGTGCATTGCATTGCATTCATACATCTATATATGCATGTGTTATATGTCATTACTTGTTGTTATTACATTGTTAAATGTGTAGGAGCATTGGTTATAGCTTTGCATTGTTATATTTCGGGATTCCTTACTATAAGTCATTATACATGTCTATTACCACTGAGTTGGAAGTACTCACTTTACTCCCTTCACCATGTGTGCAGATTCAGGTACCTCGAGATTTTAGTTGAGCTTTTGCTGATTTTAGAGTTTATTCAGAGTTATCGAGGTAGCTGTCTGACGTCCGCACGACCCGACTCATCCCTATCCCTTTTATTATCTTTCTGTGGTTTTGAAACATTGTATTATTTGGAGTCTTGTTACACGGTATTGATAGAGGCTCTAGACTCGTGATCCCAGGTCTTTGGGGGTATATTCCGTATTATCGTGATATTCAGCTTATGTCTATCTATAAGTTTATGCTTTTAACTTCATTGCTGTTAATGATTTTCAAATAAGTGGTTTTGAGCTTGATGCTCGGGTTGAGAATGTAAATGGTCGGGCTTGTCTAGTAGTTGTGTTAGGCTCTATCACGACCGGATTTGGGGTCGTGACAAGTTGGTATCAGAACCTAGGTTACTAGGCCTCATGAGTCATGAGACGGTTAGTAGAGTCTCGTAGATCGGTATGAAGACGTCTGTATTTATCCTCGAGAGGCTGCAGAACCTTTAGGAAATACTTCATATTCTTGAACTCTTGATGTGCGGCTTTGTTGTTCTGAGAACTAAACTTTTGTATTCTATTCTCTCGAAGATGGCGAGAGCACGTGCTACAGGGCGTGGCAGACGACCATCATTAACACCTGCTAGAGGCCATGGACGCGGTTGTGGTCGTGGTAGAGGCAGAGAAGCAGGGGCTACACCAGTGGACCTACAAGTTGCCCCTATTCAGGACCAGCCTCCAGCTGTTGATGCTCCAGCAGTGCCCATCGTGATTCCTAGTCTTCATGAGGCTTTAGCTTAGATCTTATCTGTCTGCACCGGTCTGGCTCAGGCAGTTTTAGCCTCTACTGCCGCAGCTACTTCTCAGACCGGGGGTGGTCATCAAACCATCGCAACTCGCACATCGGAGCAGGTTGTGCAAGGATTACAGACACCAGAGGCAAACCCAGCTCAGCCAGTTGCATCGGTTGCTCCAGTAGCACCAGTCGCACCAGCTCCAGGGTATGTAGTTCCAGTGATGCCAGACGACGAGCAGTATCGGCTAGAGAGGTTTGGTAGACTTCAGCCTCCGACATTCAGCGGTATTGAGGACGTGGATTCCCAAGGATTTCTGGACAAATGTCAGCGGATGCTTCGCACTGTAGGGATCTTAGAGTCGAGTGGAGTGTCTTTTACCACCTTCCAGTTCTCAGGGCCATCATTTACATGGTGGAAGGAGTTTGAGAGGCGTAGGCCTGCAGGAGCAGCAGCCCTTACTTGGCAGCAGTTCTCCACTCTCTTTTTGGAGAAGTATGTGGCGTAGTCTCGCAGAAAGGAGGTGCACCGATAGTTTGAGTGTTTGATCCAGGGTGACATCATAGTGACCCAGTATGAGTTGAGGTTCACGCAGCTGGCTAGACGTGTTACTTGGATGATACGGACTGATCGGTAAAGGACCAGGAGGTTTGTGGATGGCCTCAACTATCCGATTCGCATTTTGATGACTAGGGAAAGGGTGGTAGAAGCTTCATTTTAGGAGGTAGTTGATACGGCTCGCCAGATTGAGATAGATCATCGTCAGGAGCGTGAGGAGAGGGAGGCCAAGAGGCCTCGAGGTTCAGGTAAATATAGTGGTGCTCCGTCTTGGAGCCAGTTCTAGTAGGGCAGAGGTTTTTCTTTCAGGCCTCCTCAGACAGGTCACCCAGAGTACAGTGGGGCTTCTTCCGGCTGGGGCCGTCAAGGTTATCAGCAGGGCCAGTCTTCACTTAGTGCCCTTCTATCTCAGATTTCTACTGCTGCCTCTTCAGCCCAGCATTCATTTGCATTAAGGGGTTCCTTTCAATCCCCTTCTCCAGCACCGGGTAGTTGCTATAAGTGTGGTGAGTTTGGCCACATGAGGAGACAGTGTCCTCGGCTTCGTAGTGGTCGATCTCAGCAGAGGGATCAACCCTCCTCTTCTACTCCATCTACTTCAGCACCATCCCAGTCAAGGAGGGGTGAGGCTCAGTCAGCTAGGGGTCGCCCTAGGGTGGAGATCGACCTAGTAGTGGTTAGGCTCGGTTCTATGCGCTTCAAAATAGGAGAGACACTGTTGCATCACACGGTGTTATCACAAGTATTATCTTAGTTTGCCTCAGGGATGCTTCTATTTTATTTGATCTTGGGTCTACACACTCCTATGTGTCTTCATATTTTGCCCATCGTCTGTACGACCCGTGGTTGTCTTGCCTTGCCTGTGCATGTATCTACCCCGGTAGGTGATACTATTATTATGGATAACGTATATCGATCTTGTCTTATTACTATTGGGGGTTTGGAGACGCGAGTTTATTTGTTGTTGTTGGGTATGGTAGACTTTGATGTGATTCTGGGTATTGATTGGAAATCCCAGTACCAAGCTATTTTGGACTGCCATGCCAAGACAGTTACGTTGGCCATTCCGGGTGTTTCGAGGATTGAGTGGCGAGGTTCGACTGATTATGTTCCAGCCGGGTGATCTCTTTCGTAAAGGCCGAGCGGATTCTTGGGAAAGGTTGTTTACCATATGTAGCATTTGTGAGAGATGCTGGAGTTGAGACTCCTAGTCTTGATTTTGTGCCAGTTGGGAGAGATTTCCCAGATGTTTTTGTAGCAGACCTGTCAGGCATGCCGCCGGATAGGGATGTTGATTCTAGTATTGATCTGGTGCCAGGCACTCAGCCCATCTCTATTCCTCCTTATCATATGGCACCGGCTGAGTTAAAGGAATTGAAGGAGCAGCTTCAGGAACTCCTAGATAAGGGGTTCATTCGCCCGAGTGTGTCACCGTGGGGTGCACGGTCTTGTTTGTCAAAAAGAAAGATGGCTTAATGAGGATGTGTATTGATTACAAGTAGTTAAACAAGGTAAGTATCCTCTACCGTGCATTGATGATTTGTTTGATGAGCTCCAAGGGGCAAGGGTATTCTCAAAGATTTATCTTCGTTCAGGCTATCACCAGCTGAAGATTAGGGATTCTAATATTATGAAGACAGCCTTTAGGACGTGATATGGGCATTATGAGTTTCTAGTTATGTCTTTTTGGCTGACTAATGCCCCAGCCACGTTCATGCATTTGATGAGAAGTGTGTTCCGACCGTATCTGGATTCCTTTACGATTGTGTTTATTGATGACATCCTGGTGTGCTCGTGTAGCCAGGAGGAGCATGTTCAGCATTTGAGAGTAGTATTGCAGAGATTGAGGGAGGAGAAGTTTTATGCAAAGTTCTCCAAGTGTGAGTTCTGGCTTGGGTCTGTGGCTTTGCAAGGACACGTGGTGTCTAGTGATGGTATTCAGGTTGACCCAAATAAGATAGAGACAGTGCAGAGTTGGCCTAGACCATCCTCAGCTATGGAGATCCGGAGTTTCCTTAGTTTGGCAGTGTATTATCGTTGGCTTGTCTAGGGATTTTCATTTATTACTTTATCCTTGACCAAGTTGACGCGAAAGGGTGCACCATTCGTATGGTCGGATGAGTGCGATGAGAGATTTTAGAAGCTCAAGACAGCTTTGACCACAACTCTAGTGTTAGTCCTACCTTCAGCTTCAGATTCTTACACCGTGTATTATGATGCTTCGATAGTTCGGATTGGATGTGTTTTGATGCAGGAGGGTAGAGTTATTGCTTATGCTTTTTGTCAATTGAAGCCTAATGAGAAGAACTACCCCGTTCATGATTTAGAGTTAGCTGCCATAGTTCATGCTTTTAAGATTTGAAGGCACTACTTATATGGCATATCTTGTGAGGTATATATTGATCATCGCAGTCTTCAACACTTATTCAAATAGAAGGATCTAAATTTGAGACAGCGAAGATGGCTTGAGTTGCTCAAGGATTATGACATTACCATTTTGTATCATCCGGGGAAGGCCACTGTAGTGGTCGATGCTTTGAGCCAAAAGGCGGCAAGTATGGGTAGTTTGGCTTACATTTCAGTTGGGGAGAGGCCCTTTATAGTTGATGTCCAGGCTTTGGCCAATCGGATGGTGAGGTTAGATATTTTGGAGCCTAGCTGGGTGTTGGCTTATGTGGTATCTCGGTCTTTGTTGTATGACCGCATTCGAGAGCGCCAATATGATGATCTATATTTGCTTGTACTTAAGGACAGAGTTTAGCATAATGATGTCAGGGATGTGACTATTGATAGTGATGGTGTGTTAAGGATTCAAGGCCGGATTTGAATGCCCGATGTGGATGGGCTTTGAAAGTTGATATTAGAGGAGGCCCACAGCTCGCGGTATTCTATTCATCCAGGTGTCGTGAAGATGTATCGGGATTTGAGATAGCATTACTAGTGGAGGAGAATGAAGAAGGATATTGTGAGTCATGTAGCTCGGTGCCTCAACTGTCAGCAGGTTAAATATGAGCATCAGAGGCTCGGTGGTGTACTTCAGCGCATGGATATTCCCGAGTGGAAATAGGAGAGGATTACTATGGACTTTGTGAGTGTTCTCCCTCAGACGGCGAGGAAGTTTGATTTAGCTTGGGTGATTGTAGATCAGTAGTCCGCGTACTTCATTCCTGTAGTTCTACCTATTCTTCGGAGCGGCTGGCAGAGATTTTCATCTGAGAGATTGTGCGATTGCATGGGGTTCTAGTTTCTATTATATTAGATAGAGGTACTCAGTTTACTTTTCAGATCTGGAGGACTTTTCAGCGAGAGTAGGGTTCACATGTAGAGTTGAGCACATCGTCTCATCCTCAGACGGATGGGCAGTCCGAGCGTACTATTCAGATATTGGAGGACATATTGCGTGCCTGTGTTATTGACTTTGGAGGTTCTTGGGCTAATTACTTGCCTCTTGCATAGTTTTCTTACAACAACAGCTACCAATCCAGCATTCAGATAGCGCCATATGAGGCCTTATATGGGAGACGGTGTAGATCTCCAGTTGGTTGGTTTGAGCCCGGCGAGGCTAGGTTGTTGGGACAGATTTGGTCCAGGGTGCTTTAGATAAGTGAAGGTGATTCAGGAGAGACTTCGCACAACTCAGTCGCATCAGAAGAGTTATGCGGACCAGAAGATCCGAGAGGCATCTTATTCGGTGGTCGAGAAGGTCTTGCTGAATGTTTTGCCTATGAAGGGCGTCATGAAATTTGGAAAGAAAGGAAAGTTGAGTCCGAGATTTATTGGCCCTTTTGAGATACTTAGGAGGATTGGAGAGGTGGCCGATATGCTTGCTTTGCCCCCCAGCCTATCAGGAGTTCATCCGGTATTTTATGTGTCTATGCTTCATAAGTATGTTAGGGACCTATCTCATGTGTTGGACTTCAGTACAGTTCAGTTGGATGATGACTTGACTTATGATGTGGAGCCTGTAGCTATTTTGGGTTGATATGTTCAGAGATTGAGGTCTAAGGATATAGCTTTAGTGAAGGCGCAATGGAGAGGTCCGCCCGTGGAGGAGGCCACTTGGAAGACCGAGCGGGAGATGCGGAGAAGATATCCTTACTTGTTTGAGACTCCAGGTATGTTTCTTAACTCGCTCGAGGATGAGCATTTGTTTTAGTTGGGGAGGATATGATTATTCTACTCGTCGTCACGTGAGTTACCGCCCCGTTTCTCCCATATTGTGTTGCTTTATGTTTCAACATCGGTATTAGAGTTGATCGGGTGTAACTGAGTTGGTTTTAGTTGAAAATGAGGCACTTAGCCTCTTAGAAGAAAGCTTGTTTTATAAAAGTCAACCAAAAATTTACTATAGGGTTAGAGGGCTCGGCTGTAAATTCTGGTGATTCGGTTAGCTTTGGGGGATGATTTGTGACTTAGGAGTGTGAACATAATTGAATTTGGAGGCCCGGTGTAGAAATAGGCTTGAATTGGCGAAGTTAGAATTTTGGCGAATTTCGGTTGATAGGTAAGATTTTTATTCGAGGGTCGGGATGAAATTTCGAGAGTTGCAGTAGCTTCGTTAGGTGATTTAGCATATGTCTGCAAATTTTCAGGTCATTCGGACGTTGTTTGGTTGGGTTTTTGATTGAATGCGCATTGCGGAAGTTTTGATGAAAACTAGGCTTGAATCTGATGTATTTTAATGGTTCTAGCATTGTTTGACGTGTTTTAAGGATTAGAACAAGTTTGAATAAGGTTGTAGGATGCGTTGGTGTTTTGGTTGAGGTTCTGGGGGGCCTTGGGGTGATTTCGGATGGTTAAACGGGGGTTTTAGGCTTTTGTTGTAGTGAGATTTTTCATGCTACGCATATTTTCCCATCTGCGGAAAAGGTGCTGTTAAGCGGTTCAGCAAATGCGGTGGGGGAAGTTGTAGAAGAGATCATGAGTGGCACAGGGGATGTCCACATAAGCGAAAGGCAGAATGCGTAAGCGGGGCCGCGTAAGTGGATTTTATGATGCAAAAGCGGTCGAGGGGAAACCGCATAAGTAGTACATGGAATCGCATAAGCGATCGGGATGGTTTTAAGTTAGACCGCATAAGCAGGACCACAAGTACGGTCAGGGGACCGCAGAAGCGAAAAATGGACCTGTGTTATAGAGAATAGTGTTTGCAAACTTGGAAAGGAAGAAAATATTTTGGACTACAAGCAAAACGGGTTTTTGGGCCATTTTGAAGAGGATTCGAATGGGTTTTATCAGGTATGGATATTTAGACTCAGATTATGTTATTATTGAGTAAAAACATGAATTAATCACAAATATTCATGGAATTAAGGGTAAAAATGGAGGTTAGGGCTTGAAGCCTAAAAGAGTTTAAATTGATAATTTGAGGGGTCAAATGGACTCCGATTCTTGTGTATTTTACATGAACGGACTCATGGCGAGATGAGGATTTTCGTGATATGAAATACATAATTTTTCGAGAAGTAGGCCCGGGCTTGGGTTTTGCAAACTTCGTATTTTTGGGTGTTTTTTTCGAGTTCTTTTGATTGGGTTATGTTCCATTAGCTTATTACAATGTATTCCTTGTGTTTTGATCAGATTCGGCGCGTGGGGAGGTTTATTCAAGAGGTAAACGGATAGCGGACTAGTCTTATGGTCGGTTTGAGGTGAGTAATAGATGTAGATATAGACCTGAGGGTTTTAAACCTCGGTATATCACACTGTGATGCTATATTGAGGCAAGACACGTACTCTATGATGAGTGTGGGGTCGATTGTGATTAGGGACTATGGCATAGTCTGCCTGAGTGATGTTGTACTGTGTTAATAGAAATTAGCCGGCAAACCTCCTACTTGTATGGTTATGGATATATTTGGGTTGTATGCCGATTATTTGGATCCCATAGGGATTATTATCAGTGTTTTCAATATGTTTAGCATTTTTCCTGATATCAGTCCTGAGTTAAACATTGTCTCGAAATGGCTAGTAAAATTCTAAGGTTTTAAACACTTAATTTATAATTTTTGATAATTGGAACTGAAAATGGTAAATTTGATTGTGCTTGTGTGGCTTGCATGCATATAACTAGACTGATTGTGGATCGGGCTGCACGCCATAGCGAATGCTATAATGATATTGCGCTTGGGCTGTAGAAGCCTCTCCGGAGTCTAAACCCCCACAGTGAGCGCGAGTACCCAAATGGTTCGGGCTAGTCGCCAGAGCTGTCACACCTCCTTTTGGCACCCCGCCTCGAGAGGGAGTATATAAAGGAGTTTTTTCAATTTAAGTGACAATATTCGAAATAGCATTATTTTATTTATTTCAGAGTCGCCACTTGGAATAAATTACGATGTCCCAAGTCACCAATTTATATAAATCCTAAATCGAGGAAATTTTTGACTTTCCAAATGAAGTCTGCGAACCAGAAATTCTAAGTAAGGAATTATGTTGACCCAAGGTAAGGTGTTAGGCACCCTCGAAACCAGTGGTTCTAGCACGGTCGCTTAAATTATTATAGATGGATAGAATATCTGATTTTTCATACACGTTACAACCTATGTGCTTTTAATTGATTTTAGAACCGATTTTATTAAGTTAAAACTATACCTTTCAACCTTTAAACAAATGGGTATAATCTCAACCTGGACCCGGGCCCTAACTATACATGTTTTTGTATCCTACTTCGTTTCATCTCTAAGGAAGTGAAAAGGAGAAGTAACATCCTATATTTTTGAAATATTGTAGTTAAATTGTGAACACAACTTGTTTAAGTTTGAAATGAACAAAATGAGACTCCGTTTGACATTTACAAGTCGAGGCCCAACGTGAATGATGCAAAGTAGGGGCTGGGCCATCTTACTCTAATTTGAACCCAACTATATGGTACTACCCAAGTTTAAATTTGCCATATGGCCAAAATGAGATTGATGCTCAGGAAAGCTATTTTTTATGGGGTTGAATGAACTAAAGAGCATGAACTATGGATTACTTAATCTTAAAACTCGATATGCATTTAAATAGGCTATAATGAAATAAACCTGCGATGGCAGTATATGGATGCTACATCATTGGTTTTTCTAACTAGCATACATAGTAATAAATTCACAAAACTTAGACTACTACCGATCAGAATTTATTTATACATTACAAACTACTCACATGATTCTAATAAATAAATAACCAACATATATATTCCACTTAGAATATTGAGAATACGACTAAGTGACTTCGAGCCTTAAGGCTTCATTTTACTCATACTTTGAACCTCAGCAACATTGTATGCCAGTGTAGCAGATGTGTACATAATAGTTAGGAGAAGCAAAGAAAAAGTTGAAGATCAGTAATGTTGTAGCACAAACAAACAGCACAGCAGTGCAGCAATACAGCAATACAGCAGCAACTAGAGGAACTAATGACACAATAGTAGACAGCCTAGTAGCAGATTGAAATCCCAGGAATAGATTGACCCAATAGGGAACTTAAGACAACCAAAGAGCAATTCCAGAAAAAACCAGACAGCAACAAGCCAAAACCAAGTAAATTAACAGAACCTTTCAAATGCATTGAACAAACAAGTATGCGATAGAAACAGGGAAAACTTAAACTGTTTCTGATCTCGAGATCAATGTAAGAGTGTTACAGAGACTCGAGTTGCCTAAGACTAACTTGATTTTTGGAACTAATCCTTTCAATGCTCTCTTCACTCTTTGAATGCTCAAACTTTTAAACTCTCTTGGATAGATTTGAAAGACCAAACAAGCTCTCCACAATGAATAATCTCTCCTTCACTCTATTCTAGAATGTATATCCCTATTCTGAAGACTTCCCTTCCTATATAACCAAAGCTAAAAACCTTTCATCCTATTTAAATTTGTTTTAAAACTGACCAGCCTCATATTATTCCCTACTTTCCAGCCTGTTTTTCCCTTTTGACTAAGCTTTTACCTTTTATTATTACCCCTCCCCATCTTTACTTTCCTAAAGGTCTACTATTTTTTTATTTCCAATTAAGTAAAGGCACTAGGCTAAACCCTTATTAAAATATTCAATGGTTCAGTGGCCCACTGAATATTCAACTGGCAGACCATTCAAAATAGCAAATCTACTTAACTAAATACATTTTCAGACCTTAAATCCCAAACTACCCTCCTGATATTTATGGAATTACTGTCCTATTGCTGACCAGCTCTAACTAGTTCCTAAATTGACTCTTGATTCAAACTGATAAAATAAAGCTAAAGCTAAAGCACAAACAAGGCAAGGATGAATCGGGAATTCCTTACATCCTACAATGTTTTACAGAAAACAATCCAAAGAGGAAAATGAATCGAGAATTCGGGGAGGCGACAGTTATTCATTGACTTAAACCTCAACAATGGGTATTAACGGGATCAAACATCAAACAAAGAAATTAAGAAAGGAGATATAACAACTTGATTTTAACAGTAAGGAAGTCACTGGAAATCGTCATGGATTCAAATACGCAACCAAAAAAATAATAAATGGTAAGATAAATTAGATATCTATGAAAAAAATAACGATGTAGAGGGCGACTAAAAAGGAGGCTCGGCCTATAGGGAGAGTGGTGGGCAGGGATTCTCTAACGACCTATGGGCGAAACTTATTGAATTGACTCAACGGCTTTAGAATATATACCAATCCACAACAGGAAATTTGGACCAAGTTAACAGTGTCAATAATGTCACTATCTATTGTTCCAACAAACAAACCTATAACACTAATCGACGATATTCATTTAATCAATTACAACACATATAATCGATAACAAATCAACGATTCACAGTTTCTGGCAAAACAGGGAAATACAAAACTAATTATTCGATGACACTAATTGAAGCGAATATGTATTCCATGGCAAACACATTTAAACAAACAAACAGAAGCAAGAATTGACCAAATAAAAGCTCTTTGAGAGAAGAAACAGAAAGAAAAATTAGTAAAAAAAAATCAAAAAAGATAAAACAATAACCAAACTAAACTAAAATCAAATATTCATGAATAAAGATAGAAGAAAAGGAAAAATAAAATACCTCAAAAGAAAATCCGATATTAGATGAACTTGGACCGCTTCGGACTTGAAACCTTTTGAGGCCAAATAGACCTTAATCGGGGTGTTCTCAATTGAGAACACCAAGATTAAGCTCTATTGGACCTCATCCTTCTATTGGATTTAGCCAGAAGCCCTGCTTTAGGGTTCATACGGGCGTTTTGGGACTCGGGGGTTTTGGGTTGGATTCGAACCAAACCAGTGTTGGTTTGGTTGCGAGGGAGGTCAGGGGATGACAGGGTGTGAGTTTCGAGTGGATTGGGGTACCTTAAGGTCTGGCTTGAATCTTCGATCGAAGATTCGAGAGGCTGGAGGTTGATTGGAGGTAAACTAATCCTGGATTTAGGTTGAGGGGTCGTGTTGCTGTATGGGTGTTAGCTTGGCGGTCATAGGCATCGTTGTTGTCGGCTTTTCAGGCGAAAGAAACGGAGGGAGCTAGGGTTCCGGTTTGCCTTTGAAAGACACAAAAGGGATTGTTTTGGGAATGAGATGCATACGGGGGTTATGGGGTGGGAGTTTTGGTGTATTAAAATGATTCAATTTATCCGAGTCATTAGATCGGATGATTTCAACGGCTTGGATTAATTGTGGAGAAGAAAGCAGGATCATTTTAGTAAAAAATGGGGTTGTTTTGGTTTAATGAGGGGGCGGGTTGGACCGGATATAGAGGACGGGTTTGGACTGGGACTGGGCCTAGTTTGGGGGGTGTTTGGGCCTGATCTTGGGTCAGCTGGGATTGCCCAATCCGATTTTCGTTTCTATTTTTAAGTGTTTTTGTTCTTTTTAATTCCTAATTTATTAAAACCAAATTCTAAGTGACATTATAAAATCAAATTAACTTATAGAAACTAATAACTTCTATTAACAAATAAGACACATAGTTAAATATTAATTAAAAATAAATCACACAACTAGACTTTTAAATGCTAAATGTAAAGTGTATTTTTCGTGATTTTCTCATTTTTGTAAAATAAATTACTCAATTACTCCTAATAAATTCTAAATGTAAACATAACATATTTTTTGTATTTTATATTAATTTAACAAATAATCACGCACAGAGAAATGCAAACAATACGAAAAATAAGAAACAAATCCACGAAAAATCACACACAACACTAAAATATTTTATTTTGGATTTTTTCGGAGTAATTCTCATATAGGGCAAAAATCACGTGCTCACAGCTGCCCTTCTTTGCTGGAAAACACGAAGAGTTTTCGCGCAAATATAAATGAGCGGATACGAGTGATTTTTGCACATTCGAGTACTTCATCGTGAAACATTTTGAAAGAGTTTGACCGAGCCTTTGCTTTGGCAGGCCTCCTACATATCCTGGGATAAATAGGAATCAGGTCAATGTAGTTTGGGAAGTTTTGGTAGTTGGGACTACCGTGGAGCTGTGAACTTGCTGTTACTATTGCTGTTGTTATTGTTATCGCTTACTGACCTCCTTATTACACCAAAAAGATTGAAACTAAGCTAACTATGCCTATCAACTATGAGTTACAAGATTGTAACGGCCCGGCCCTTCGTTACGGGAATTACCACCCTGTTACCTTGCATTTACATATCTTATGCTTTTAAATCAGTATTAGAATATATCGGGTGAGTTAGGAGTGATTCGGGTTGAAAATGAAGCAAATAGTATGTTTGAAGAAAGCTTGAAAATGGGAAGTCAACCTAGAGTTGACTATTGAGTTAGATTGCTCGGAACCGGATTCCGATGATTCTACTAGTTTCGGGGGATCATTTATGACTTAGGAGAGCAATCGGAATTGAATTCGGAGGTCCGGTGTAGTTTTAGGCTTGAACTGGCGAAGGTTGAATTTTGGCGAAAACCGGATGGTAGGTGATATTTTGATCCGGGGGTCGGAATGGAATTCCGAAAATTTTTGTAGCTTCGTTATGTGATTTTGGATATGTCTGCAAATTTTCAGGTCATTCCGACATCGTTTGATGGGGTTTTGGATTGAATGTTAGTTTTGAAAGTTTTGAAGAAACTTAGGCTTGAATTCGTGTGTAAATGGCGATTTTGATGTTTAGGATGGTGTTTTTGTGATTGGAACAAGTCCGTATCATGTTTTGGAGTACGTTGGTGGTTTTCGTTGGGGTCCCGGGGGCCTCGGGATGATTTCGGACCATCAACCGGGCATTTGGGACTTGGCAAAATCTGCAGAAAACTGCAGGTTTCTGCCCAGTTAATTAGACCTTCGCGTTCGCGTGACATGGGTCGCGTTCGAGAAGGCCAAGTGGGCTAAAGCATCGCGTTCGCGACAAGGGCGTCGCGTTCGTGTAGGTCAGAGGGAGTTAAGCTTCGCGTTCGCGTGAGGGGGTGTCGCGAACGCATAGAAGGAAAGTAGGCGCTGGGAATTTTGTTCATCACGAACGCGTGGTGGAGTTCGCGTTCGTGTAGGGTAAGCCAAAGTTGAGCATCACGAACGCGTGGTAGGCATCGCGTTCGCGAAGAGTAAAAGAGAACTGGGCATCACGAACGCATGGGAGCTCACGCGAACGCGTAGAGCAAACAGGTCAGGCAGTGAATTAAATCACAGAACAGAGAGCTCACGGGTTTATACCCCAAAAACACAATTTTGAGCCCTAGAGAGAAGAAAACTCGAGGAAAACACCGAGAAATCATCGGGTATTCATCGGAGGTAAGATTCTTGACTCAAAAACATCATTTTATGGTAGAATTAACATCAATCTTCATGAAATTGGGTAGAAATCTTGAAGAAATGTGGCCTAGATATTGAAAATGGAATTTTGAGTTTTGGGAGGCCATTTGAACTCCGATATCGATAAATTTTATATGTAAGGACTCGTGGCGAGATGAGGATCGCGTTGGTGCTAATTTCGGAATTTTTCGAGCAGTGGGCCCGGGGTCGGGTTTTACCAACTTAGTGTATTTATGCGAATTTCATGTAAATTGAAATGGGTTATGATTCTTTGACCCGTATTGGATATAATTATTGTGGTTTGACTAGATTCTACGCACGAGAGAGCTAAATTCAAAGGAAAAGGCATCGCGGATGAGTCTACGACCGGCTAGAGGTGAGTAGTTTGTGTATATGGTATCCTGAGGGTTCGAAACCCTGGCTTAGCACATTGTGATGCTAGTAGGGCGTGGCTCGCATACCGTGGCAGGTGCGGGATTGATTGTGACTAGGGATTGAGACTTGGTCCATCCCGGATGTAAATAATATGCTATTAGTGTTGGAAATACACTGTATTTGATATATTTGTGGGCGATAAGCCTTGTTTGTGCTGACCTGTAGCGTCCTTAAAGGACAATATTTATGTGATAGCTATATTTGCTTAATCACTGATCTCAGTCCTGAAAAAATTGAAATCACATTATTGATATGCTAAGTCACCGGCTTTTGCAAATTTAATAAAGTTAAAGTATTTTTCATAAATTATGAACTGGAAACTGGAATTAAGATAAATGAACTGTTTTGTGACTTATCTGATTTATGTGGACTAAGGATGGATCGGGCTGCACGCCGCAGTGGTTGATATGAGGATCGGGCTGCACGCCGCAGCAGTATTTGCGCTTGGGCTGTAGGAGCCCCTCCGGAGTCTGTACACACCCCCAGTGAGCGTCGTCGACGTTAAATTGGATCGGGCTACACGCCATAGCAGTTATGTGCATTGCATCTTTATTTGTTGAATTACTCGGTGGTAGCTGAATTGTACTGTTGATGCTAGTTCGTAGGAGATTCGAACTGTAGTGTAGCTTCATATTGTGGTATTTTGTGGATTTTTTACTTTCAGCTACTTTTATATATTTATTACTCACTGAGTACTTAGTACTCACCCCTACTCCCTGCACCTTTTGTGTGCAGACTCAGGTACTCAGGAGCAGTAGACAGGCGATTCCAGCGTTTGTAGTGTCTTATCGAGTTGCTGAGGTAGCTGCCTACGTTCGCAGAACCTAGCTTCTCCTCTCCTTTCCGGTTGTTATTTGTATTTTGTATTCAGACTTGAGTATTTCTATACAGTACTCTTTATTCCTGTTGGGTTTTGTTAGGGGCTCTAGACTTGTGACTCCGGATCTTTGGGAGTGTCAGTATTTTGTTCATTATTATTATTATTAGAGTTCTTAAACTCATATATTCTTCTTGGGTTGTCCATTTGGGACTGATAGTCGTTGTGATAAGTAATGGTTGGTCTGGCTGGCCTAGCTTGATTGTTGGGCGCCATCACGACCGGATTTGGGTCGTGACAAGTTGGTATCAGAGCCTAGGTTACTAGGACTCGCGAGTCATGAGCCGGTTTAGTAGTCTTTCGCGGATCGGTACGTAGACGTCCGTATCTATCCTCGGAGGGCTACAAAAACTTTAGGAATAACCTCATTTTCTTGGATTCATATCGTGCGATTTGTGTTGTCATGAAATTAAACTTTTCCATATTCTATTCTCTCGCAGATGGCAAGAACACGGGCTAACGGACGTGGCGGACGACCACCATTGGCACCAAGAGGCCGTGGTCGTGGTAGAGGTAGGGCAGCAGTACCAGCACCTGCTGACCCACAAGCTGACCAGACTCAGGGTCAGATTCCTGCACCAGTGGCCCAGGCCCAGGACCAGATTCCAGCGGCAGATGCTTCGGCAACTCAGGTTCAGGCACCGGCAGTGCCCATTGTGATACCGGGTCTTCAGGAGACCATGGCTCAGATCTTATCAGTGTGCACAGGCTTGGCTCAGGTAGTTGCAGCTACTGCTGCAGCATCTTCTTCATAGGCAGGGGGAGGGAATTAGACCCCCGTGGCTCACACACCCGAGCCAGTTCAGCCAGTTGCGCCCGTTGCACCAGCTCCTGCTTATATGGTTCCAGTTATGCCCGACGATGAGCAGCGTCGTTTGGAGAGATTTGAGAGGCTACAGCCTCCGACATTCATTGGTGCGGAGGGCGAGGACGCCTAGGGTTTTCTTGACAGATGTCAGCGCATGCTTCGCACTGCGGGTATTCTAGAGTCCGGCGGTGTTTCATTCACCACTTTTCGGTTTACAGGTGCAGCATTCCAGTGGTGGGAGGATTTTGAGAGGCGTAGGCCCGCTGGGGCAGCGTCCCTCACTTGGCAGCAGTTCTCCACGGTATTTTTGGAGAAGTACGTGCCTCAGTCTCAGAGAGAGGAGCTGCCACGTCAGTTCGAGTGGTTGAAGCAGGGAGACATGACGGTTACTCAATATGAGATGAGATTCACACAGCTGGCCCGTCATGCCATGTGGATGGTTCCTACGAATAGAGAGAGGATTCGGAGATTTATTGATGGCCTTATTTATCCCATCCGCATATTGATGACCAGGGAGAGAGTTTCGGCAGTTACCTTCGAGGAGGTGGTTGATGCTGCCCGTCATATTGAGACAGATCACCGCAGAGAGCGGGAGGAGAGAGAGGCTAAGAGGCCTCGTGGTACCGGCAGCTACAGTGGTGCTCCGTCTAGGGGCAAACCTCAGCATAACAGGGGTCGTTCTTTCAAGTCTCATCAGTCTGGACGTGCAGAGTCCAGTGAGGTTTCATCAGATCGTGGTCGTCAAGGCCATCAGGGTTATCAGGGACAGCAGGGCCGTCAGCAGATTCAGCCTGCATTGAGTGCCCTTCCAGCTCAGAGCTCTGCTCCTACTTCCTCAGCACAGGATTCATCTGCAGCGAGGGGTCCTCAGCAGCCCCTTCTTCCATCTTTGGGCCGTTGTTTCGAGTGCGGTGACTTGGGCCATATCAGGAGAGAGTGTCCTCAGTGGCTTCATAAGCGGTCTCAGCAGAGGGATCAGCCCTCGTCTTCTACTCCTGTTTCTTCAGCGCCAGCACAGCCGACTAGGACTGGTGGCCAGGTATCCAGAGGTCGCCCTAGGGGTGAGGATCGTACTGGTGGAGACCAGGCTCGTTTATATGCTCTTCCGGATATGAAGGATGCTAGTGTTTCAGATGCGGTCATTTCAGGTATTATCTCAGTCTGCCACAGGGATGCTTTTGTCTTATTTGATCCCGGATCCACCTATTCTTATGTCTCTACTTATTTTTCACATCATTTGGGTATGACCCGTGGTATTCTTGCTTTGCCCGTACATGTGTCTACCCCAGTGGGGGATACTGTTATTGTGGATCAGGTATATCGATCCTGTATTATTACTATTGGGGGTCCGGAGACCCGAGTTGATTTATTACTACCGGGCATGGTAGATTTCGATGTAATTCTAGGCATGGATTGGCTATCTCCTTACCATGCGATTCTGGACTGTCATGCCAAGACAGTCACACTAGCTATTCCGAGTAATCCGAGGATCGAGTGGCGTGGCTTGACTGATTATGTGTCCGACAGGGTGATTTCTTATATAAAGGCTCCAACGAATGATTGGCAAGGGTTGTTTATCTTATTTGGCCTTCATTAGAAATGTTGAGGCCGAGACACCCGGTCTTGATTCGGTCCCCATTGTGAGGGAGTTTCCGGATGTATTTCCAGCAGACCTGCCAGGCATGCCGCCCGATAGAGATATCGATTTTGGTATTGACTTGGTGCCAGGTACTCAGCCCATTTCTATTCCTCCCTATCGCATGGCACCAGCGGAGTTAAAGGAATTGAAAGAACAACTTCAGGAACTCTTAGATAAGGGTTTCATTCGTCCGAGTGTGTCATCTTGGGGTGCACCGGTGTTGTTCGTGAAGAAGAAAGATGGCACAATGAGAATGTGCATTGATTACAGGCAGCTGAACAAGGTAACAGTGAAGAATAAGTACCCATTGCCTCGTATTGAGGACCTATTTGATCAGCTCCAGGGAGCTAGTGTATTTTCTAAGATTGATCTTCGATCGGGCTATCATCAGTTGAAGATCAGGGACTCAGATATTATGAAGACAGCGTTCAGGACACGATATGGGCACTACGAGTTCCTGGTGATGTCATTCGGGCTCACTAATACCCCAGTTGCATTCATGCACTTGATGAATAGTGTATTTCGGCCGTACCTTGATACTTTTGTGATTGTGTTTATTGATGATATTCTGGTATATGCACGCAGCCAGGAGGAGCATGCACAGCATTTGAGGGTGGTATTGCAGAGGTTGAGAGAAGAGAAGCTCTATGCAAAATTCACTAAGTGTGAGTTCTGGCTTGATACTGTGGGTTTTCTGGGACATGTAGTGTCCAGTGATGGTTTTCGGGTTGATCCACAGAAGGTCGAGGCAGTGCAGAATTGGCCCAGACCTTCCTCAGCTACAGAGATTCGGAGTTTTCTCGGCTTGGCGGGCTATTATCGCCGGTTTGTTCAGGGTTTCTCATCTATTGCTTCACCGTTGACTAAGTTGACACAGAAGAATGCTCCATTTGTGTGGTCTGATGAATGTGAGGAGAGCTTCCAGAAGCTCAAGGAGGCTTTGACCACCGCTCCAGTACTTGTGTTACCATCAGCCTCAGGGTCATATACGGTGTATTGTGATGCTTCTAGAGTTGGACTCGGTTGTGTGTTGATGCAGGAGGGTAGAGTTATTGCATATGCTTCTCGTCAGCCAAAGCCCCACGAGAAGAACTACCCTGTTCATGATTTGGAGTTAGCTGCTATTGTTCATGCCTTGAAGATTCTGAGGCATTGCCTATATGGTGTATCTTGTGATGTATATACAGACCACCGCAGCCTTCAGCATTTGTTTAAGCAGAAAGATCTAAATTTGAGGCAGCGGAGATGGCTTGAATTACTTAAAGACTATGATATTACTATCTTGTACCATCCCGGGAAAGCCAATGTAGTGGCTGATGCTTTGAGTAGGAAGGCTATTAGTATGGGCATCTTGGCGTATATTCCAGTTGGGGAGAGACCCCTTGCAGTTGATGTTCAGGCGTTAGCTAATCAGATGGTGAGACTGGATATTTCGGAGCCTAGTCGGGTGATAGCTTGTGTAATAGCTCGTTCTTCTTTATATGATCATATCCGAGAGCGCCAGTATGATGATCCACACTTACTTGTCCTTAAGGACAGAGTTCAGCATGATGATGCCAGAGATGTCACTATTGATAGTGATGGTGTATTGCGGATGCGGGGCCGGATATGCGTGCCCAATGTTGATGGCCTTCGTGAGTTGATATTGGAGGAAGCCCACAGCTCGCGGTATTCTATTCATCCAGGAGCCGCGAAGATGTATCAGGATTTGAAGCAGCATTGCTGGTGGAGAAAGATGAAGAAAGATATTGTGAGCCATGTGGCTCGGTGTCTAAACTGTCAGCAGGTCAAGTATGAGCATCAGAGACCTGGTGGTGTATTCCAACGTATTGATATTCCTGAGTGGAAGTGGGAAAGGATTACTATAGACTTTGTCAGTGGACTCCCTCGGACAACGAGGAAGTTTGATTCAGTTTGGGTGGTGGTGGATAGGTTGACCAAGTCGGCTCACTTCATCCCAGTGTGTACTACTTATTCCTCAGAGCGGTTGGCAGAGATATTCATCCGTGAGATAGTGAGATTGCATGGAGTTAATATTTCTATTATATCAGACAGAGGTACCCAGTTCACTTCTCAGTTCTGGAGGACATTTCAGTGAGAGTTGGGTTCACAGGTAGAGCTGAGCACAGCATTTCATCCACAGACGGATGGGCAGTCTGAGCGTACTATTCAGATATTGGAGGACATGTTGCGTGCTTGTGTCATTGATTTCGGTGGTGCATGGGATAATTACTTGCCTCTTGTGGAGTTTGCTTATAATAATAGCTATCAGTCCAGCATTCAGATGGCACCGTATGAAGCTTTATATGGGAGGCGGTGTAGGTCTCCAGTCGGTTGGTTCGAGCCCGGCGAGGCTAGGTTGTTGGGGACAGAGTTAGTCCAAGATTCCTTAGACAAGGTGAAGGTGATTCAGGAGAGACTTCGCACAGCTCAGTCGTGTTAGAAGAGTTATGCGGACCGGAAGGTCCGAGATGTGTCTTATTCAGTAGGTGAGAAGGTGTTGCTGAAGGTTTCGCCTATGAAGGGTGTTATGAGATTTGGGAAGAAAGGAAAGTTGAGCCCAAGGTTCATTGGACCTTTTGAGGTGCTTAGGAAAGTTGGGGAGGTGGCATATATGCTTGCTTTGCCACCCAGTTTGTCGGGAGTTCACCCGGTGTTCCATGTATCCATGCTCCGGAAGTATGTCGGAGACCCGTCTCATGTGTTAGACTTCAGCACGATACAGCTAGATGAGGATTTGACTTATGATGTGGAACCAGTAGCCATTTTGGGTCGACAGGTTCGTAAGCTGAGATCCAAGGACATAGCTTCAGTGAAAGTGCAGTGGAGAGGTCGTCCCGTGGAGGAAGCAACATAGGAGACCGAGCAGGAGATGCGAAGCAGATATCCACACTTGTTTGATGCTCCAGGTACGTTTCTTAACCCGCTCGCGAACGAGCGTTTGTTTAAGTTGGGGAGAATGTAACGACCCGGCCCGTCGTTACGGGAATTACCACCCCGTTACCTTGCATTTACATATCTTATGCTTTTAAATCAGTATTAGAATATATCGGGTGAGTTAGGAGCGATTCGGGTTGAAAATGAAGCAAATAGTATGTTTGAAGAAAGCTTGAAAATGGGAAGTCAACCTAGAGTTGACTATTGAGTTAGAGTGCTCGGAACCGGATTCCGATGATTCGACTAGTTTCGGGGGATCATTTATGACTTAGGAGAGCAATCGGAATTGAATTCGGAGGTCCGGTGTAGTTTTAGGCTTGAATTGGCGAAGGTTGAATTTTGGCGAAAACCGGATGGTAGGTGATATTTTGATCCGGGGGTCGAAATGGAATTCCGACAATTTCTGTAGCTTCGTTATGATATTTTGGATATGTCTGCAATTTTCAAGTCATTCGGACATCGTTTGATCGGGTTTTGGATTGAATGTTAGTTTTGAAAGTTTTGAAGAAACTTAGGCTTGAATTCGTGTGTAAATGGTGATTTTGATGTTTAGGATGGTGTTTTGGTGATTGGAACAAGTCTGTATCATGTTTTGGAGTACGTTGGTGGTTTTCGTTGGGGTCCCGGGGGCCTCGGGATGATTTCGGACCATCAACCGGGCATTTGGGACTTGGCAAAATTTGCAGAAAACTCCAGGTTTCTGCCCAGTTAATTAGACCTTCGCGTTCGCGTGACATGGGTCGCGTTCGCGAAGGCCAGGTGGGCTAAAGCATCGCGTTCGCGACAAGGGCGTCGCGTTTGCATAGGTCAGAGGGAGTTAAGCTTCGCGTTCGCGTGAGGGGGTGCCGCGAACGCGTAGAAGGAAAGTAGGCGCTGGGAATTTTGTTCATCGCGAACGCGTGGTGGAGTTCGCGTTCGCGTAGGGTAAGAAAAAGTTGAGCATCGCGAACGCGTGGTAGGCATCGCGTTCGCGAAGAGTAAAAGGGAACTGGGCATCGCGAACGCGTGGGAGCTCATGCGAACGCGTAGAGCAAACGGGTCTGGCAGTGAATTAAATCACAGAACAGAGGGGTTACGGGTTCATTCACCCAAAACACAATTTTGAGCCCTAGAGAGAAGAAAACTCGAGGAAAACACTGAGAAATCATCGGGTATTCATCGGAGGTAAGATTCTTGACTCAAAAACATCATTTTATGGTAGAATTAACATCAATCTTCATGAAATTGGGTAGAATTCTTGAAGAAATGTGGCCTAGATATTGAAAACGGGATTTTGAGTTTTGGGAGGCCATTTGAACTCCGATTTCGATAAATTTTATATGTACGGACTCGTGGCGAGATGAGGATCGTGTTGGTGCTAATTTCGGAATTTTTCGAGCAGTGGGCCCGGGGTCGGGTTTTACCAACTTAGTGTATTTATGCGAATTTCATGTAAATTGAAATGGGTTATGATTCTTTGACCCGTATTTGATATAATTATTGTGGTTTGACTATATTCTACGCACGAGGGAGCTAAATTCAAATGAAAAGACATCGCGGACGAGTCTACGACCGGCTAGAGGTGAGTAGTTTGTGTATATGGTAGCCTGAGGGTTCGAAACCCCGGCTTAGCACATTGTGACGCTAGTAGGGCGTGGCTCGCACACCGTGGCAGGGTGCGGGATTGATTGTGACTAGGGATTGAGACTTGGTCCATCCCGGATGTAAATAATATGCTATTAGTGTTGGAAATACATTGTATTTGATATATTTGTGGGCGATAAGCCTTGTTTGGAGCCTTGTGCCGACCTGTAGCGTCCTTAGAGGACAGTATTTATGTGATAGCTAAATTTGCTTAATCACTGATCTCAGTCCTGAAAAATTGAAATCACATTATTGATATGCTAAGTCACCGACTTTTGCAAATTTAATAAAGTTAAAGTATTTTTCATAAATTATGAACTGGAAACCGGAATTAAGAAAAATGAATTGTTTTGTGACTTATCTGATTATTGTGGACTGAGGATGGATCGGGCTGCACGCCGTAGCGGTTATTATGATATGAGGATCGGGCTGCACGCCGCAGCGGTATTTGCGCTTGGGCTGTAGGAGCCCCTCCGGAGTCTGTACACACCCCCAGTGAGCGCCGTCGACGTTAAATTGGATCGGGCTACACGCCGTAGCGGTTATGTGTATTGCATTGCATCTTTATTTGTTGAATTACTCTGTGGTAGCCGAATTGTACTGTTGATGCTAGTTCGTAGGAGATTCGAACTGTAGTGTAGCTTCATATTGTGGTATTTTGTGGATTTCGTACTTTCAGCTACTTTTATATATTTATTACTCACCGAGTACTTAGTACTCACCCCTACTCCCTACACCTTTTGTGTGCAGACTCAGGTACTCAAGAGCAGTAGACAGGTATTTCTAGCGTTTGTAGTGTCATATCGAGTTGCTGAGGTAGCTGCCTGCGTTCGCAGAACCTAGCTTCTCCTCTCCTTTCCGGTTGTTAATTTTGTATTTTGTATTCAGACTTGAGTATTTCTATACAGTACTCTCTATTCCTGTTGGGTTTTGTTAGAGGCTCTAGACTTGTGACTTCGGATCTTTGGGAGTGTCAGTATTTTGTTCATTATTATTATTATTGGAGTTCTTAAATTCATATATTCTTCTTGGGTTGTCCATTTGGGACTGATAGTCATTGTGATAAGTAATGGTTGGTCTGGCTGGCCTAGCTTGATTGTTGGGCGCCATCACGACCGGATTTGGATCGTGACAAAGATCCCCATCTATGACTCTTTGGAACTTGATCATGAGTCTTAGCTGATTTCTACCGTAGACTTCGGTTTGAACCTTGATGCTCGCGAGTTGTAAGTACTCATTTCTTTCTACAGCATTTGAACAAAAAAGGATTGGCGGGGCTTGCGACTTCTATCAGATTTCGAGCAGTTTGCCCTTTCATTTGCCCCAATGTTCAAGCTCATTTCATTTCTTCTTTTCTATCATTCTGGAGGGAAAATTTTTCCATCGGTCATCTTGCATCTTGTGTTTTGGGATCAACCTGCCTTAAGACATTCGAGACAACAAACAAACAAAATTTTTCTTCCCCAGTTTGCACTAGGAAAATTTTGTGAGTTAGTTATGACATGTATTTGAGCAGTCACATCAAGATTGTGTATCCTGGTGAATGGATCGAGGTTGTATTGGGAAATGGCCGGTTTATTCTGGGATTCAACAGGTTATGATGTTAAAGTTATCGGGTTATGGCGAGACTTGGAAAGAAAAGGCTCCTTGGGTTATACTAGAGAGATCCACGGGTTATTCCGGGATTTAATGGGTTATGTTGTTAAGGTCATCGGGTTATACGAAGAACTGGAAAGAAAAGGCTCATTGAGTTATGTCAGGGAGATCTACGGGTTCTGCCGGGATTCAATGGGTTATGCCATTAAGGTCATCGGGTTATGCCGAGACTTGGAAAGAAAAGGCCCCTTGGGTTATGCCAAGGAGATCCACGGGTTATGCCGGGATTTAACAGGTTATGCCATTATGGTCATCGGGTTATGCCGAGACTTGGAAGGAAAAGGCTTCTTGGGTTATGTCAGGGAGATTCGCGGGTTATGTCGGGATTTAATGGGTTATGCCGTTAAGGTCATCGGGTTATGCCGAGACTTGGAAAGAAAAGGCTTTCTGGGTTATGCCAGGGAGATCCATGGGTTATGCCGATATTTAACAGGTTATGCCGAGATTTGGAAAGAAAAGGCTCCTTGGGTTATGCCAGGGAGATCCATGAGTTATGCCAGGATTCAACGGGTTATGCCGTTAAGGACATCAGGTTATGCCAAGACTTGGAAAGAAAAATGCTCATTGGGTTATGCCAAGGAGATCCACGGGTTATGCCGGGATTCAATGGGTTATACCATTAAGGCCATCGGGTTATGTCGAGACTTGGAAAGAAAAAGGCTCCTTGGATTATGCCAGGGAGATCCACGGGTTATGCCGTGATTCAACGGGTTATGCCGTTAAGGTCATCATATTATGCTGAGACTTGGAAAGAAAAAGGCTCCTTGGGTTATGCCAGGGAGATCCAAGGGTTATGCACGGATTCAACGAGTTATGTCGTTAAGGTCATCGGGTTATGCCGAGACTTGGAAAGAAAAGGCTCCTTGGGTTATGCCAGGGAGATCCACGGGTTATGCCGGGATTCAACGGGTTAAGCCATTAAGGTCATCAGGTTATGTCGAGACTTGGAAAGAAAAGAGCTCCTTGGGTTATACCAGGGAGATCCACGGGTTATGCCGATACTTGGGAAGCGAAGGTTCCTCGGGTTATGCCAGGGAGATCCACGGGTTATGCTAGGATTTTAGGGAATGGGACCCTATGCTACCATGAATTTTCTTTTGGGATTTTTATTTTTTACTTCTTTTCTTCTTTCTTTCAATCTTTTCTAACTTTATTCTTATCTTATTCATTTAGCATAATGCATGAGAGAATCAGAGGAGAAACTTCCCTTTTGGTTGATTTTCTTCGCTATAAAGCTATTCCAGCGCTTACGCATTGTTTTTCTTTTCTAGGTTGCGTCCGTCTCTTGTACGGTCACCTGAATCACACCTGCTTTAACTTTCACCAAAGAACAATTTGTTAGTTTGAAATGATGGTTGCTTTTATGGCCTTGATCATCACAATTGCTTGATCGCAGTCCCATACCGTGGAGAACTTTGCTGTTTGCCGATATTGAGAGAGGAATTCTTTCAAACTGGACAAAAATCAAACGTTTAGGTCTTCATGATGACTTGACCGCGTGGGCTCTGGCCTTTTCACTTTATTCTATCCTTAGTACTTTTGCCTTTGACTTTCTTTCTTCCTAAGAGGTCCTTTCTTAGGAAGCATCAAACGACAAGGTCGGTCAATATTGGACTTAATGCACTGGCTGAGGCTGGGCATTTTCTTCGGCTCTTGTCAATCGGAGTCATGTGAAACTAGTTATGCCACATTTTCCTTTGTAACAAGTTTCGGAATTTTGGGTTAAACCGAAAGGGATTCAAAGAATATACAAAAAGCAAACAAATGAGTTTAAAGAGAAGTATCCCTTTGATGGGGAAAAGAATGACTTATCTGGGATGCATGCTGGTTTCGAATGAACATGACATGCTTCTTGGACTGGACGCCCAACCCACACAAACTTTTTAGTTTCTCGTGAACCTCTTGATCCGCATTTCAAATCAAGGGAACCTTTCTAGGACTCTTTTAGTGATGAGATGCCTTCTTTTCGGTCAACAGTGCCCTTTGCGGGTTTTCGCCAATCGATCTCTCTCATTTCTCTTCTCACCATTGCCCGATAGTGCTCTTTGATATTTTTCACTAAGCGGACTCTCTCATTTTTAGTTTCTCTATTATCACCTTATGGTGCCCGAAAGTTTTCACCGATAAGACTCTCTCATTTTATTTCTCTCAATTTGAATTGTATCAGATTCCATTAATGACATTTTTCACTTCCCTACATTTGCCCACTGACTAGAAGGACTTGAACAAGGTCTTTGGGTAAAAAGGATCTTTGGGTGGATCTACAACTTTGGAACCATTTTGGCGAATTCAAACTAAACCGTCATATCATCTGCCCCAGTTTTGATTATTGGGAAATCAGGATTTTTGGTATGGTATGACTGAACCCCACATAGAGGTTGCCTACATATCCTTTCGGAATCAAGTCAAAACGTAGTTCAGGTTTTCATTTGGTATAATTTTTTCTGTTATCATTATTATTATTATTATTTTGAATGGTTGATTGGTGCTTTTGGATTCCAAAGAGGGTAGCCAAAGAAAAGTAACCGGCTCAAAATGGTTTGTAAAAGGGTGCATATTGCTTGGTTAGCTAAAACAAAAGCCTTCATCATCTTAAATGCGGCAAAACATTACCGAAGTAAACTTTAGACATTGTATTTTTTGACTGCATATGCATTTACCGTCGTCTCAGGGTCACTTCCTTCAATATCACCTAGATATAACGCTCCTCTTGGTAACATTTTCTTGATGATGTATGGACCTTTGCAATTGGAGCAAATTTTCCTTTTGCTTCCCAGTGATGGGGAAGAATGCGCCTAACACCAATTGCCCGACTTCAAAATTCCTGGGTCGTACTTTCTTGTTGTAAGCACGAGCCATTCTTTGTTGGTACAACTGCCCGTGATAGACTGTAGCCATTCATTTTTCATCAATTAAAGTCAGTTGCTCCAAACGAGTCTTAACCCACTCGCTATCTTCAATCTCTGCTTCAACAATGATTTGGAGCGAAGGAATTTCTACCTCTACCGGTATCACAACTTTGGTTCCATAAACCAGCAAGTATGGGGTGGCTCCTACCGATGTGCGCACCGTGGTGCGATATTCTAGTAAGGCGAAAGGCAACTATTCATGCCACTGCCTGGAACTCGGGATTGTTTTCCTCAAAATCTTCTTGATGTTTTTGTTTGCTGCCTCAACGGCGTCGTTGGCTTTAGCCCGATAAGGAGTGGAGTTCCTATGCGTTATTTTGAATTGTTCGCATACATCCCCTATCAAATGACTATTCAGGTTTGCTGCATTATCTGTGATGACAGTTGCAGGAATGTCGAAACGACAGATAAGATTTGAGTGCACAAAGTCTACAATGGCTCTTTTCGTGACCGGCTTGAGAGTGATGGCCTTGACCCATTTCGTGAAATAATCAATGGCAACTAAGATGAATCTGTGTCCATTATATGCCTTTGGCTCAATTGGGCCAATTACGTCCATGCCCCAAGAGACCAAAGGCCAAGGCGCCGACATGGGATGTAGCTCTATTAGAGGTGCATGAATCAGATCTCCATGCACCTGGCACTGATGGCATTTCTGGACAAAGCTGAAGCAATCTTTTTCCAGAGTTATCCAATAAAAACTGCTCGTAAGATTTTCTTGGCCAAAACATACATGTTCATATGAGGCCCGCACACTCTTACGTGTACTTCTTGAATGATTCTCCTGGCTTCTTCGACGTCTACACATCTCAACAAGTTGAGATCCGGGGTTCTCTTGTACAAAACGTAGCCGCTCAAAAAGAAACCACTTGCATGTCACCTGATGGTTCTCTTCTGATATCCACTAGCATGTCCGGGGTACTCTTGTGTTTTCAGAAACCTCTTGATATCGTGGTACAGTGGCTGTATATTTGGTCATGCCTCGATCACATTGCAGTAACCGTGTCTTTCCTTGATTTGGATTTCCAAAGGATTGACGTGGGCATTGCATGGATACGGTAGAATCGAAGCTAATGTGGAAAGATCACCAGCTAGTTCATTGTGACACCGTGGGATGTACCTGAACTCTAATGATGTAAATCGCTTGCTGAGATCATCTGCGTGTTTTCAGTAAGGAATGAGCTTGGCGTCTCGGGTCTCCCATTCACCTTGGGCTTGTTTGATAATCAAGTTAGAATCTCCCATGATCAGTAAGTCTTTGACATCTTGGTCAATTGTCAAATTCATGCCCATGATGCAGGCCTCAAACTCAGTTGTATCATTTGTGCAAAAGAAACGGAGTCGAGCCATAGCTGGATAGTGTTGACCGGTGGGAGAGATTAAAATTGCCCCAATCATTATGCCTTTGGCATTTACTGCTCCATCGAAGAACATTTTCCAAGCATAGGCATCTTCGGGGACTGCTTCTATTGTGTTTACCTACTTATCTGGAAAGTAGGTATTCAATGGTTGGTACTCTTCATCAATCGGGTTTCGGCCAAGTGATCCGCCAATGCTTGGGCTTTCATTGTCGTGCGGGTGACAAAGATTATGTCTAATTCAATAAGCAGAATTTGCCATTTTACCAATCATTCGGTGGGCATCGGTTTCTGGAATATGTACTTTAAAAGATCCAACCTGTTAATGAGGTGAGTGGTGTGAACCTGGAGATAGTGTCTCAACTTCTGAGCGACCCATGACAAAGCACAACATGTTCTTTCCAACAAAGTGTACTTAACTTCATAACTAGTGAACTTCTTGCTCAAGTAGTAGATCGCCTACTCTTTCTTCCCCGTTGAATCATGCTGCCCGAGGACACAACCAAAAGAGTTTTCTCAGACTGTCAGATACAAAAACAGAGGTCTCTCTTATTCTGGCGGGACCAAAACCGGAGGATTCAACAAATATTCTTTGATCTTGTCGAAATCCTCTTGACACTCAATTGTCCATTTAATTGCGGCATGTGGAAGTCAATTGAGTGATGAAACGGCTAATGTAGTTTAATCTGCCCAAGAGACTCATTACGTCTTTCTTTGTCCTTGGGGGAGGTAAGTCTCGGATAGCCTTTATCTTTGTAGGATCCAACTCGATACCTCTCCTGCTAACTATGAAACCCAGAAGTTTACTTGATGGGACTCCGAAGGCACATTTAGCGGGATTCATCTTTAGATCATACTTTTGCAGCCTCTCGAAGAATTTCCTCAAATCTATGACATAATTGTCTTGAGTTCTGGACTTGACGGTCATGTCTCCCACATACACCTTTATTTCCTGATGCATCATATCGTGGAAGATAGCAGTCATGGCCCTCGTGTATGTCGCTCTGACGTTCTTTAAACCGAATGGCATAACTCGATAACAGTAAGTTCCCCAAGGTGTAGTGAAAGCGGTCTTCTCGGTGTCTTCCTCATCCAACAACACCTGGTGATATCTCGCATAACAATCCACAAAGGACTATATCTCATGTTTGGCACAGTTGTCAACAAGGATGTGAATGTTGGGCAAAGGGAAGTTATCTTTGGGACTCGCATTATTCAAATCTCGGTAGTCCATACATACTCGAGTTTTCCCATCTTTTTTTGGCACCTGAACCACATTAGCCAGCCACGTAGTATACTGGACCACCCGGATTACCCCTATTTTCAACTGCTTTGTGATCTCTACTTTGATCTTATCACCGATAGCAGTCTTGAACTTCCTCTGTTTCAGTTGAACTAGGGTACAATTAGGGTAGATTGGCAATTTATGCACCACTAGATCAACACCTAATCCTGGCATGTCATCGTATGACCAAGCAAACACATCTTTAAACTCAAACAAGAGTTGAATTATTGCATCCCGTGTTTTCTCATCGGTGTGAATACTTATTTTGGTCTCTCGGATTTCTTCGGAAGTTCCCAAATTAAACGGTTTTGTATCATTCAAGTTTGGCTTAGGTTTATTCTCAAAGTGTTCCAGTTCTCGGTTTATTTCCCTAAAAGCCTCTTTTCATCATATTCTGATTCTTGGTTCATTATTTCACGGCCAGATAGCGCGTTTGAATCTGGGCATGAAGTCCACAAACATGTCATGTTATTTAAAGCCGCATTATTAGAACTGAAAGAGAGAAAAAAAATAGCAAAATCAGAAAGAATAAAGGAAAGTGAACGATGAAGTTTGATTTCATTTCTTGGAATTTGAAGATAACAGGGTTTACATTTCAAAATTTAAAGACCAAAAACTAAAGAAAACATCCGAGTTATACCTTGGATAACTTGAGATATAGAAAAAAGTGGCAGGACAAATCTATCGGTACTCCCTCTTCGTTGGAAATAGTGTAGCCTTCCAATTTTGCAACTGGGCGCCTGGTCCTATGTAAAGTACCTCAGCGATTCTAGTCTCTTCCCCTGGCTCGACCATGTAAGTCTCATAAAGTATTTTCCTCATGGCCCCACAAATATTTTCTATTTCCTTGGTCGTGAAAACCTCATCATCCTCTTCTTCAACGTATTTTGGTCTGACTAAAGTTTCACACAAATGTGGCAATGGCCGAGGAAACTTCCATCCCTCATTGCTCTTCTTATTTGCCCATCTCACATTATCTGGAGTATGGTGGAAACCTATCCCAAAGAACTTCTCATTCGAAGGTAGGGTAATGGGTTCCGTTATTCCTTGTAATGATATCCCAAGCCCTTTTCCTGGTTTGAAACCACGTCGGATCATCTCTTTAGCCACTATGACTGATGCATTAGAAAGGAAGGGTTGGGGATAAGAGTCTCCTTCTTCATACTGGTCGGCGAGCATAATTTCAAAAGCCTGATAAACTATGTGTTCACGTCCCTCTCTTGCTTCAAGGCACAGGATTGAAGGGTCTCGATAGATCGATTGCCCATCTTCCCCGTAGACCACGATCTCTTGGCCCTCATGCTCAAACTTTACCATTTGGTGAAGGGTAGAAGGTACAGCTACGGTCGTATGAATCCATAGACTCCCCGGAAGAAAGTTGTAGGACGTGTCCATGTCCAGAACATGGAAAATTATTTCAAAATCCACTGGGCTAATAGTCAATCGTGTCCTTTTTTATACCATCGAACGCCTGTACACAAAAATTGTTGGGTCGAATTCTTTCGGTTCCAATTTCTATGCGTTGTAAAGTGGAGAGCAGGCATATGTCTGCTCCGGAACCTCCATCCACCATAACCCTTTTCATGTAGTAACCTTCGCATTTGACTGTTAGGTGCAGGGGTTTGTTATGTGCGGTTCCTTCCGGGGGCAAATCATTCTTACTGAAGGAAATTTGGTTAACTACAAAGAACCGTTCTGCCATTCTTTCCAGTTGCTCTACAGGAGTCTCAACCGATACATGCACTTCATTCATGGTCTCCATCAAGACCTTTTGATGCTCGGATGAACTTATGAGTAAGAATAGCATGGACACTTGATCAGGGTGTTTGCGCAACTGATCCACCACCTCAAAGTCGGGCATTTTCATTTTCTAGAAGAAAACCTCTGCTTCTTCAGCGCTCACAGGCTTCTTAGGTGGGAAGCATTTCCGTGTAGCGTTATTCACTTCCTGTATGTCCCAATACTTCTCAGCAGAAGTATTTCCTGATAGCTTCTCTATGACTCCTTTGCCATTGTAGGTAATCAACGTTCATTGATAATTCCAAGGCACTGTGGATGGTTTGCTATTGGTTTTTTCGGCGTGCGTCTGATAACTAACGGTTCACTCAGACGAGGTAGTTTAACTATTCCCCGGACCACATAAGTCATTTTCGGTACATACATTGGTACTCCTCTTTTTAACTCGAGCCATTGCGGCTTCTCTGGGCGACTTCACGGAACATAGAGAACCTCACTTTTCGGGATCACCCTCATCTCCGTTTTGGTTTTAACCTTCCTTCCAAGCTCAGCCTTGGTAGTCTCAATCTTGTTTCCCCTTTCTCTTGTTTCGGGGCTGCTGTAGGCTTTTTCTCCGTGTCAAGAATGGCAATTATGGTCTTCAAGGCGGGATCAAACTCCTTGTCTTCGCAGATCATTCCGATCTGTGGCCCATTGTTGTGAGTGGGCAAAGGATTATTGGTCACGTTTGGGACCTCCTTGTCCCTTACCACTATCTTTCTCTATTTTATCAAACCCTCAATTGCTCTTTTCAAAGTCCAACAATTGTTGGTATCATGCCCTTCTGCCCCTGATGATAGGCGCATCTGATGCCCCGTTGATATATTGGTGATTCCGGGTTCTGTTGTTTGGGGGTATAGGTTATAGGAGACCCATTTGGACAAGCTTGGGGGGCAATTCTAAATATGGTTCACTGATGGGGGTGAATTTTTGTCTCCTGGGAGGTTCCTAGGGACGGAAGTTATTTTGGGGTGGTTGGGGATTATAGTGGTTTTGGTAAGGAGGTTGATTTGTGGGAGGAGGAGCTTGGTTCCGATTGATCTGTTGTTGTGGTCGGCCATAGGGTTGAGCATTCATAACGATGTATGGCTGAGGAGCGTAGGCTGCATCTTGATGAGGGTAGTAGTGTTGCGGGACTCTTTCTGAAAAATGAGGCCTGGGGTTACGATATTCTCTCGCCCCTGATACCGCCATGGATGTTTCTTCTTTTTTCTTCCCTCTTGATATCCCTCCAGACCCACCTTGGATGGCTTGGGAGGTTGCTCTTATGGCTGCCTGACTCAAAATCCTTCCTGGTTTCAGACCATTCTTTACCATTTCCCCGATTTTGATTGCCTCTGCGAAAGGCTTTCAAATGGATGACATCATGTTTTGGAAGTAATCAGGCTCTTGGGCCTGCAAGAAGACGGTGACCATTTCTATCTCATCCTTGGGAGGTTTTACCCTCGAAGCTTGCTCGTGCCATTTAATGGCATATTCCCTGAAATTCTTCGAGGACTTCTTCTTGTGATTTGCCAGAGAATTCCTATCCGACACGATGTCAATGTTGTACTAGAATTACCGAATAAAATCTCGGGCAAGATCATCCCATATGTGCCAGCGGGAGATGTCTTGATCCATGAACCTTTCTGAAGCAATACCGATCATGCTTTCTCCGAAGTATGCCATTAGTAACTCTTCCCTGCTGCTGGCTCCTCGCAACTGGTTGCAATATCTCTTTAAATGAGCGATGGGGTCGCCATGCCCTTCAAATTTCTCAAACTTAGGTTTTTTAAAACATGATGGTAAATGGACCCGTGGGAACACACATAGATTGGCGTATGAGACGCTCTTCTATCTGCTCAAACCCTGCATATTCTTCAAACTTTGCTCGAGGAATCTCATTCTTTTGGCCATCTCATCCTGTTCGAATGCCATAGGGTTTTGGTTTTGTCCAGGTACAAACTCTTATTGAGGATGTTGAGGGTATGTATTGCCAGTAAAATGAGTAGGTTCTAATGAGAAAAATGGTGCCTGGAAGGTGAACGAGGATGAGTCACAGTTAGGCTTGTACAAAGTGGGTTGTGCCGCAGCTGGGCAAGGTAGTGCGGTGAATATGTTTGAGGTTGCGCTGGTGGTCGACACCTGGGGTATGGCTCAGAAGGTGATCCGATAGTGTGAGATGGCATGGTTGGATACCCAAATGGAGTAGTTGGGTAACTGATATGGACATTGGAGGTTCCACCTGTTCTAGGAAACAGTTAAGGGAATCCAGGGATTATGCTTGGCATTTCTCTTCCGCTGTTCTAGGCGTCCCACATTTCCAATATGCGGAGATGCACGATTCTGTTCTCCTCAGCTGTGGCTGATTCGAAAGTTGGGATGATTGTGATTGTACTCTCTTTTGAGAGAGGGATTGTTGGTGGAGTGATTTCCGAAGACATTTCTATGCTTCCTTTAGACCTCGTGAAGTAAGTGTGAACACTTCTTCTCGAGTTTGTGACGGATGGTTGGACACTTCCCTCTGACCTCGTGAAGTATGGATGCCAAACACCTTTCTATAAAACCTGATTTGCAGCCACCAAACGGTTAGTTTGAAACAAATAACAGATAAGTAATCTCACGTTGGGGTGTGATGAACTTATACAGTTAAGTGGATTTCTACATGTATTGAGTTAGTTGCAATGCGTCATTCCTGCTTATGCTTTATCTCTTTTGTTATTATTTTATTTTAGTAGTGGTCGAATCTTATGTGGATTGTCTACCTATCATGTCCCCGCATGAATCAGACCGAGCGTAGTTTGGGTATTGTAAAAGATATCTCATTTTTTTTATTTCCAAAATATTCTGCTTACAAAGCTAAAACATTTGTAAAAGTGAAAACTAGAGACTTCGATGCAAAAATGGGAAGTACAAACTTTAAACTGACAACAGACTCTAAAAGAAAGTACAGACTTCTCATCTCTGCCATGATTTGGTGTTCGTGAGGTGTTGTTCGGCCTTGCTGCAGATTTTGGCACAAGATCCCTTTGAAGACTTCTCAACTCTGCCATGATTTGGTGGACATATCCCATAACTGAAGCAAAGAGGGTAGTACGGGGCATTTGTTCACATTTTAGTCATCTCATGGTGATGTAGTGCCCAATTTCTTCGATTCTACCCCTGATCCTATCCTTTTTCCTTAAGCAGTTACTCTATCTGTTGATTCTTTGTCCCTAATATCCGAGCATTGCCGGTGATTTGGTTTAGGAGCTTATCCACTTGTTTTTCCATCCGTGCCATCAAGTTGTAGCAACGGTCTTTATCTGTCCTGGCATCCCAGGCTTATTTGAAAATTCGATCCTTGAGAGTCGTGTTTGTTTCCCTTAGGTCAGTGATAATCCCCTCATAATCTCTTTTTATTTGTTGCAGATGAAGCACTCGTTGGTGTGTCTCCCTCCTCCATCTAGTCTGAATTATGGTTAGAGCGGCTTTCGCTTTCTCTAGGTCTTCTCGATGCTCGAGTGTTTTCTTTTCTAAGTCGTTTATGAGCAACTCATCAGCCCGACTCTTTCTTGATCTTTCTGCGGTCGATTTTATCCTTTGGATTTGGGCTTGGAGTGCCTGCTTTTCTTGTGCCCAATCAGCCCTTTCTTGATCGAAATTTGCCTGCTGTATGTCCATGGCGGCCTCTAGTATCCTTTATCTTCTCTCAGGGTGTCGATACGAGATTGAAATTCTCATGTCGTGCATTATTTGCTTATTGTGAGGAAAGAGTATTAAAGCACGAAAGGTGATGTCGTGCATTATTTGCTTATTGTGAGGAAAGAGTGTTAAAGCACGAAGGGTTATGGCGTGCATTATTTTCTTATTGTGAGGAAAAGTGATGTCGTGCCATAGGATGTACCATTCTGTGTCGATTCTATTGATTATATGTGAGAAAAGAGAGTAAAAGCACGAAGGGTGATACCGTGCACGTTGATATTATATTTGCTTGGTAAGGAGGAGAGTAAAAGCACGGAGGGTGATGTCATGAACTTATCTTCGTTTATTATGATTTCTCGTTGTTATCAGTTCAAGTGCATTAATTGTCTTATTCTACAATTATTGTGATACTTATGTTGACATTTCCTTTATTGTGTTACTTGTTATTATTGGATCAAGGTATCCTTGCGCAACATTACGCCTTGAATTCATGCTATAATTGCTACATGTTTATGTGTCTTAATTGCTACTTGACATTTAGTATACTAAATATTAAAGATAAAATTACACAATAATGCACTTCATAAGTAGATCTTGTACTACTTTAGCTCAGTTACAAGTTTGCAAGTGTGTAGCTAAATATCAATAAGACATGTTCTTTTACCATTCCATCTAACTATAACAACCTCATCTTTTTTTACCACCTACATACTGTATTTTAGCTCTCTCCTCATTTTTTACCCATAGATATTCAACTTTAAAAAAAAGTATCATATGCAAACAAAAATGAAAATCAGTTCCCTATTTCTAGTGAAACCATTGATCGAGACACTAAGTCAACACTCATTCATGCCTTCTCCCATAATCAATATTTCAAAATTGTTTATTTCTCTTCTCTTATTTTGTGTTACGTTAGGCGTGAAATATTCGTGAGTTTTTATTCTCTTTTTTCCTCAAGTTTATACATACCTATCACAACTACAAAATACAGAATCATATGAGAGAAACTTAAAATCTCATTTCGTTCAATGCTAATCTTCTTAAATTTTGATTATGATTTTGTAAAAAAATTGGAGTGGGTATTGTTTGAACTTATTAGAAATTGTCTAAGTAGATTGCATACAAAGTTTGAAGTTATTTGCTGGAGATTTGGACTAGTTTTATACCAGAATTGCAAGTGAAAAGCGTACAAAAAGTTTATCGTAGATGTTTATACAATGTTATACACTTTTATACAAAGAGGTACATTATGTATATAGTTGTATAAAACTGTATAAAGATATATAATCATAGTAGTAAAAATATTCGTGATACACTATGCATATAGGTGTATAAGAAGAACGAGAAGAAAAAAAAAGAAGGGGAAGAAGAAAAAAATGTGAGAAAATTCACCAAATACCTGTAAATAATGTATCAACCTTGTATAAAATTGGGTATATGAAGTGTTTATACACTTTATATACAATTTATACAATATTATACAAATGAATCCTATCAATGGAGCTTCACATATTCTCTACTTCCTTGGGCATCCTTTGAAATTTAACTCAAATCTAGCATAAATCACTTAAAATTTAAGTTTTGAACTCCTGTTGATAATTCCAATCAATTGGGACGGTATGGGCCAAGTGATAAGGGGTGTAATTCTCCCAATATTAAATTGCCTAATTGTTCTTAATTGCTACTTATCATTATTTGTTTTTCTCAGTGTATCATAATTTTTGTGTACTTGTTGTCTTATAAATTTGTATTTATTGTTCCGTTTGTTGGAGTAAATTTTATTTGGAAGAACTGTTGATATAATAAAATGGGAGCAGGTGGTACGCCTAGCACAAGATATGAGAAATGGGATCGGATTGCACACCTGCAACAAGTTGTGAACCGAGAGTGAAATATGCCTTTGTTTTTCTTATCTTTGTTAGAAGTTGAATTTTGGTTTCCTGATAATTCTCTTGAGATTCTGCTTTTACTTTATCTGTTATTGCCGGAAGCATGTTTCCCCCCTCCCATCTTTATTTATTTATTTCTGATTTATTTTTCATTGTATATTATACAACTGCATAGGTTTATTTGGTGGTCTGGTCCTAGCCTCGTCACTACTTCGCCGAGGTTAGGCTAGGCAATTACCGGCACATGGGGTCAGTTGTGCTGAAACTACACTATGTGCTATTTTGCAAAGATCCAGGTACCGGACAACAGTAGTAGCTCGAGAGCCAGCCTTCAATTCACCAAGATACCGAGGTAGCCTTGTAGGCATCCGCACGCCTGGTGTCTCCTCTATCTTTATTTGTGGTTATCTCTTATATTCGAGACAGACAGTATTACTTTCTTTCAAACGGTTGTATGAAGTAAATCTTAGTAGTCCGTAAATATTGTGACACTAGTTCTGGGTAGAGGCATATGTGGATCTTCCTCATTATTTTGGTTTTTTCATTTAAGTCTTCCGCTAAATTACGAATGCCGTATTTGTTTAATTATTTATTTCCTATTATCTAAATTGATAAAAAAAATAGATTTACAATACAAGCAGTTACGAATTCTAAAGGTGTGGCTTGCCTAACATCTACAAGTAGGCGCCATCATGACCCCTGAGGGTGGAAATCCGGGTCGTGACAGGAAAATAGCAAGAAATTAATTGCATATATGAGAAAAATATTTAAAATGTAAAATGCAAAGAGGAAACAAGGTGTTGTGACATGCATATAATATAAGAATTCATCTTTAAAATACTTAAGCAAGTCCAGAAATTATTGAGTTAAAATTGTGTACTACAAATATTGTCTACTATTAAGAATCTCATTTTGACATCAAATGAATATAAATGGGTATAATGGAATGAGAAATAACAGAAATAAAAAAATTTTAGAAGGTAGCACTTTCGCCAAATGAGGTCCTATGCGGTGCGAATTCGAATATAACGGGGCTCCAATGCGGATACCGAACACAAGATGAGAAATCAAAACAAAAACAGACAATAATTGCCTACATATCCCTAATTATTATAAGAGCTGCTAAACATGGAAGATTTTTAAAAATAGCCATATTTATAAGTGGTCGTTCAAAAATACTCCAATTTCAAAAATAATTAAAATTTGGCCACTTTTTATGTAAAGATAAATCTGAGCGAAAACACTGTTCAAACCCGAAAAACACTCCAGTATATTATGCTGGAGTTCCAACATAAGTATACTTGAACTCCAGCATATTATACTGGAGTTCCAGGGTAGTATCACGACCCTAGTTCACCAATCGTGAACCTGTCATAATGGCACCCAGTCTTCGCGACTAGGTAAGCCTAACACAATGCGGAATTTAACGACCTTTACGAAAAAATAAAATAAATGCTGAATAACATAGAAAATATAATAAGTGCCGCCTGGCACATACACTTCATCTCAAATACTGAAATACAACATCCAAGACCCGGAAACTCACGGGAAAACACTGGCTAAGAAGTTAAACTATGGCTCTATCATCCAGAAATATCTATACAACCGAAACAAAAGAAATGAGCTACTATCTATAAGGAATGGTGGAAGGAGACTCTTCGAATCTGCGGACGCGGCAGATGCATACCTCAAGTCTCCTAATATGGCTATGCGATCACTAATAATGCGCCTGATCAGATTTACCTGGATATGTACAACAAAAGTGTAAAGAAGAGTAACATGAGTACACCACGGCGGTACTTAATAATTGTCAAGCCTAAACTCGATGGAGTAGTGACGAGGAAGGTCAGGGCCCTACTGAGAAAAAAAAAGTATCAAACCGTATAAAACAGTAAATAATCTGAAATGACAGCAAAAACAGAAAAAATACTACAAGTCACTAGCAATTAATACTAACAAGGAAAATAACATAACAATGTGTCCCTCAACTGCCCGTGGATCTTCCGGGAGTTGAACCTGCAGTCCACTCATCTTAGTAACAAGGATCTCTAGGAATCGAACCCGCAGTTCACTCATCTGAATAACAGGGATCTCCGGGAATTGAACCCGCAGTCCGCTCATCTCAGTAACAAGCATCTACGGGAATTAAACCCGCAGTCCGCTCATCTCAATAACAAGGATCTCCAAGAATTGAACCCGCAGTCCGCTCATCTAAATAATAGGGATCTCCGGAAATTGAACCTACAGTCCGCAATACCAAAGACACAATCAAAAATAAGGAAAAATACTTAGAGAATGGAATACACAACTACAATTAACAGTTAAGCCCTAACCCAACATGTTCCACGTAATTTCAATTAAGGCAATTAAGCATTTAGATAGATAATTCTATCTAGTCATACTCCTCTAGCTAATACAGGATAAATCTTGCATTTAATACAGTCAAATAACAGAGTTAACACAGTTTGAGCAATTAGAGTAAAGCAGATTTTCAATAATTTGCATAAGTATATGCCCGTCACCTCGCGTACAAGGCATTTAAATCAACACATCAGATATCCTAACGGGAGAGGTCCCTCACACAAGGCTAGACAAGCCACTTACCTCGAACCGGTACAAAACCGCTAAGAAACAATGCCCTTGCCACGAGTATCCGACTTCGAGTGGCCCAAAACTATTCAAACCAATTACATATTGTAAATAACATTGCAAGTAACTAATTATACTGTTAAAATTAAAGCTAACGTGCGAAAATGGGTAGAATGACCAAAATGCCCCTCCATCCATCGTCTCGGAATCAAAATATTTTTACATTTTCAGAATCCTCGTACTCTCACGAGTCTAACCATATAAAATCTCCCAAATCGGAGCTCAATTTCCCCCTCAAATCATCAAAATTATGTCTAAGAAATTTACCCCAAGTTTCATTCAAATTCTGAAATTAAAGGTTGAATTCAAAATTAGATTAATTAGTATTAATCATAAGAGAGTAAGGAATTGTTACCCAATAGTTGCCTCTGAAAATCCCTCAAAAAATCTCCCAAAACCGAGATCTCTAGCTTGAGTTTTTGTAAAAATGGAAGAACCCTTATTTTTGAAAAGATGAAATCATCCCAGGCAATTAATTCAATGCGATCGCAGGAGTGGCTACGCGATCGCGTAGAAGAAACTTTAAGCCCTGGGAACTTTCTCTATGCGATCGCAGTGAGAGGCATGCGATCGTGTAAGACAAGGGGATTGAACTATGCGATCACACAAGGGACATCGCGATCGCGGAGAAGGAAAAGTTAAAGTTATGCAATCGCAGGAGGAATTACGCGATCGCATTGAAGGAAAATAGGCCCCTCGGAAATTACGCTACGCGATCGCATGAGTGAGGATACGATCGCAGAGAACAAAAAGTCTGCAACATCAACAACTAAAATCTGCATCTATTTTTCAACACAAAATGCCACGTTGGGCATCCGAAACACAACTGAGGCCCCCGAGACCCCAATCCAAACCTACAGACATAACTTATATCATCATTTTAACTTGCTCAAATCCTTAAATCACCTCAAATAACGCCGGAAACACGAATTACTCAACGATTAGAACTAAAGAACTTCAAAACTTAACCAAACTCGCTTTCGCTTCAAAACCTAACCAAAACATGTCCGATTGACCTAAAAATTTGCATGCATATCCAAAATGACACGACGACGCTACAAAAACTTCCAGAATCCCAAACCAACCCTCGGATCAAAAATTCACTATTAGACCGGAACTTTAAAATTTCAGACTTCGGCATTTCAAGCCTAAATGAGCTGCGGACCTCCAAATTACATTTCGAACACGCTCCCAACCCCGAAATCACCTAAAGGAGCTAACGGAACCATCGGATTTCTATTTCGGGCTCATCTTCACATTGTTCTGAATACGGGCCATTTTTTAACTCTTAAGCTCTCATTTAGGGACTAAGTGTCCCAAAACACTCTGAATCCTAGAACCGAACATCTCGGCAAACCAAAATAGCGGAAATGAACTTAGGGAAAGCAGTTAATGGGGGATCGGGGCATAAATTCCAAAAACGACCTGCTGGTTGTTACATCCTCCTACACTTAAACATTCGTTCATCCTCGAACGAGCATAGAAGACATACTTGAAGTAGCAAAACAATGAGGGTAATGGTTGCGCATATCCTGCTCGGTCTCCCAAGTTGCCTCATTGGCCTCTACCCCAACCCCTACCTCTGGCGGCAGCAGCATGGGGCGCGGGTGCCTGGTCCTCGTGTGTAGCACGTGTCCTCACCATCCATGAGGAAATAGAAGACAAAAGTTAAAAATTATCGTCAAAACATCGCACGACAAGGAATTCAAAAGAAATGAAGGTTTTTCCTAAATAGTTACATAGCCCCTCATAGATAAATACGGACGTCTCTGTACCGATCAGCGAGACTCTAACAAACCGGCATGTATCCCATAACTCCTACGAACCTAGAGCTATGATACCAACTTGTCACGATCCTAGTTCACCAATCGTGAACCTGTCATGACAGCACCCAGTCTTCACAACTAGGTAAGCCTAACACAATTGCAGAATTTAACGACCTTTACGAAACAACAAAACAAATGCTGAATAACATAGAAAAATGTAATAAGTGCCGCCTGGCACAAACACTTCATCTCAAATACCGAAATACAACCTCCAAGACCCAGAAACTCACAGGCAAACACAAGCTAAGAATTTAAACTATGGCTCTATCATCCAGAAATATCTATACAACCGAAACAAAAGAAATGAGCTACTATCTATAAGGAAGAGTAGAAGGAGACTTTTCAAATTTGCGGATGCGGTAGATGCATACCTCAAGTCTCCCAATGTGGCTCTACGATCACTAATAATGTGCCTGATCAGATGTACCTCGATCTGCACAACAAAAGTGTGTAGAAGAGTAGCATGAGTATACCACGGCGGTACTCAGTAAGTGCCAAGCCTAACCTAGATGGAGTAGTGACGAGGAAGGTCAGCGCCCTACCGAGAAAAAAAAAATAGTATCGAACCGTATAAAATAGTAAATAATCTGAAATGACAGCAAAAACATAATAGAAACTACAAGTCACTAGCAATTAATACTAACAAGGAAAATAACACAACAAAGTGTCCCTCAACTGCCCGTGGATCTACTGGGAATTGAACTCGTAGTCCACTCATCTTAATAACAAGGATCTCTGGGAATCGAACCCACAGTCCACTCATCTCAGTAACAGGGATCTCCGGAAATTGAACCCGCAGTCCACTTATCTCAGTAACAAGGATCTCCAGGAATTGAACCCGCAGTCCGCTCATCTCAATAACAAGGATCTCCGGGAATTGTACCCGCGGTTCACTCATCTCAATAACAGGGATCTCCGGGGATTGACGCAGTCCGCTCATCTCAATAACATGGATCTCTGGGAATTGAGCCTGCAGTCCGCAATACCAAAAACACAATAAAAATAAGGAAAAATACTCGGAGAATGTAATACACAACTACAATTAATAGTTAAGTCCTAACCCAACATGTCTCACGTAATTTCAATTAAGGAAATTAAGCATTTAGACAGTTAATTCTATCTAGTCATACTCCTCTAGCTAACACAAGATAAATCTTGCATTTAAAACAGTCAAATAATAGAGTTAACACAGTTTGAGCAATTCAAGTAAAGCGGATTTTCAACAATATGCACAAGTACATGCCTGTCACCTAGCGTACAAGACATTTAAATTAACACATAAGATATCCTAAGGGGAGAGGTCCCCTACACAAGGTTAGACAAGCCATGTACCTCGAAGCGGTACAAAACCACTAAGAAACAATGCCCTTGCCACGAGTATCCGACTCCGAGTGGCCCAAATCTATTCAAATCAATTACATATTATAAATAACATCGCAAGTAACTAATTACACTGTTAAAATTAAAGCGAAGGCGCGAAAATGGGTAAAATGACTAAAATACCCCTCTATCCATCATCTCGGAATTGAAATATTTTTACATTTTCAGAATCCTCGTACTCTCACGAGTCTAACCTTATAATAATCTCCCAAATCGAAGGTCAATTGCCCTCTCAAATTATCAAAATTAGGTCTAAGAAATTTAACCCATGTTTCATTCAAATTCCGAAATTAAAGGTTGAATTCGAGATTAGATTAGTGGTATTAATCATAAGAGAGTAAGAAATCATTACCCAGTAGTTGCCTCTGAAAATCCCTCAAAAAATCTCTCAAAACCGAGATCTCTAGCTTGAGTTTTTGTAGAAAATGGAAGAACCCTCATTTTCGAAAAGATGTAATCTGCCTAAGCATTTAATTCAATGCGATCGCAGGAGTGGCTATGCGATCGCGTAGAAGAAACTTCGAGCTCTGGGAAACTGCTCTATGCGCTCGCAGTGAGAGTCATGCGATCCCGTAAGACAAGGGGATTGAACTATACGATCGCACAAGGGACATCGCGATCGCGGAGAAGGAAGAGTTAAAGCTATGCGTCGCAGGAGGAATTACGCGATCGCATTGAAGGAAAACAGGCCCCTCAGAAATTACACTACGCGATCGCATGAGTGAGGATGCGATCGCAGAGAACAAAAAGTCTGCAACATCAACAGCTGAAATCTGCATCTATTTTTCAACACAAAATGCCCCGTTGGGCATCTGAAACACAGCCGAGGCCCCCGGGACCCCAACCCAAACCTACGGACATAACTTATATCATAATTCAAACTTACTCAAATCCTTAAATCACCTAAAACAACGCCGAAAACACGAATTACTCAATGATTAGAACTTAAGAACTTCAAAACTTAACCAAACTCGCTTTCGCTTCAAAACCTAGCCAAAACACTTCCGATTGACCTGAAAATTTACACGCACATCCAAAATGACATGACTACGCTACAACAACTTATGGAATCCCAAACCGACCCTCAGATCAAAAATTCACTATCGGACCGGAACTTCTAAAATTTCAAGCTTCGGCATTTCAAGCCAAAATGAGCTACGAACCTCCAAATTACATTCTGAACACTCTCCCAACCCCGAAATCACCTAACGGAGCTAACGAACCCATTAGATTTCCATTCTGAGGTCGTCTTCACACTGTTCCGAATACATACCATTTTTTAACTCTTAAGCTCTCATTTAGGGATTAAGTGTCCCAAAACACTCCGAATCCTAGAACCGAACATCCGACAAACCAAAATAGCATAAATGAACTTAGGGAAAGCGGTTAATGGGGGATCGGAGCGTAAAATCCAAAAATGGCCGGTCGGGTCGTTACAGGTAGTATGCTGGAACTCCAGCATAATATGATAGAGTTCTAGCATAAGTACACTAGAACTCTAGCATAATATACTGGAGTTCCAGAAAGTATAATGGCCCAGTATAATATACTGGAGTTTGGAGCACCAGCGCTCCAGTCTCCAGTATATTATACTTGAGCCAGCAAAGTATACTGGTCCAGCATAATATGCTGGAGTTCATACACAAGTGCACAGAATTCTAGTATATTATGCTGGACCGGTCTTTATTGCCGCAAAACGGTGGCTATTTTTCATTGACTTGGTAAATGCTGGCTATTTTTGATTGACCAATCTAAAAACTGGCTATACCGTGCTATTTTTACGCTAAACAGCCACATTAATTTGGTCTAAATGCGACCACACTCGTAAAAAAACTACCATAACCTTATTCAGTTTTGCAACGTTTCCCCCCAAATAATTTTCCCTCCAAAACACACTAATAAATACATTAACTTACCTCTATTTCCGAAATACATTGACCAACTAAAATTGATTCATATTTCCATACATATGAAGATGAAAATCTCTATATACTTTGTGTATTTTATGTGTATAGCAAATTATACGATTTATTTAATTAAAAAGTAATTATATACTTTATTTAGTAAAAAATATACAATGTTTGAATTATTGCAGCACACTCATTTTAATATAATACAAATAAAAAAAATATTTTAAAAGAAACTTTGACTATCCAAAATATGATTTTTATTATTTTGTTTTTAAAAAGAAAAATCTCATCTCTAATTGAAATAAGCTTTGTCCTATTATTTTTTAAATTGGGCCCTATTTTTAAAAAATCATCTAACGTTCGGACTTAAACTAGTCGCTCTCAGATAACATATTAATCATTAAAAACTATTTTCTTGTTTTTTAAACACATTATATACAATTTTGTAACAAACGTTCCTACTATTATTTTGTTTCTCTATATAGTGTTTTTAAAATTAAAAATAGGTGGGATGGAAGAAAACGTATCACATGGTTACTGAATAACTATTAAAATAAGAATCTTATATTTTGAAAGCTTTCAAAAGCTATTTATTATAAAAATAGGAGTCAATCATAATTAGTGTTCACCATAAATTTGTCACGACCCAAAATTCATTAAGGGTCGTGATGGCGTCAGACACTGCTGTCAAGCAGGCCAACCAAAAATACTTAATTGAATTCTCATTTTAAATATTTTTTAAATCACTTCTTTAATTCGTTTCAACAATACACAGTAAATTTCACTGAATAAATAATAAAACATTTAACAGCTTTTGAACTTATAAGTAAACCCATAGACATCCCTAAATGCAGTATCATAAGTGCATGCGTTTTAGGAAACAATACAATACAACAACCGCCCGGAATACAAATTGGACAGAAAGTAAATAAAACATGCTGAAATGGACTATACAAGGTTGGGGTCGCCTCGAGTAATGCAGTTCACCTAGTCCCCGTATCATCCATGTTGCTACACTCAGTAGGCCACTAGAAGTACATGTTCATGTACAACAAAAATGCACATCAAGTGTAGCATGAGTATGAAAACAACGTGTACTCAATAAGTATCCCGTGTAATTTTGAAGTAGTAGAGACAAGAGGTCGACTTCGATACTAATGGTCCAGAATGTTATATCAATAATATATCAAATCGCGGATTTTTTTTATAAACATGATTTTAATCCAATAGAATGAAGCAAGTAAACAGTTCTTTATTTTATAGGAAATTTTCAAACTCCTTTTTTATTATTTACACAAACATTCTCAAGCCGACAAGAGGCTATAACAACTTTAATAAGTCAAGGCAAGCAATACAAGCATGCGCACATCATGCCGAGGACTTACGACCCGATGCAATAATATTTAAATTGTGCACTGCCAGAGGGTCGAATGGCGCGAACCATAAATGCATCTATTTAATCTATCGAGACGTTCGGCCTGTTTCAAAATTTAAACACATACAGACAGTCAATCAAGAAGTCATTAGGAAACAATTATCCGAAGAAAACCCAATTATCTTTTTAACAATTTAAGAAAATGAAGTTTAATCCTTTTAGAAATTTATTTACTATTGCGATGTGATTTTAGCAATTCAAAACGTCAATAACATTACAAATGTTCCAACCATAGCATGTTTTTGGGTCCTAGACTACCTGGACTTAAATATAATAGTAGCTATGCACGGACTCTCGTCACCTTGTGCGTTCTTATCCCCTCCCCCATCCCCCCACAAATAGGAGCACATAACCAATTAACTCACATATGAGGACAATTCCTTCTTACAATGTTAGACAGGAGACTCACCTCACTTAGAAGATCCATAACCGACATTCCATGCCTTTTCAAAGAATTGAATCGATGCTAATTGCTCCAAAACTATCCAATAATTATGAAAATTCATTAATATATACTCAATTACTCATTGCAATTCAATTTATAATAGTTTCTAACCCCGATCAAAAAGTTGATAAAAATGCCCTCGGGCCCACGTGCTCGGATCCTGATAATTTTCGAAGTCTAAGCTTACCCATAACCCCAACAAACTCAAATATGTAATTTACACTCACTTTCATACCCAAAATTGTGGTCAAATTTCAAGAATACCAATTTTCTATGGTTTCCTCAAACCCCCAAATTTTTACCATTTTACATGCTGAAATCTATACATAATCGATATATTTAACTCAAGATAGGTGGGCTAGCTTACCTTGTTGTTGATGATGAAAACCCCCACTTGAAGCTATCCAAAATCGCCCACACCAAATGAAAAAGGCATAAAAATGACCAACTCCCGATTTTAAAAGAACTTACTGCCTCCAGCACTTCCGTATCTGCGGTAACACGACCACTTTTGTGGTTCCATAGGTGCGGCCCCTGTTCCACTTCGCGATTTCTCTCCAGGCTGCCCTTCCCGCTTTTGCGCCTTAACACTCGTAGGTGCGGTCTCGCTTCTGCAGCGAGATGACTGCATCTGTGGTCCCAGCTCTCCCTCGCCAATACTGTATTTGCGACCTCATGGACACTTCTGCGGCTTCACACCTGCGGCCCTAGCCTCGTAGGTATGGTTACACCAGTGACCAGTAACTTTAGCTCCTCGTTAAACTTTGAAATTGATTCGGTAACTACCTGGAATCCATCTGAGGACTCTGGGACCCCAACTAATCATGCCAACCAATCCCAAAACATATTACTGACTTGCTCGAGGTCTTCAAATCATATCAAACAACACCACAATCATGAATCGACCTCCAATCCAAACTTTATGAACTTAAAGTTTCAAACTCCTACTTTCGATGTTTAAACCTATCAAATCACGTCCGATTAACTTAAAATTTTGCAAACAAGTCATATTCAACATTACGGACCTACTCCAACTTTCGGAATCAGATTTTGACCCCGATATCAAAAAGTCCACTTCTAATCAAATTTCTTAAAAATTTTCAAATTTCTATCTTTAGCCAAATGACTCCAAAATGACCCACGGACCTCCGAATTTACTTCCGAAATGAGAGTTCTCTTTTCAAATCAACTTTGAACTTCCTCAAATTCAGTTCCGACCATGCATACAAGTCATAATACCTGAAGTGAAGTTGCTCATGGCCTCAAACAGCTGAACGGCGCACTAGAGTTCAAAACGATCGGCTGGGTCGTTACAAAATTAAATTTGATCAAAACTTATTTTTTTAATTCTTATTAGATTTGTCTAATTTTTCTTAGTTAATGGACTTATATGGTTGCTATGAATAACTAGTGGCTGATACATATGAACTTAATGGATGGAATTATATATTGACTATTATATAAATGGTCAATTCAATATAATTATGAATCGCAACGATGTAAATAACATATGTTATATGACTATGACCTTAGTCAATGGACTTATATGGTGGCTATGAATAACTAGTGGCCGATACGTATGACTTTAATGAATGAAATTACATACTGGTATATAAACGATCAATATAACTATGAATCACAGCGATGTAATTAACATAGGTTATAGGACTATGACCTTAGTCAATTGACTTATATGGTTGCTATGAATAGCTAATGGGTGATACGTATGACCTTAATGAATTGAATTATATATTGGCTATTATATAAATGGCCAATTCAATATAAATATGAATCACAACAATGTAATTAACATAGGTTATATGACTACGACCTAAGTCAATGAACTTATATGGTTGCTATGAATAACTCGTGGCTGATACATATGACCTTAATGAATGAAATTATATATTGGCTATTATATAAACGGCCAATATAATTATGAATCGCAACGATATAATTACCATAGGTTATATGACTAGAACTTTAGTCAATGGACTTATGTATTTTCTATGAATAACTTGTGACCAATACGTATGACCTTAATGAATGAAATTATATATTGGTTATTATATAAACGGCCAATATAACTATGAATTACTACGCTGTAATTAACATAATTTGCAAGAAGCAGTGTAAAAATATTCTGTTTTTATTCATGTCATAAATAATCATGGCAATAGTTTGCGTAATAACTATAATTATTTCTTATGATAAAATAATATAGCCACAAAATTCAAAGAGACAATAAACTCCGCTAGCTTCATAACTTTTTTCCATACATTTACCATATCAATAGTATTATTTAACTACAATATATAGTCAAATAATTATTAATCTTTGATTAGCGAATGGGCTACAAAAACAATGAAAGTACCGTACAACAGCTTGAGCCTATGGTTGTCTTGTTGAATTGCCCTCTCTAAAACAATTAGTAATACTTGTTGTCAAGTTGATTGCAGTAGAATGTTGCTAATTTTATTTTCATCTTGTAATTAGTTGGTATGTATCAAGAAAATAATTATTCATCTTAATTTTTAATCCTCAAAATATTGATCAAGGTCCAACATGGAATGGTGTGTGTGGAGCAATATTTCTGATGAAGATTGTAAAGTGGATGACATGATTGCAAGGGAAATTACTATCTATTGGTGGAAAGTCAATACTCATCAAACATGTGTTAATAACTCAACCCACTCATCTGCTTGCTGTATTGGAACCGCCCAAGACATCTTTTATACATATTGAGATACAGTTAGCCAAAAATATTTTGGGGTTCAACCGAAGGTAAGCAGAGGTATCAGTGGAGTTCCTGGTAGAAAATGTGTTTCTCTACTGAAGAAGGCAGAGCTAGTTTCAAATATTTGATTTACTTTAGTGAAGCTTTGGCTATGAAGAGGTGGTGGAGGTTCAGAATATGCAACTCTTTATAGGCCAAACTCTTAAATAAAACTATTACCTATAGGTTTTAATACCATTAAATGACTGTATAATTTATTTAATTCAATTTGAATGTCTATTTACATTACATTAAACTAACTATATTATTTAATTAATAAAATTTGAATATCTAATTATATCAATATATTTGGTTTACATGCTTAATATTTTTCCATGTATTGGGAAGACAAACATTTAATGGGTGAGAGAGAATCATGGAGAGCAATTCAAATCTAACGGGAAGGACATTTTCAGTATATAAAATTTGTCCAAAAACCCTAATTTAGGTGTGATTTTACTTTAATAACCCTATTTGGGTCATTGTGGCAAAAAAAGGATTTTTCCATACTTAGCTTACTGCCACATTTAGCTTTAATTTCACTTTCCTATGACCAACTTTAAGAAGAAAAAGAGCTATTTAATTATGGCTAATTAATTAATATCAAAGACAAATGAACCTTTTTCTTTTCAAACACAGTTGCAAACCAAGTCTCACAAATTATTATATTAACCAAACTACAAGTCGACTTAATAGATCATAAATATGCCCGTTAGATCGTCTAAAATTTATACTATGTATATAGATAAAATATTAGGTTATAGCGGTGTATAATATATATTAAACACCCTTTATCGAAAATTTTCTTTCGCTTCATTTAAGGTTGAATACTTTTATAAAAATTTTTGACATCGCCACTAACTCATGCTAAAGTTAAGAAGTTAAGAGGAAACCAGACATGACATGAAGAAGATTAGCATAATAATTTGATTGTGTTATAGTACTTTAAGAGAAAGAGGTGGTAGCCCACTAGAAAAGAAAGTAATTTAAGCCAACTTTAGCACAAAAGAAGAGATCCTCATTTGTGTATCTTTCTATGTTTATATATTTACATGTCTGTTCAGTTCACTTTAGAAAACTCAAGTTAAAAGCAACTCTTTAACTTCTCCTTCCTAAACTTTCCTCAGTTCAACTATTGGCAATATGCCAGTTAACTGTATAGCACCAAAGCCAGAAAATTCTGGCACAGAAGTTATGGCAGCTCCGACGAATTTGCCTGATTCGTCAGAGCTGCAAGACATGTCCTGTCTGGCTTTCTCTGTCCAGATCAATTCACAGTTTTTTTCACAAAGAGGCCCTATAACTTTGAAGGTCTGTTTTTTTTTTTTGTTTTTTCTGTCTGTTCTCCCTTTTGTGCATAAAGACTCACGTAGCCTTATAACGGTAAAGTTGTCTGTAACCTATGAGTCGGTTGCATTAGGGTAGATTATCTACATCATACTCTTAGGGTGTGCGATCCTTCCCTGACACTGAGTAAATACGGAATACTTTGTGCACCGACTAAATAAATACTCATCACTTCTTGCTTACGTGTATATAAGCAAGTTTGTTTTTACATGTAACAAGTAATTTGAGTCAGTCATGTGCTCTGATCCAGCAGCGAAGCTACATGTATTGAAGAGAAAATTGAATCCCCTTCGCCCGAAAATAATACTGTACAAAAAGAAAAAAAATATTTTCTTATTTGTATATATTTAAGTTATTGAATCCTCTTGACATAAGGATGTTTGTAGTGTAGTAGTAAAAGTAGTTTAAAAATTGCATTAGGTGTGACATTCTTGAATTTTCTTGAATTGCCTTATTAGAATTCCTGGTTTTGCGCGAATCATATTTGTTCAACGATTCAATCCTATGTTGTGCAAGACTCTCCAAAATGTCGTTGCACCCGTGTCGGATCCTCCAAAAATGCTCTACTTTTGAAGGACCGGACACACACACAACGATATTTTCGATGAGGCCGAACAACATAGGTTCAATCTGTTCTTGCTGATGTCTTCATATTTTGATGTGTAGTTTGAAGAGATTGTTTACAAGATTAGGCAAGAAACACAAGGGATGTGTTTTGGAGGAACATCAGACACAAAAGAGAAGACTATACTAAATGGTGTGACAGGTATAGTTTGCCCTGGAGAAATGCTAGCAATGTTAGGTCCATCAGGTAGTGGCAAAACTACCCTTCTAACAGCACTAGGTGGCCGCCTTTCGGGTAAATTATCCGGGAAAATTACGTACAACAGCCAGCCTTTCTGCGGTTCCATTAAGCGTAGAACCGGATTCGTGGCACAAGATGATGTCCTATATCCTCATTTAACTGTATTAGAAACACTTCTATTCACAGCTCTGCTTAGGCTGCCACAAAGCCTAAGCAAAGAGGAAAAAGTGAGACATGTAGAACATGTTATAACAGAACTTGGATTAAACAAGTGTAGGAACAGTATGATTGGAGGTCCACTATTTAGAGGTATATCAGGTGGAGAGAAAAAAAGAGTCAGTATAGGTCAAGAAATGCTAATCAACCCGAGTTTACTACTATTAGATGAGCCGACTTCAGGGTTGGATTCGACCACAGCTTTGCGAATCCTAACCACAGTTAAGCGGCTAGCTAGTGGTGGTAGAACCGTGATCACAACGATCCATCAACCGTCTAGCCGGCTTTACCATATGTTTGATAAGGTAGTGCTACTCTCTGAGGGCTGTCCTATCTACTATGGTTCTGCATCAAGTGCCCTGGATTACTTCTCGTCGATTGGTTTTTCCATATCCATCACTGTCAATCCTGCTGATCTCTTGCTCGATCTGGCTAATGGTAATTTGAACATTTCAGTACAAGTTGAATTTCCACTACATATTATCCTTTCACAGTTGTTATAGCAATATGTATGAATCGTTTGAAACTATTTTAATCCAAATCAGATATGTTAGGCAACAGGCATCTTAAAGTGTAGCATTGAACTTACAGGAATTGGACCTGATTCCAAGCCTGCAATCGAGCAAGGCGACAATACTGAACAGGAAAAGAAGTTTGTGAGAGAAGCTCTCATCTCCGCGTATGAGAAGAACATTTCTACAAGGTTGAAATCTGAGCTATGCAGTTCAGATAACAGTAATTACAGTTATACAAAGACTGTTTCCACAAGTAAGTTTCCAGTTTACTCTGAAGAAATCATTTTCTTTGGTTCATCTACCCTTAATTAGTGACTAATGAAACTATCTTGTGTTCTACTAATGAAGGAAATGGTGTGAAATCAGAGCAATGGTGCACAAGTTGGAGCCATCAATTCAAAGTACTGCTTCTAAGGGGGCTAAGGGAGCGAAGATACGAAACGTTCAATAGCCTTAGGATCTTCCAAGTTATAAGTGTAGCATTTCTTGCAGGATTATTGTGGTGGCATACTCCTACATCCCACATCGAAGATCGAGTAAGAACTTATCTCTTCACCTATCTAACGCACATAAGGAAATATACGTCTAACTTAAATGGAGCGACATGTACAGTAAGGATTCATATAGCTGCCAACTTGGGATTGAGTGTGGTTGTCGCTGTTGTACACTGGTTATCTCCAGTAAACCTAGCTGGCACCTGTTTTCAGTCAATATGAGATATAATACCATTTATAACTTTTTTTCAATTTCAGTAATCAGGCCTTACTGCATTTGACATATTACAACAGATGATAGTCTGCTGCTATTTGCTAATAATGATATTGATATTTGACTTCTTGTTTGCAGATTGCAATGTTATTCTTTTTCGCGGTATTTTGGGGCTTCTATCCACTCTACAATGCAGTTTTCACTTTTCCACAAGAAAGAAGAATGCTTATAAAAGAAAGATCGTCAGGAATGTATCGCCTCTCGTCATATTTTCTAGCCAAAACAGTAGGAGATTTGCCTTTAGAACTTGCACTACCAACAGCATTTACCTTTATCCTTTACTGGATGGGCGGTCTCAAAGCCGATCCTACAACCTTCATCCTATCTCTTCTAGTCGTCCTGTACAACGTTCTTGTATCACAAAGTCTCGGACTAGCTTTTGGTGCGTTACTCATGGATGTTAAACAAGCCACTACTTTGGCCTCAGTCACAACAATGGTCTTCCTCATTGCTGGTGGATACTACATTCAACAAATTCCCTCGTTCATCGTCTGGCTAAAGTATTTGAGTTATAGCTACTATAGCTACAAGCTGCTTTTAGGGGTTCAGTACAATGACAATGATTTCTATGAGTGTTCAAAAGGAGTTTATTGCCAAGTTGCGGATTTTCCTGCCATTAAATCAGTAGGACTAAACAATATGTGGATCGATGTCTCGATCATGGCTGTGATGTTGGTAGGCTACCGACTTGTTGCTTATCTAGCACTCACTCGTGTACGATGATTATTTGATGAAGATATGTGAAGAGGACATATTTTGGAAGTGAGGTTGAAAGAGTGAAATTTTCTGCGATAGGGAGTAAGAATGTTAGTTTTAGATTTTTTTGATAAACAACATATTCAGTGTATTCGAACAGTCGGGGAAGGGTAGATTGTACACATACTGTACCCCTACCTTGTGGAGATAGAGATGTTGTTTCCGGAAGTTTTAGATTGTTGATCTCATTGCAAGATTTTGATCATATAACACAAAAAATTTGATGTACTACCACCACTCTGGCAATATTTTGCATATTATTAACTTGGTAAAATTTTGAACGCTTTGGAGACTAAAGCTGTTCCTATATATTGGAAGTGCATCATTTTAAGATGAAACACAAAGCAGGTTCAAATTTCAACCTTCTTTTTAAGAAGTTGCATTTACTTTAGGGCCTATAGAAGATGTACAATCTTCTTTGAGGGAGAAATCTCCGACGACAAGCATAAGCAAGATTCAAAACTCAGTGGATAATATGAGTCTTATACTTATCTCCACCTAAATATCAAACTTTTATCCTTGATAGAACTCAAATTTGTGACGTGCACCTAACACATACCTTTAGTCCGCGGGATGTGGCAGAATATAATAGGGAAACTTACACAAATGTCCCAAATAAATCTCAATTTACCAACCTCTAGCCATTTATCATAGACTTACCAAAACTAACCAACAAAATTAAAAAATCAAAATAGGGTTCTTTCTCTCAAAGAATCACATGCAAAACTCACCTTCCATATTTTTAAGCGTGATTAGCAACATTAGATACAAAACGGAAAGGAAATTTCATGGATGGGGAAGCAAATAAGGTGATAAAGTACAAAAAACTATACAATATTCCAAAAATCTAAACAAAAAAAGAAACTTTTTCAATGGGTATAGGTGAAATTCATAATATACAGATAAGTCAATATACAAAATTTGAGGAAGATTGGAGTTGATTTGGACTGGTTTTACATCAAAATTCATAATAAAATCGAGTTCAAAAAAGTCTTCTGCGACATATATATCACGCATGTATCTCGCATACAGGTATACATGGATATACATGTGATACACAATTGATACAAATATGATACATATGTGATAAACAAGTGATACACAGTGTGATACACATATCATTTTTTTTTTCATGTTCGGATTTTACTTCAAATTTTAAATTCAAACTACCTCAAAACTTCACCAAATCATCCCAAAACTCAGATTCAATCTCCTTAAGTAGTGCCCAATCTATTCTAATAACACCCACAAAAATTTGATATTTTTTTGCTACAAATAGATAATTAGCTAATTGACTAATATTAGTAATATTTTATCAATTGATTAATTTTTGTAATGAGCTATGTATGGATCAGAATCCGACCCCACGATAGTTAACGAAGTTAATCTCATCTTGAGCTAATCCATAATATAGGTGTTAAACGGGTGGGCGGGGCCGGTTCGGGCCCGTTTATTTTGAACCCGTACGGGTTTGAAACCGGGCCGGTTCCGGGCCCACTCTTAACGAGTTTGGTTATTTTCGGGTAAAAATTGAACCGTACGGGTTACAGGTTGAGGGGGGCGGGCCGCGCCGCGCCGAGTTAAATGTATTTTTAATTTTTTTTTTTTTTGTAATTTCGTATGACTATTGTAATTTATTTTAATACTTTGTATTAATTTAAAGAATACAAAGTAAATGAGAAAAACTTGCACTTATAAATTGCAATTTAAGACTTTAAGTTTGAATTTCAAAATTAAAGTTTCAATTTAAGACTTTAAGTTTGAATTTCAAAAGTAAAACTATTAAAGTTTGAATTTAAGATTTTAATTTAAGATTGTAAGTTTGAATTTCAAAAATAAAACTATTGTAAGTTATATTAAGAATTTGTATTAATTTAAAATTTTAAATTAAAGAATACAAGGAAGATGAGAAAAAATGCACTTATTGCAATTTGCAAGTGCTACTTTTATTTCATATTTGATAATTCAAATTTGAAACTTACAAATTGAAATGTTTACATATTTAACAAATAACAATAAGTGAATTCAAATATTTTGCATTGCCCTGCTTAGTTCCTCATAATCAATATGAACTGAGTGGCCTTCTTCTGGAGTGTTTAATTTGGATGGGTTACCATTTGTTAATATATCTCCAAGTTCCTCGTCTTCTGGGCTATCAACATCTTCACGTCCTTGATTTCTTCTTTCCGATCTAATCCAATCTCTCATACATACTAAAACTTCCAAAGCATTGCTTCCCAATGAGTGACGCGTATCTCCAAGTTGTTGTCTTGCTTGGCTAAATGCACTCTCGGATGCAACAGTTGAAATTGGCACATTCATCACGTCCCGAGCCATTGCGAAAAGAACAGGAAATTGCTTTCCATTTTCATGCCACCACCCCAACGGTGAAAAATCCTTTGTGCGAGGCTCCTTTTGCTTCTGCAAGTAGAATTGAAGTTCATCAATGTTCCTGCAACTTGTTTGAGTGTTAGAAAAAGTAGAAAAAATATTAAAACTATCATCTAATCCTTCATCTTCAGTCACAGTAGCAGAAGTGCTACATTGCATAGTAGGATTAACATTACCTGCAACATTATCAATTATATTTGCATAATAATTATATAATTGCTGTAAATAATCATTTAGGTTATTCATAGAAGTATATAAATTTGGGGTTTCAGTTTCCCCAATCTCCATATAAGTATGTAAAACATTCATTGATTGATGACAATCACATATCTTAATAGAAGGATTTAAAACTGCACCAATTAAGTAAATTGGAGTAATTGGAGAGAAATATTTTTTGAATTTGGCTTGCATATTTTCCACAACAACCGCATATTTTTCTTTCTTCTTAAATTCAAAGAGTAGAAAAGAAATTTCCGCTATATGTACTAAACCCATAGCAATAGTAGGGTAATAAGCTCCACAAAACTCAACAATAGCAGTATAAAATTTATGTACAAATTTATCAACATCATTAATGACCTTCCAAGTATCAGTTGTTAACATACGGCTTGGATTCGTACAATGCGCATTAGCAACTTCAGTTATCGGGAATCTATATTTGTAGCAAACTTTTAAAAATATATATGTATAGTTCCATCTAGTAATAATTTCTTCTAGCATGAATCGGGGTTGAATGTTATACTGGACACACTTATTTTTAAATATCTTTATTCTAGAATGTCTATTATTTCCTTGAATGACACCAACTGCTCTTCTAACATGACTAATCTCTGTTGAAAATAAATTAAGGCCATTTTAAACAATTAAATTATAAACATGACATGCACACCTAACATGAAAAGTTTCATTAACATGTGGTTGCAAATGCAATTTTAATATTGAAATTGCGGCAGTATTGTTAGAAGCATTATCAAAAGACATACATAATACTTTTTGGTTGAGATTATAAAATTCAACAACTTCACAAATAGTGTTGCTTATAAATGCAGCGGTATGACTCTGATCTTCATCATATCTAAAAGCAATAATATGTTTTTGCATACAAGTATTATCATCTATCCAATGGCATGTAACAGTCACATAATCACGTCCATTAATAGCTTGACCAATATCAGAAGTTAGAGAAACTCTACAAGGAAGGTGGTCAAACAAATAACGTAAATATGTTTGATATTGTCCGTGAAGTCTGAAAATATCGACTCTACAAGTACTTCTAGGTATACCTTTAAATAACGGATTGTAAATTCTTTGAATATACATAATAAAATATGACGAAGAAGCAAAAAAAAAGGTAGACAGCCTAAAGTAATAATTTTTGCTAACTCCTCACGATCCTTTATTTTATCATATTTTATTAATCCTCCGGTAGTAGGGTTAATAGTTGTTTGATTTTCATCACCATGTATGCCCCATTATATCGGATGTGAAATTCTCATATGTCTACTAAGTGTCACACCTCTTTTTTACGCTTACCCGCGAGGGCGCGAGGGAGTTTTTCCAATTAAAGGACAATCGAAACGGGATTAATTTATTTAATTATTCAGAGTCGCCACTTGGAAAAATAATGGTGTCCCAAGTCACCGATTTAATCCCGAACCGAGGAAATTTTATGACTCTATAATGTAGTCTGCGAAACTAGAAACCTGGATAAGGAATTCTGTTAACCCGGGAGAAGGTGTTAGGCACTCCCGGATTCCGTGGTTCTAGCACGGTCGCTCAACTGCAATTTTTGCTTTTATCTGATTTCTTTATATATTTTAACTAGGTGCTTTTAATGTTCCGCTTTTCAATTTTAGAAGAATTGCGACGTCACGAAAATACATTTCGAGCCACACCGCAACCGGTACGCCTGTGACTTTAATGTATTTCAGTTTCGTCGAGAGTAAGATTTGGGTCACATAAATGCACACCCGTATTTAGGAAAGTAATTTTGTTTACAAATCATGCCTAAAGAGTCTATCGTCTTTGTTAACTTCGGGAAAGACCGTGAAATTCACTAAACGGTCCTTCCAAGTCTAAGTTTTCATGACAATTATTCGAGGGCCCCGCAAATGTGTGTTTAGTGCGGCGAGGCTCATCTCTCTTTTATTAAAGACCAATCTTAGGGCGAACTATGTGGTCTACTTTTGTTTTTGTCCCAAATGTTAAATTAATACCTAGTCCTACATGTATTGTAATGAATAAATTTACGATTCGGGGCTCTTTTAACGGTTTTAACTCTAATTTAAGAATGATGTATATAACGATCACCGCATAGCTGAGCCCAATACGAAGGAGAATAAAATCTGAGTTTAAAGCCCAAACACAGGCACCAGACTACTCTACCGTGTGCCTTTCTAGACAAAACTCTCACAAATGACTACTACCTAATCTAGGAACCAATTATGCTTTACTAAAGACAAAAATTATGAAAAGAACAATACATGGTAGAGATGGCATTCAAACTTATCTATTTTTCAAAGACAATTGCTTCCAAATCCACTTATTTGAGTTGAACTTTAACAGCAAACATCTGGATAAAATTGCTACTTTTCCTCACGGTTTACAGACAATTTTCAGCAATATCGATTAATACACACGAGCCCCTAATTGCTGTTTATACACGCGTTTACCTATTCTATCAATTCTATAAATAAGCACTCAATCTAATCACTGCCACACGTTTTAGTTATATCCATCATTTTAAAACGTGAAACAGACTCCAAACAACTTATATTTTTAACAGTATTTCAATCCTCAAGCACATTGACTTGCTGTTTTTGACAAT
>JASVEL010010819.1:0-283795 GCA_032618575.1 Nicotiana noctiflora | reverse complement strand
CGAAAGGATAGAATAGAAGTTCAATCGGTATTTGAGGAACAAATCGCGGGACAAGAAAGAACAAATGAGAGACTCTTTCCTAACTCAATAGACTCGGGGAGGACAAGTACGGACGTCTCCGTACCTACCTCTCAAACTCTACTAAGCTTGTTCGTGAGTGGTGAGACCTATGTAACCTAGAGCTCGATACCAACTTGTCACGACCCGGATTTTTCCCCCAACATCGGGATCGTGATGGCGCCTACTCGTGGTAGCTAGGCAAGCCTCTTTATTCATACTATCCTGTTTAACAATACTTCATACTCAAATTAATAACCAAAAATTCATAATCTTAATTAAACAAGTGCGGAAGACTTTATAAAAAATAGAAATAAGTAGTTTCAAGGTATCTGATACTGAAATCCTCACCCAAGACGTGGAGTCACCAACTCACCCAAGACCTGATCGAATCCTGGACCTGTGCAAAAATGCACAGAAGTGTAGTATCAGCACAACCGACCCCATGTGCTGGTAAGTGCCTGGCCTATCCCGGCGAAGTAGTGACAAGCCTAGGACCAGACACCCACATAAACCTGTGCAATTCAATATATATATGTGTACCACAAAATAACAAGAAATAACCAAGTATTAACACAATAAGGAATATCTCAAAGAATTCAACAATTAACCACAGTTAATAAATTCACAAGGAAAAACAAAGTATAATGTAAACACAAGTAATATCAATTCAAGAAATAGCAAGCAGTTGCACGGCATCACCCTTCGTGCTTTTACTCTCATCCTCACCAAATAAATAAATAAAGTACACGGCATCACCCTTCGTGCTTTTACTCTCATCCTCACATCCATAGTACGGCATGATCCTTCGTACATGGTTCAATAACAGGCACGGCATGATCCTTCGTGCATAATCAATAAATAAACATGGCACGACATTAACCTTCGTGCATAAATAAATAAACATGGCACGGCATCACCCTTCGTGCATTATCACTCTTCCTCACCCAAATAACAATCACGGTTAAGGGCAAAGAAAGAAACAGTAATTCATAAACCGTCCCATCAAGGGCAATCAATAATTATCTTCACAACAAGTTCCAACAAGGGAGAACAATTAAAATTCATCTGTAATATATCTCAAAATAATCATTTTTCAACGACTCACGGTCATACTAGACGCCAGTGTATGGATGCTCGTCACCACAACCCATACACCGCACTCGATCACATAACACATAGCACATAATCCTATTCCCTCAAGCTAGGATAGAACAAACACTTACCTCGAAAGTTTAAGGCCAACTCAATGCTTACGCACCGCTTTTCCTTTTAAATTTGTCTCCAAATGCTTCATATCTATTCACAAACAATTCGAAATACTCAACATGAATCGTAGGAATGAATTGGATAATAAATTTACTAATTTTCCGGATAAAATCCGAAATATATTTTAAAATTCAATAGTGGGACCCACATTTTGAATCCCGAAAAAACTTGCGAAATCCAAACACCCATTCCGATATGAGTTCAACCATACCAAAATTACTAAATTTCGATAACATTTCGACCCTCAAATCCTCAAATCTATTCGAGAGGGTTTCTAAGTTTTTCCCGCAAAATTCATGGATTTAATGACAAAACTTGCAATAGACTCGAGTAATATAACCACAATTAAGTTAAGAACACTTACCCCGTTGTTTTCTATGAAAATTTTCTCGAAAATTGCCTCTTCCCGAGCTCCAATTTGATAAAAAAAAAATGGAAAATGGGACAAATCCCCATTTTCCAGAAATAAGTATTCTGTCCAGAAATTCGCGGGTACTGTTCACGCGTTTTTACTGTTCACGTACTGTACACGGTACTGTTCACGGTACTGTACACTGGGGTACTGTACACGGTACTGTACATGGGGTACTGTACACATACTGTACATGGGGTACTGTTTCTGCAATTGTTTTTCTGAAATTTTCTTAAGTCCGAAAACACTCCGAAACACTCCCGAGCCCTCGGGGCTCCTAACCAAACACATACGCTAACTCAAAAACATCCTACAAACTTACTCGTGCGATCAAATTACCAAAATAACATTAAAAAGAATGAATTAAACCATGAAATTCAAGAAATCTTTCAAATTTCATAAACTTCCAAAATTTCCAATTTAAGGCCGAAACATGTCAAACGACGTCCGTTTTCAACCAAACTTTACAGGAAGCGCTTAACCAACATATATGACCTGTACCGGGCGTCGGAACCAAAATACGAGCCCGATACCAGCACCTTTTAATCAAAATTCAGTTTCATTTTCCTTAAACATTTTCGGAAAATAATTTAACAGAAAAATTCTTTTACCGGGGTTCTAGACCTCGGATTTCAATTCCGGGCATATGCCCAAGTTCCATATTTTTCTACGGATTTTCTGAGACCGTCAAATCACGGGTCCGGGTCCGTTTACCAAAAATGTTGACCAAAGTCAACCATATCAATATTAATATCAAAATTCTTCAAATTTCTCACATGTTTCATATATTTCAACATAAAATTTTTTTAGCTTCGCACCCGAACTGCGCACGCAAATCGAGGCAACTATAAATGAGGTTTTCAGGACCTCAGAAGCTCGAAATGATTAATAAAACAAGTGATGACCCTTTGGGTCGTCACATTAAGTCGTGAAAGTAACCTCTTGCAAAACTGTAGGATAATGCTGTATACTATAGACCCTTATGGTTCGGCCCTTCTTCAGATCCCGTATATAGTGGGGGCTTAGTGCACCCGACTGCTCTTTGGCATTTGAAATCTGTTGGAAAACTAATTCAAAATTGTACTAGGAAACTTTAGTTACTTAGAATTGTTTATTTAATTCATGTCTAAATATGATTTGTAATTAGAATAAATATAGAAATAAGCTTTCTTGTTTCTAGTTAAAATAGTTTCATATTTATAATGTATTAAAAGCACGAAGTCCCTTAGAGAAATGTCGTTCGCCTTTTTTACCCTTTAAAATTTTAATTTTATATTAGACAAATTAGTCATTTTATTATTTTCCTAAATTTTAGGACTTTGAAATCAATTAGAATTTTGCATATTAAATCTTTCTGTATTTAAATTGTACGTAATTAATTAGTCCTAAGATTTAGTAGTTACGACTCACCTATACTATAAACATTTAAGAATCAAAACAAGATATTTCATTTTCTAAGGTAAAGAAAACTTAAGGTTTAGCATAGGTTGAAATTTGCTTCGCTAACTGCACGTGATTTTGCCCTATATGAGAATTACTCCCAAAAATTCAAAATAAAATCGTTTTTGTATCGTTTGTAATATTTGTGGATTTTTGTGTTAATTTTCTTATTATTTGTATTTGTGTATGCATGTTTGTTTGTTTAAATTAAGAAAATTATAGAAATATATTGCATTTGCATTCTTAGGATTTAATTTGCAATTAAAAGTAATTAGGTTTGTTTTATAAAATAAAAATCAATATATATGTATATAAATAAATATGTGTTTTATTCTATTTGTTGTCATTATATGATATTATTTTAATTAAATATGTTAATTGGCGTGTTAATTATTGTTAAGTATTTATATCTGTGTGGTTTTTATTTTTAATTTTTACAATTTAATTGGAATTTTTTTTAAAGAAGGAAAAGAAAAAGAGTTGAAAATTAAGAACAAAATTCGGAAACTTGGCCTAAAAGTTGAGATTTTAATGAGGCCCAAACTAACACCCCTTACCCATCAACCGACCCATCCCATTTTTCATACCCAGTCACCTTTGATCCCTCAGACCTCACCAAATGACACCGTTTTGGCATTTTAAATCTAAGCCATCGATCAAGTTAATCGAACAGTCCAGTACAATTCCCGTCTAAAGGCCAAACGACGTTGTTTCAGGAACTTTAATCGGGACCATTCGTCCAAATCAATCCAACGGTCTAGATCAAATCTCTCAAACCCGGATACAAACCCGATCCATACCCATCTGACCGACTCCCCCATTTAAACCATACGACGTCGTTTGTTTGGTAATGAAGAGATCTAAACCGTCAATCCCATTTGATCCCACGGTCGAGATTAAATCCACCCCCAACAATATAATCATAATCTCTACCCCAGCCCCCCGATCCAAATACCCCTCATCATCGTCTCTATCAGAGACGAGGCAAACGAAACCTTAGCGCCGCCCCTTTTCCCTTTACCTGAAAACCCGGCGGCAACAACGCTGCCGGCCACCAAACTAACACCCCTTACCCATCTGACCACCCTGATTCCAAATCCACCAACCATTTAGCTCGAATCTTCTTGGAACTTTTCGAATCTTTAATCTAAGATTTGAGCCAAACATGAACCTACACCAAACACCTCCAAAATTACACCACTTATTTTCTTTGACCCCCTCGGCCCTAATCCATAACCAAATTGGCTTGAACCCGAATAAAACGCGTCGAATGATGGATCTAAGGTTCCACGGTTCAAGTTGTTTTGAAATTGTCAGGGTCGAATGGGTTTCTAGTTAGTATTATAAGCTTATTTCTGACGATATAGGCATATAATACTAAATAGAAACCAATTTTGAAAGCATGTTGGTCGGAATCTGAGAATCGGTAAGTTTTCTTTTAAGTTTCTTCTTTTCTTTTTGGTTCTTATTTGTTCTTTGTTGGTTGTTATTATCTAGCAAATTTGGTTTTCTTTATTTTATTGTCAAATACTTCTTCTTCTTCTTCTTCTTCAGACTTTTTCTTTTGGTCAAATTCTCTTATGATGTGTTAGCATATGTTAGTTACTGCGAGAGTCATTTAAAATGGTTTCATCGATTAGTCTATGTAGGTTTGAGTGATTGGTGTAACATGGAAGTAATATAAATTTGGTTTGGATTTAACAGTTTATTCCCGTCTGTTTTCCCTCCTGCTTCATTTTTTGTTCTAAATTTTGTGTGAAATGAGCCTGTCTATATATTTGAGTTTAGAATTAAGCCTGTTAGTATATTCAATCATCACATTTAATTGAATCGATTAGTCATTTGAATATTCTGAACTTGACAATCCTTTAAGTTATTTTCTGATTGATGGTTTCGAACTCAGTTAAATATGTGTTTTTACTCATTAACTTCAATTCTTTTATCTTAGTGATTGGTTTTTGCTGCTTGATTGATTGATTCGTACAGGCTAATTGGATTGTAGTTAGTTGGTTTGTTTAATTAGTATTAATTAAGATCTGGTTTAGCGTGATCAATTGATTAAGTTTATTAGCATAATTGGTTATAGGTGTTACAGTTTAAAGGGGGGCAGGGCAGTAATTCTAATAGGCTGCTATTAATTTTAGGGGGTAATTAAACAGTTAGTTTAAGGGATTTGTGTAGGAGTCTGCTAGTTGAGTAGAAGGGTACACTTATATTATTAATTAAGGTGAGTGGAGAGTAGGAACCTGTCTAATGTTGAGAAAAGGGTCTGCTGATTGAATTGGGAAGGCTATAAAGACTGCTGGAAAATGGGATTGGAAATGGACAGACTTTCATAGACATACACACACATACATAGAGAGAGAAAAAGATTGTAAGAATTTCAAAAGCTAATAGTGAGGTCTTTTAAAGGCAACAACTTTTCTTGAAGCTTGAGGCCTCTTCTTCTTTTAAGTGTTCCTTTATTAAGAGAATTCGAAAACATTCTAGTTCTGTTGGAGGTGCTCTTGTATCTTGGTATCATTCCTGGGTTTTGGTATATTTGTGTTGCTGTTTGGTATTTTTCTGAAAGTTGCAAACTGGTTTTTCGAGTGTGCTGGATTTCTCTTGCTGTTTGCAATTGCTTTGGTATTCGTGGATTGGAATTGGTATTCTTGTGAATTTGTTACTGCCTTAAGACTGTTCTGTCACTGATGTTGGTTCTATTGCTGCTACTGATCTCTCCCTTTTCTCTCCTTCTATTTTCGTTATCCAGGTACATATTTGTACACTCTTGGTTTGAGCATGAAATGAAAATGTTCAATTGTTTATTTGTCGGATGATGTAACTGTAGTTATGAAGATATCAAAGGTGGTGCAGTGTAGTATAGTTGATTTTGTATCTAATCGGACTAGTCCGGACTGTTTAATTAGAACATTTTTATTGATTTAGACTGTTTAATTATACTGGATTACTAAGTTAATTCGAATTCCTCATCTGGTTTTATGAGTTTTGTACATTAAGTATAATTAGCCCGATTTAGTGTGATGTTCATAATATGTATCAACATGTGCTAATGTGAGATCAGAAGTTCAAAGGTCATGGTAACAGTTGACATTAGTTGAATATAGCTAAGTCGTATAAATTTTTCAAATTGGTATGATGGTGATCTGAGACTGATAATTACAGCAGCACGATAATACGTTGTATCCTGCTAATAGCTGGTAGTCGCGATGGGAAGTCTTAATTCACTTAATATCATCAATACTAGCCATAACTTAAATAATGTTTAGCCCCATCAATATATAATGCCAACAATTACTATTCTAGTGGTGCATGATTTTGTTCGGTTGATAGTTTTAAAGAAAACGAGATTTTAAGACTATTTTTAGCTTGCTGGTGTGAGATGATTAGATCACTTAGATTTTAGTTCTTTATTGCATTTTTTTGGAATTGAATTGTTGATGGGATTTTTTTACTTTCACTGACTCAAGCAAGAGGTCTAAATTCAATTTGGGCTCAATTAGGCCCATTCGCCTGAAATATTTTCAGGATAGTGTATGACCTATTGTTGGTCCTCAAATCATCACCAATTAGAAGCACGCGCATGATTGGGCCAAAAGCTCAATCAGGGTATTTCCTTATAAACTGGATTGGAACCCGAATATGAAAACTCTTAAAAATCATAATGAGTAATTAGGACTTATTTTATTATTAGAGACAAATAATAAATAGAAAAATTATAGTCACTTTAGATTTATCCTTTTGATAAAAAATGAAACGAGCCCCGCCAAATCAAACGCAAATTGCGGGGCCCTCATAAATATGTGTATACAAAATACTTAGATTTCAGGATGGGCCGTTCAGTAAATTTCACGGCCTGTCCCAAATTGATAACACGATAGATTCTTTAGGCACGTACTTAATAAAATTACCTCCCTAAACTCGAGTACACATTTATGTGACCCCAATCTAAATCTCAACGAAGTCGGAACGCATCAAAAATCGCGGACACATTTATGTGACGAAATTCGAGATGCATTCTCACGACGTTGTAATCCTCTTCCAATATAATAAATAATAAAAGCGGTTCAAGGTAGTAATTGGCACGTAAGTTCATATTTGTGAAAAATCAGATAATTAAGCCAAAATATGATAATTAGACCGTGCTCGAACCACGGAATTCGGGAATGCCTAACACCTTCACCCGGGTTAACAGAATTCCTTATCCGGATTTTTGGTTCGCGGACTATTAAAAAGAGTCAAACCTTTTCCTCAATTCGGGATTCGAACCGGTGCCTTGGGACACCATAAATCTCCCAAGTGGCGACTCTGAATCTCTTAAATGAATCCTGTTTTGATTGTCCTTTAATTGAAAAAAAACTCCCTTTATATCTCGCGCCCTCGCGGGTAGGCGGAAAAAGGAGGTGTGACACTAACCAAAGAACAAAAATATACTTAACTTTAGACAAACACCATATAAGCAGACTACCGTTACTCTTTTTTTAGTTATTCAAACAAATGATAATTCCATATATATCATTTGTATATTTAATTATTTATTATAAAATATTAAGGTTAGTCATTTTATAGTCATTTCTAGATTTGGTATTATTAACAGATTTTTAAGAGCTATAAGGCCAACTTTTTCATTCCCATAAGTTTAGAGATTCATATTATTAATTTTTTTTGTTTGAAAAATCTGATAAAATTTTTATGTTATTTTTTATATATCAAGTCAAAAAAAAAAATAACTATAATTTTTATAAGATATTATGATATAAGTCATAATAAGGTCTAAGGATTTCTGTGGATATTTTTTTTTAAAGTTAAGCTAGGTAGATGAGATCAACGTTTGCTATTTTCATGATTCTTATAATTTTTTTTTTAGTTTATATTTTATAAGTCAAACACATTAGTTAATAATATTTTGCATAATTTTTAAAAATATATATTTATTGATATGCGACAGCCGTTAGCGAAATATTGTTCGCCTTTTTTACCCTTTAAAAATATAGTTCACACCAGATAAAATAGTTATTTAATTATTTTACTAATATTTATGAATAGTCATTTAATTATTTTTATAATATTTGGTATTTCAAAATACAAAAAGAGGCATCAGAAGATTTCTATGTGGCAAAATTTATTCTTCTATTGATCTATCTAAGTCGGATCAATATTCATCATTCTCAACAACTTATATTTAATCTAGAATTCGTATTCTATAACTCAAATATATTATTTAATAATATTTATGTATTTTTAAAATTATGTATCCATTAAGATGAGGCTCACGCGCAAGTATATATTCTAAGACTAGTTATTATAAATAGGAGTATTAATAATTTATTTTATTTTTACAGGAAGTAAATAATTGTAAAGATCTTTAGAGATTTCTAATAAGATATCATTCCTTCAAGATCCCAAACCTATCCTAATAAAACGTACAAAAGAAGTAATTAAAAAGAAGTAGACAATGGCTTAATGGTGCGATGAATCCCCATTTGTTTAATTTTTTTTTTCAATGATCATTTGTTTAAAAAATTGAAAAAGGAAAAAATAAAAAAAGCCCACCTAAAATTAAATTATCAATGTTATGAAATAATAAAAGAAGAAGAGCAATATTACAGAGAAAGAGAGATGAAATTATTATTGAATTTTGGGATGATTTACAATGGGGTAAGACCCCTCTATTTATAGGAGAAATATGACTTAGTCACAGAGTGAAACTCTCCACAAGATAGACATTCACTCCAAATAGAATTATAGACATTCACTCCAAATAGAATTCTATTCTTAACACTCCCCCTTGAATGTCTACTCAATAAGTAATGTGCCTCATTAAAACCTTAACTAAAATAAAACCCAGTGGGAAAAAAAATTCTAGAGAAGGGAAAAGAGTACACATATCTAACAATACGCCTTTTGGTTGCCTCGTTAAAAACCTCGCAAGGAAACCCAGTGGGACAAAACCTTGTAAGGAAAAAAGAGTGCAACGCGCATTAACTCCCCTTGATGAGAGCATCAATTCACATCCTTAAGCCTTCGCATCCCGATCATGTACACTAGCTTCTTGAAGGTTGACGTTGGTAGAGATTTTGTGAACAAATCAGCCATATTATCACTTGAACGAATCCGTTGCACATTAATATCACCATTCTTTTGAAGATCATGTGTGAAAAATAACTTTGGTGAAATGTGCTTTGTCCTATCTCCTTTTATGAATCCTCCATTCAGTTGAGCTATGCATGCTGCATTGTCTTCATACAAAATAGTGGGTAACTTGTCATATTTCACACCACATTTATCTCGAATAAGATGTATTATAGACCTCAACCACACACACTCTCGACTTACTTCATGAATAGCAATTATCTCAGCATAATTAGATGAAGTAGCCACAATTGATTGCTTAGTCGATCGCCAAGATATTGCAGTGCCTCCACAGGTAAACACATAACCTGTTTGAGATCGAGCCTTGTGTGGGTCGGATAAATACCCAGCATCAACATAACCAACAAGATCGGGACTGCAATTATTGCCATAAAATAAGCCCATATCGGTAGTCCCTTTTAGATACCACAATATGTGTTTGATTCCATTCCAATGTCTTCTTGTGGGAGCAGAGCTATATCTTGCTAATACATTAACTGGAAAAGTTATGTCGGGCCTTGTAGTATTGGCAAGATACATTAGTGCACCAATTGCACTAAGATATGGTACTTCAGGACCAAGTAGCTCTTCATTCTCTTCTTGAGGTCGGAATGGATCTTTGTTCACATCAAGTGATCGAACAACCATCGGAGTACTTAATGGATGTGCTCCATCCATGTAAAATCGTTTAAGTACCTTTTCTATGTAGGTAGATTGATGAACAAAAATTCCGTTTGCCAAATGTTCAATTTGCAAACCAAGACATAATTTTGTCTTTCCGAGATCTTTCATCTCGAACTCCTTCTTTAAATAATCAATTGCCTTTTGGAGTTCTATAGGAGTTCCAATAAGGTTTATGTCATCAACATATACGGCAAGTACAACAAATTCCGATGTTGTTTTCTTTATGAAAACACATGGGCAAATGGCATCATTTATATAGCCTTCCTTTAATAAATACTCACTAAGACGATTATACCACATTCGTCCTCGATTGCTTTAGACCATACAAAGATCTTTGCAATTTGATTGAAAACATTTCCCGGGATTTTGAATTATTAGGCATTTTGAAGCCCTCGGGAACGTTCATGTATATCTCATTATCAAATGAGCCGTAAAGGTAGGCGGTAACCACATCCATTAAATGCATGTCAAGTTTTTCATGGACAACAAAACTAATGAGATAACGGAATGTTATATCATCCATAACGGGTGAATATGTCTCTTCATAATCGACACTAGGCCTTTGTGAAAATCCTTGTGCAACAAGGCGTGCCTTATATCTTTGTACCTCATTTTTCTCATTTCTCTTGCGTACAAAGACCCATTTATAGCCAACAGGCTTAACACCATTAGGTGTTTGGATTACAGGCCCAAAAACTTCACGTTTTGCAAGTGAATTCAACTCTGATTGGATTGCTTCTTACCGTTTTGGCCAATCAAGTCTTTGTCGACATTCTCCAACAGATTGAGGTTCAAGATCCTCATTTTCTTGCATAATGCTGGATGCAACATTATATGCAAAGACATAATCCACCACTATATCCAATCGATTCAAATTTGTCTCAATATCGATTGGATTTATTGATAGTTTCTTATTTTCTTGAGTCTCGGGCTCAGTGGATTCCTCATGAATCTTAGAATTTATTAAGTCTTGGATTTCTTCATGAGATTCTTTCATAGTGTCATTTTGATCATTTATTTTCCTTTTTCTAGGATTTCGATCTTTGGAACCTAATGGTCTGCCACGTTTCAGTCGTGCTTTTGACTCATCAGCTATGACACTAGAAGATTGTCCAATAGGGACATCAATACGGATTGGAACATTCTCCGCGAGGATATGTGATTTTGTTATCCTTTTCATATCCGTAAATGCATCTGGCATTTGATTTGCTATTCTCTGCAAATGAATAATCTTTTGTACCTCTTTTTCACAAATAGAGGCACGTGGATCAAGATGAGATAATGATGTATTTTTCCACAAAATTTCCCGTTTGGTTTCACCAACTTCTCCCCCTAATTTTGGGAAAAGTGTCTCATCGAATCGACAGTTTGCAAATCGTGCAGTAAATAAATCTCCCGTTAATGGCTCGAGGTAGCGAATAATGGAGGGCGATTTAAACCCAACATATATTCCTAACCTTCTTTGCGGACCCATTTTGGTGCGATATGGCGGTGCTACAGGCACATATACTGCGCATCCAAAAATTCTTAAATGGGATATATTAGGTTCATGACCCAAAACTAATTGCAACTGGGAATATTTATGATAATTTATCGGTCTGAGACGAACTAGCATTGCTGCATGCAAAATGGCGTGACCCCAAACAGAAATGGGCAGCCTCGTTTTTATGAGTAACGGTCTTGCTATCAATTGCAGACGTTTAATTAAAGACTCTGCAAGACCATTTTGAGTGTGAACATGAGCTACAGGATGTTCCACTTTTATCCCAATTGATAAGCAATAATCATTAAATGCTTGGGATGAAAACTCAGCAGCATTATCAAGTCTAATAGACTTAATTGGATTATTAGGAAATTGTGCCCGTAATCGAATTATTTGTGCCATTAATTTTGAAAACGCGAGGTTGCGAGATGACAATAGGCACACATGAGACCATCTAGAGGATGCGTCTATCAAGACCATAAAATATCGGAACGACCCACTAGGTGGGTGAATAGGTCCACAAATGTCCCCTTGTATACGTTCCAAAAATGCAGGGACTCAATTCCAACCTTTGTTGGTGATGGTCTAATAATTAACTTGCCTTGATAACAAGAAGTGCAAGAAAATTCATCATTTAAAAGAATCTTTAAATTCTTTAATGGATGCCCATTTGAGTTTTCTATGATTCGTCTCATCATAATTGATCCAGGGTGTCCCAATCGATCATGCCAAAGTACAAAAGTATTGGAATCGGTAACCTTTTGGTTTACAATAGAATGTGCCTCAATTGCACTAATTCTTGTCCAATACAGGCCACAAGACAAAGATGGGAACTTCTCAATAGCCCTTTTCTGGCGAGAGGCATTTTTGGTAATGATGAGATATTCAAGATTATTCTCATCTATTGTCTCAATATGATATCCATTTCTGCGGATATCTTTAAAACTCAACAAGTTCCTCTTGGACTTGGAGGAGAACATTGCATTCTCTATGATAAGTATTGTTCCCATAGGCAGAGTTATAGTAGCTCTTCCGGAGCCTTCAATTAATTTACTACTACCAGAAATTGTAGTAACATCTGCCTTACACATAATTAAATGAGAGAAATAATTCTTCTCTTTGAGTATTGTATGTGTTGTACATGAATCAACTAAACAAATATTTTTACAATTGAACTTTGATCCAAGTTTGCTTTGTGAAATATCCATATTTGCTTCCCATAGATTGACATACAAAAGAAAATATACGAATAAATATTTGTATTTTCAGAGAGTATACTTATAATACTAACAAATGATTGAAAATAAATAAATCATATTGTGATTAAATATCTCTATATATAGTAGCTTGTATCAATATAAAAAATTAGGCCATGCTTATTGTTGAAGCTTGGTGACGGGTTCAAAAGAAAGGCGTGATTACATTCTACCATCGAATGCTAATCGAGATTTTGCCCCGACATTTTGTTCTCACATGTGAAAAATATTTCAGCTATCGTCACTTTTTATCAGTAATTAAATATTCTTTTCACATCACAATTTATTCTAATAAGTCATATATTAATCCTTGAGTATTAAGCAAATTTAAACATTATTTAAAATAAATACTAGAATTATATTCAGAAACAGATTTAAAGTCTTGGAGCCTCAGATGAGCCCAATCATACCGTGCTTGTGCAAGGGTGACCAACTTTAAGTTATCATATCTTTCCTTTAAGCCATTCCACAAAATAAGTGGATCTTTGACTGTGAGATATTCAATTTTCAACCCTTCATCAAGGTGATGGCGCAAGAAAATCAAGGCCTTAGCACAGTCTTGGGTGGATGCTTTATTTCTGTCTTTAATGGCGTCTCCAAGACCCATTGCATCTAAGTGGATTTCAGCATCCAATACTCATGTCATATAGTTCTTGCCCGAAATTTCAAGGGCAACGAACTTTCTTTTCATAATGTCAATCATAATTAAAAAGAGGAGAAAAATTACCTTAATCTTCTGAAAGAGCTTCTTGAGACGGTAGAGTCTCGTGCTGATAACGTGTTATGAAATAATAAAAGAAGAAGAGCAATATTACAGAGAAAGAGAGAGATGAAATTATTATTGAATTTTGGGATGATTTACAATGGGGTAAGACCCCTCTATTTATAGGAGAAATATGACTTAGTCACAGAGTGAAACTCTCCACAAGATAGACATTCACTCCAAATAGAATTATAGACATTCACTCCAAATAGAATTCTATTCTTAACAATCAAGCTGTTGTCGGTGGTATTGTGACTATTAATTGATAAAATAAAGTTGTTGTACCTTGACTCAAAAAATCCATAATTATGTGATTATTTATGGAATTTACTGTTGAACTTTATTGAAATACATGACTTAATTTTTCAAATAATCGTTTCCCTTAAACCTTTCTACAAAGTTAATACACTAATTTTTTATTACTTTAAAATCAGTGAGTTGATTACTTAATATATATGTTAAACAATTCATTAAATTTGATTGAAAAGTCAAGTAGGTAAGCTGACTCACCTAATTGAATTTTAAAGAGTTAGAAAAGCACCCCCAACTCACCTATATATATATATATATATATATATTAATTCTTATTTGGTTATCGGTTAACCCAACAACAACCCAGTATAATCCCACTTAGTGAGGTCTGGGGAGGGTAGTGTGTACGCAGACCTTACCCCTACCCTAAGGTAGAGAGGCTGTTTCCAAATAGACCCCGGCATCCTTCCCTCCAAGAACTACCCACCTTGCTCTTGGGGAGACTCGAACTCACAACCTCTCGGTTGGAAGTGGGGGTTGCTTACCATCAGAGCAACCCCTCTTGTCAATGTCTATATATATATATATATATATATTACCCTGGACTTGTTACTCTTCTATTGTTACTATTTTTTCTCCTTCAATATTTTCATCTCACTCTTATATTTTTCAAACAGTTTTCTTGAGCTAAGGTTCTATTGGAAAGAGCATTTCCCCCTCCTACCTTTTTTCTTTCAGTATTTTTGTCTTACATTTTTTTATTTTAGTATTTTTCAAATATTTTTCTTGAACTGAAGATCTGTTGAGAATATCATTTTATCTTATATAAAGTAAGAGTAAAATCTATATATATTTCAACGTCTTCGGACAATATTTATTGTTGTTATTAACAATGCCACTTGTGATTTCTACATTAAAAGGAACACAAAGGGAAAGTTAGATTCTCAAAGCTAGATTCAAACACTTATCTTAAGCTCATAATTTATTAGATCTAGCCTTTCTACCTCGTACAATTTTTTCTTCTATATTTCATCTTAGTTTTTTTTATTCTTGTATTTTTTAAACACTTGTCCTGGACAGCAAGCTTATTAGGAATAGCCTTTCTGCCTCATATAAGATCGGGGTAAGATCTGTGTATACCCCGCCTTCATCGAACCATAACAACAGCAACAACAACAACAACAATAACAACAACAATCTAGTTAAATCTTACTAATGGGGTTTGGGGAGTAGAGTGTACGAGACCTTATCCCTACACTAGAAAGGGATAGAGAGGTTGTTTCCTGGAGTTCCTCGACTCAAATACAATAGATCCCGTGACAACAAAATCCAAAAATTATAATCAACAATGTGAAAGAAAATAAATAAATGAAAAAGCAGCAACACAAATATTATGCCAAAACTGTGAAACACATATAAATCGCTAGCAGTGCTAGACAAAACACTATCATACTCTAAGCTACTTATTTTGAAAAAGCTGATTTGGGTGAAGTTTAGTTTAGATAAAATGTGTTTGGACATATATTTTTTAACTTTATTTTGAAAAAATATATATATAATTTTCAAGTTTTGGATATGAATAAATTTTATGGTCAAACATGAATTTTAAAAATAAATTACAAATTTATTTTGGCAAAACTTATGGCCAAACGGGTTTAATATATGTGTATGTTATTAATAATACCACATAGTATAAATAAAATAAAAAGAGGAAAGAACAGTCACAAAAGGGGAAAGTTAGATTCTCAAGTGGATTAGTGTCACCTTTGGTTAAAAGCTTTTCAGTGGACCTATTGTCATTTTCATTTCCTCCTTGTGAACTAAGTAGGAACAACTGTATATCATATTTCTGCATCTTCTATGGCTATTGAGATCCCAACCCGCTACTTTTTAACAGTAAATGAGGCAAATTTTGTATCAATAAAGCTATCAAAATCAAATTACAGTCTATGGAAAGCACAGATAGTTTGTCTACTTGAAAGTCAAGAATTACTTGGTTTTGTCGATGGAACAATCACATCAACCCTAGAAACTGATGGGTTAGATTATTTGCAGTGGAAAAAGAGTGACCGTTTTGTTAAAGGATTGATTCTTGGCTCTCTTACTGAACAAGTTCTTCGAGATGTGCTGGATAAAGCTACTGCAAGAGATGTTTGGTTGGAGTTGGACCATATTTGCAATCCTAAATTTGAAGGTTAGGTTTATTTTTGTTCCTTTATTTTTTATAACCATGATGTCTGGGTCAGTTTGCGGGTACCTTACACTAATTCCGGTGACACCTGGTAGCTCCCACACGTATCGGATAACTTTGTCCGTCTAGGCTTGGACAGATGGAAAGAAATCACCTAGTGCTTTTGAATTTGCGTAGATTAGAATCTGAGACCTCATGGTTCTCAACATACTTCACTGACTAGTTAAGCCTTGGATGCAAGGGTTAATTTTTCCGAGTCAGTTTAGGCACACCTCGACTGATTTCATGGGCGCATGCTAACTCCCACCAACACAAGCAGGGGCGAAGCTATGTTGGCCCAAGGGTGGTCAACTTAACACCCTTAGCCAAAAAATTATATAAGGTAAAATATTATTTGTTCTTGATTAAGAAATAGACTTTGAACACCATTGCATAGCCTACCAACAAAAAATATTCAAAATTTGAAGACCCTTATTGAATTTTCTAGATTCGCCATTGAGCACAAGTATCAGATAACTTTTTTCGCCAAGTCTTGGCCATATGGAAAGAAATTACCCTGTGTTTTTGTCTTCGCTAGGAGTTGAACCTAAGATCTCATGGTTCTCAACTAGCGGCACTGACTATTAGTGTCACGACCCGGATTCCCCCACCATCGGGATCGTGATGACACCTACTCGTGGTAGCTAGGCAAACCAATTTACTCACCACTTATATATTTATACAACCATCCTGTTCTCAAATTTAATCGTAAGAATAATACTAATAACTTTAAAAGAGAAAGTCTTTCAAATAAAAACCGAATATTAGTGTGAAATACTCGACAATAAATCCTCTACCCAAGATGTGGAGCCACAATTTCACGAACTACTAAGAATAACTACACATAATGTGGTAACAGTGGGCAATATAATAGATTGCGTGTAATAGCCTTGGTGGATAGAGTTATCCAGTATATGTGCTGGTGAGAGATCGCAGGTACACTGTAGAATTGATAGAGGTGCGCGCAAGTTGGTCCGGGCACCATGGTTATAAAAAAAGGTTGTATATAATAAAATAATGAGGATTTGTTATTTTACAGAAGATAGTGATGAAGAAGATTACAACCGATACTTGCCACTATACAGAGCTTCACTGGACGGAACTTGGGAGAAAGCAGAAGCATTCTTCAGTCGAGAGAACAATGCGAGCAGAGCTCCGCTCAACTCTTTCTTACAGACAGCACTACATGTTGCGGTTGGCGCAAAGAATGATAACGCCAAGCATTTCGTCGAGAAATTAGTGGCCTCGATGGAGGACGATCCATTGGATATGACAGATTGTCTTGGTAGCACTCCTCTTCACTATGCTGCTAGATTTGGCAACTTACATGCAGCTAAACTCCTTGTTGCCCGAAATAAGGATTTGCCTAATATTGGTTGCGATGGCCTTTATCCAATCCACGATGCAGCTGAATATGGATACAATTCTATGGATGTGTATACTTATCTTTTGGGTGTCACCACGGTCCTTGATTCTTATACAGGCTCCAGTGGCATTAGGCTTCTTCGTCGATTAATCCATTCTGACATGTATGGTGAGCACATCTTATCTCTTACTTACAATTTTATTCTACATTTCACAAGTTCCGTCTCGAATGATTCATTTGATTGATTATACTATATTTATAGTCCCAATCTTATATATATACATATATCTAATGCAGTCAAACCTCAAAATAATGGCGTCATTTGTCCATACATTTTTTGCTGCTATCGCGAAGTGGTGTTGTAGAGAACATATATGTTGTTGGTTCTAAAGAAAACTTACCCGTTATAGTGAACTGTTGTTATAGAGAAGTTTGATTGTATATATCATTTCAGTGTATTACCTACTCTAATATTTAGCAAGTATAATTGGCAGATTTCGCTACAGAGTTGGTCACAAAGCATCCTGATTTGGCACAAAATGACACAGATGAAAGATCGTCTGCTTTGAAGGAGCTTGCCATGAAGGAATTTGCATTCCGTAGTGGAAGTCGTTTAAACTGTTGGCAACGAAGTGGGAGTCGTTTAAACTGTTGGCAACGATTGTTCTTCTCGTGTGAGTAACCTCCTTGGGCTCCTCCTGTAAAAAGAGAAAAAAGCTTTAATGAACTCATGTTTATGTAATCACCTTTCAGATTCATTTGTCTTAATAATTAAGATGTTCCCATCAGGTCAACTTGAAGAGGTCACACACGAAAGAATACCGAATGACATCGAGAATGTAACCAATGAACGACAAATGTTAAAGCCAAAAAGCTGCTGGCTTTCACCAATTTGTGAAAGGATTTACTTCATTACTGGTGAGTCTTATCAAAGGATTTACTTCATTACTGGTGAGTCTTATCATCTTTCCTTTTTCCTTCATCTTTCGAGGAATATGAATTTGTTCCAAAAGATATGTCCACAACACATTTTGAAGGCAGAGCCATTCTCAAAAGGAGAAAAACAAAAAGGAAGAGAAAATGAATTAACTGAAGTACTAAAAATCACTTACTTGATGACATGCATTTCTATACACAGTGTTAAACTAATAAATAACTTGGTCTCCGTTCAGCGATCAAGAAGTTGGGTGCCCTTCTGTTTGACGTTCTTATAAAAATTGGTAAGTTTTCATGCTATCCCAGTATACTGTGCCTTATTTCATAAAGAAATTTATCTTAATTTATATACTTTGCTATTCAAATATAAAGTGGAAATGATGTACATCACTCCTTTAACAGAATGTCTATTTTTCAAATTTGTCAGAAAATAATGTCAGTCTATTTCGATGGCGTGTAGTTTAGAGATATAATTAATTACTCGTATGTAGTACTACTAAATAAAAAGTCATTCACATTTCCCATTCATACATATATTATTTGGTGAATTTAACTTTATCCCTATTTGTAGTAATCGTTTTACTTTACCTCCCAAAAAGCTAAACACATCGAGATTTTGCTCATCGTCTGACGTCTGATCATGCATTGCAGCGCCTCCTTTGAAACACAACAAAAAACATTACAATGCACTTAAGCTTGCAGAATGCCTATGTGAGAAAATAGAGAGTTTGAGTCACGAAGAAGTTGTTTCAATTGTTAGTCGTCCTCTTCTTGAAGCAGCACGCTATGGAAGCTATGAGCTTGTTGAAATTATTGTGAGAAAATTTCCTTCCCTAGTTCACTTTACCGACAGAAGTGGCAAGAATATATTTCACATTGCAATAGAGCATCGCTGCGAAAACGTGTTTAACTTGGTTTATCAGATGAGTCAGCATAGGCATCAGTTGATGATTTCAATAGACTCGTCCCGCAATACCATGCTGCATTTGGCTGGAAAACTGGCGCCACTAAATAAGCTAAACCTCGTTTCTGGACCAGCTCTTCATATGCAACGAGAATTACAGTGGTTTAAGGTAAATATAACTTCATTGTACTCCGCACTTCTTAAATTTATGCCATTGCGTAACATACTTTTTCTTCCAGATCTAATCCAGTCTTATTCTTAGCTTGGCAGCGGAAAAATTTTGTTACCAACCTTACCTAATTAAAAAAAAAGTGGAAGAATTTTGTTACCATAGATTATACCCATGTCAAATGTGCAAGTGTGTATCGTGAGCATTGGACGTGCTAATTGTTGGACATGTACCTCTCACCATTGTTCTTGTGGATTAATATGCCATTCGATAACTTACTTTAAGCGCAACGTTTAGGATTTGACCACTCATTTCTAAACAAAACAAGTTTGTTTGTAGAGCTACCGCGTATCTGAACCTTATTTTACAGTTAAATTATCTCAATTTCAAATTTTCAACTTCTTTGATGCGCTTTCCTTTTCTGTCATTTTACCCTGGTAGTATTATGGAGTAGTAACTATTTTATACTTTTCGGAAAATAGAAAGAAAGAATCCTTGTTGCAGCAGATCTTCACTAACATTGCATAACAATCTTGTATAGGCAGTAAAGAAGCTTGTACCGCCTTCTTACTGGGAATTTGGCAATAATGAGGACAAAATTCCTGCCGAAGTATTTACTAAGGAACATGCTGAGTTGAAGATAAATGGAGAGGAATGGATGAAAGCTACAGCAAATTCGTGCACTATTGCAGCAGCACTCGTTGCTACCATCGCATTTGCAGCAGCAATTACTGTTCCAGGTGGAAACGACAACCAAAGCGGACTCCCCATTTTCTCTAGAAACAGTGCTTTCAGCATTTTCGCCGTCTCAAATGCAGCATCACTATTCGCTTCTAGTACCTCTATGTTAGTGTTTTTGTCCATTCTGACATCCCGTTATGCAGAAGAAGATTTCCTCTATGCTTTGCCTAGAAGTCTAATTCTGGGTTTGTTCACACTATTTCTCTCCATAACACTCATGACACTTAGCTTCAGTGCAACGGTGTATCTTGTGTCCGGACAGAGGAAATCATATGTTCTTGTACCTGTGGCTACACTCGCTTGTTTACCTATCATCTCCTTTGTGCTTATGCAGTTTCCTCTCCTTGCTGCTTTGATTTCTTCGACTTATGGGCGTGGCATCTTTGGCAAGAAGAGTAATCGCCGATTCTATTGAGGAAATTGTGGAGAATGGCATGTATTGCACCTAGCTAGTTTATCAATGTGGAGGGCGTAATTGCAGATGTCCACATATGTTTGTGATTGATCTTAAATTGTCAAATTCATGTATAAAAACATTTGAAGGAGAGTATTTGGAGCGACGACAAAGTTGTCTTGGTGAGATCTACGGGTCATGGGTTAGACGCGTCAAGGTAGGCTGCTTACATCACACCCCCTTTTGCCCTTCCCCAGACCCTGTGTGAATACAGGATCCTCTGTGCACCGGCTTGCCTTTTTTTTTATTGTATAAAACATTTGATTGTGTTGAGTAAGTACTCTTTTTAGTGTATGCTCTTTATGAGATAAACCTATTATTTTGTTTGCTCTCTTGGTGAAATCTATGCCCACGGTTGTTTTTCTTTCTTCAAAAGGTATCATGATAGTCATGTATCTTGCTTCTGCATTGTTTTCCAACGATCAATTAAGCAAGCCAACCAGTTTGTGCGTAGTTTTTTCACTTAAATCTGAAGAAAATAGCTTAATTCAGAAGCTATAAACGAGACGACTGTACTGGTTATTATATATGTAATTGCTATGTAAAGATCCCCGTGAGAAGGTGTGAGAGGTTAGCCATATCCCCGTGAGAAGGTGTGAGAGGTTAGCTATGGTTAGTCTGAGGAGAGGTAGGGATAGGCGAAAGAAGCATTGGGAAAATGTGACAAGGCATGAAATGTAACACCTTAATGTCAAAAATTAGGATATAAGGCTAGTAGATAGTCGAGCGTATTTCTTTTTTGTACTTATTGTATCAACACTATTCTCGTATCTTCTTATACTTACAACAACAACTACCCAGTATAGTCCAACAAGGTGGGGTCTGGGGAGGGTAATATGTAGACAGGTCTTATCCTTGCCCGAAAGGGCAGAGAGGTTGTTTCCAATCGACCCTCGGCTCAGGGAAGAAAAGGGAAAACAACAACAAAAACAAAAGAGCATTAGTAATTCCAGCAGAAATCGCGTAAATAGTTATCTAAACATAAGAACCATAAATAAAATGACAGGCAAATATCAAACAGTAACTACCATAAGTAACTACTATAGGGGGCAGTGGCGGATCCAAGATTTCAAAGTCGTGGGTGCTCGGAGATAAGAAGAGGAAAAACACATTTAGTTATGGGTGCTTACTCAATGTTTATCTAAATTTTTTGTTAATTGCCTATGTAAATTTACTGAATCTGCTCGAAGACAATGGGTGCTTGAGCACCCATAATGCTCTATGTAGATCCGCCACTGATAGGGGAGGACACAATCCAATGCACAAATCATCTATGGATCACCCTCACAAGCCTCACCCAACCCTAGGAGAGGAGTACAAAAAATTCTAGGAGCTCCTATCCTACAATCCTAATATTTGACCTCCAGACTTTTCTATCAAGGGCCATGTCCTCGGAAATCCGCATTCTAGCCATGTCTTGACTAATCACCTCTCCCCAATACCTCTTAGGTCTCCCTCTGCCTCACCTCACGCCGTCCACCACCAGTCGCTCACAACTTCTCACCGGGGCATCAGGACTTCTCCTCCGCACATGCCCGAACCACCCGAGCCTCGCTTCACGCATCTTCTCATCCACCGGGGCCACCCCCACCTTCTCTCGAATAACTTCATTCTTAATCTTATCTAACCTGGTGAGTCCACACATCCACCTGAGCATCCTCATCTCCGCAACCTTCATTCTCTGAATCTGAGAGTTCTTCATCGGCCAGTATTCCACCCCATACAACATGGCAGGTCTAACCACAACTCTATAAAACTTCCTCTTGAGTTTCTGTGGCACTTTCTTGTCACACAGGACTCCTAACGCAAGCCTCCATTTCGACCACTCTGCCCATATACGGTGGGTGACATCCCCGTCAATCTCTCCGTCCCCCTGAATCACCGACCCGAGATATCTGAAACTGTCCCTCTTGGCGATGACCTGAGATCCAATCTTCACGTCCCTGCCTACTTCGCTTGGCTCGGCGCTAAACTTGCATTCCAGGTATTCAGTCTTAGATCTACTTATTTTGAAACCCTTAGACTAGAGAGTCTGTCTCCATACCTCTAGCTTCTCATTCATACCGACCCTCGTCTTGTCTATCAATATTATGTCATCAGTAAATAGTATACACCAAGGTACATCCCCTTGAATATGTCGGGTTAGAGCATCCATCACCAAGGCAAACAAGAGAGGGCTAAGCGCCGATCCTTGATGGAGCCCCATAACTACCGGAAAATGGTTTGAGTCACCTCCCACCGTCCTAACACTAGTCTTAGCCCCATCGTACATGTCCTTGATTACTCTGATGTAGGCTTCCGGCACGCTCTTCGCCTCCAGGCACCTCCATAGCACTTCCCTTGGGACCTTGTCATACGCCTTCTCCAAGTCGATAAACATCATGTGCATGTCCTTTTTCTTATCCCTGAACTGTTCCACCAATCTCCTGACAAGGTGGATAGCTTCTGTAGTGGAGCGACCTGGTATGAAACCGAACTGGTTCACCAATATAGAAGTCATCTCCCTCACCCTCGCCTCGATCATCCGCTCCCAGACCTTCATGGTGTGACTTATTAATTTGATACCACTATAGTTGTTTGGTAATGATTACTTAAGTATGGGAAAGGGCTAAATTACCCATGTTGTTAGGTAATGGTTTATATACCCATTTATCGGTCCAAAAAAATACATGATTTGTTAAGAATAGAATTCTACTTGGAGTGAATGTCTATCTTGTGGAGAGTTTTACTTTGTGACTAAGTCATAATTTCTCCTATAAATAGAGGGTCTTACCCCATTGTAAATCATCCCAAAATTCAATAAGAATTTCCTCTCTCTCTTTCTCTGCAATATTGTTCTTCTTCTTTTATTATTTCATAACAGACTCATAAAAGACTCTACCGTCTCAAGAAGCTCTTTCAGAAGATTAAGGTAATTTTTCTCCTCTTTTTAATTATGACTGACATTATGAAAAGAAAGTTCGTTGTCCTTGAAATTTCGGGCAAGAACTATATGACATGGGTGTTGGATGCTGAAATCCACTTAGATGCAATGGGTCTTGGAGACGCCATTAAAGACAAAAATAAAGCATCCACCCAAGACTGTGCTAAGGCCTTGATTTTCTTGCGCCATCACCTTGATGAAGGGTTGAAAATTGAATATCTCAAAGTCAAAGATCCACTTATTTTGTAGAATGACTTAAAGGAAAGATATGACAACTTAAAGTTGGTCACCCTTCCACAAGCACGATATGATTGGGCTCATCTGAGGCTCCAAGACTTTAAGTCTGTTTCTGAATATAATTTTGCGATGTTCAGAATTACTTCTAAAGAATTATTAGTAGTATTTATTTAAGCTACACTGTCTTGTCTGATATTATTACGTAATTACGCTTATTATACCAAAGTTCATTATTTTACACATAAAAAAAATCACCAGTAAGTATACATGATTCTTTTGTCGTTCTTCTTTTTTGTTTCTTTAGTTCCCAATAAACAATATTTTCTTTACAGTTCTGCAAAAGAATGATAAGTGAGACGCAAAACAAATTCTTTTACGACCTTTCCTAATTGAAATCTTAAATTTTTTTTGTGGCTAATTTCGTATGAAAATTGTAAAATCACTGAATGAGTGTTTCAATCATCTCACTACTTCTATGCAAACTTAAATTGGGAATATGACAAACGCAAACTACTGTTGTGGCCCAAAGGTACTCTTTCTATTTGTTTTACATGAAATTTGTATTTTTTGTGCTTATTTGACTACTTCTCAGAAAAAAATACTAATGTTTATTCGTATATTTCTTTTGTATGTCAAATCATGGGAAGCAAATATGGATGTCTCACAAAGCAAACTTGGATCAAATTTCAATTGTGAAAATATTTGTTTAGTTGATTCATGTACAACACATACAATACTCAAAGAGAAGAAATATTTCTCCCATTTAAGTATGTGTAAGGTAGATGTTACTACAATTTCTGGTAGTAGTAAATTAATTGAAGGCTCTGGAAGAGCTACTATAACTCTGCCTAAGGGAACAATACTTATCATAGAGAATGCAATGTTCTCCTCCAAGTCCAAGAGGAACTTGTTGAGTTTTAAAGATATCCGTCGAAATGGATATCATATTGAGACGATAGATGAGAATAATCTTGAATATCTCATCATTACCAAAAATGCCTCTGGCCAGAAAAGGGCTATTGAGAAGTTCCCATCTTTGTCTTGTGGCCTGTATTGGACAAAAATTAGTGCAATTGAGGCACATTCTATTGTAAACCAAAAGCTTACCGATTCCAATACTTTTGTACTTTGGCATGATCGATTGGGACACCCTGGATCAATTATGATGAGACGAATCATAGAAAACTCAAATGGGCATCCATTAAAGAATTTAAAGATTCTTTTAAATGATGAATTTTCTTGCACTTCTTGTTATCAAGGCAAGTTAATTATTAGACCATCACCAACAAAGGTTGGAATTGAGTCACCTGCGTTTTTGGAACGTATACAAGGGGACATTTGTGGACCTATTCACCCACCTAGTGGGTCGTTCCGATATTTTATGGTCTTGATAGACGCATCCTCTAGATGGTCTCATGTGTGCCTATTGTCATCTCGCAACCTCGCATTTGCAAAATTAATGGCACAAATAATTCGATTACGGGCACAATTTCCCGATAATCCAATTAAGTCTATTAGACTTGATAATGCTGCCGAGTTTTCATCCCAAGCATTTAATGATTATTGCTTATCAATTGGGATAAAAGTGGAACATCTTGTAGCTCATGTTCACACTCAAAATGGTCTTGCAGAGTCTTTAATTAAACGTCTGCAATTAATAGCAAGACCGTTACTCATGAAAACTAGGCTGCCCACTTCTGTTTGGGGTCACGCCATTTTGCATGCAGCAATGCTAGTTCGTCTCAGACCGACAAATTATCATAAATATTCCCCGTTGCAATTAGTTTTGGGTCATGAACCTAATATATCCCATTTAAGAATTTTTGGATGCGCAGTATATGTGCCTGTAGCGCCGCCATATCGCACCAAAATGGGTCCGCAAAGAAGGTTAGGAATATATGTTGGGTTTGAATCGCCATCCATTATTCGCTACCTCGAGCCATTAACGGGAGATTTATTTACTGCACGATTTGCAGACTGTCGATTCGATGAGACACTTTTCCCAAAATTAGGGGGAGAAGTTGGTGAAACCAAACGGGAAATTTTGTGGAAAAATCCATCATTATCTCATCTTGATCCACGTGCCTCTATTTGTTAAAAAGAGGTACAAAAGATTATTCATTTGCAGAGAATAGCAAATCAAATGCCCGATGCATTTACGGATATGAAAAGGATAACAAAATCCCATATCCCTGCGGAGAATGTTCCAATCCGTATTGATGTCCCTATTGGACAATCTTCTAGTGTCATAGCTAATGAGTCAAAAGCACGCATGAAACGTGGCGGACCATTAGGTTCCAAAGATCGAAATCCTAGAAAAAGGAAAATAAATGATCAAAATGACACTATGAAAGAATCTCATGAAGAAATCCACGACTTAATAAATTCTGAGATTCATGAGGAATCCACCGAGCCCGAGACTCAAGAAAATAAGGAACTATCAATAAATCCAATCGATATTGAGACAAATTTGAATCGATTGGATATAGTGGTGGATTATGTCTTTGCATATAATGTTGCATCCAGCATTATGCAAGAAAGTGAGGATCTTGAACCTCAATCTGTTGGTGAATGTCGACAAAGACTTGATTGGCCAAAATGGCAAGAAGCAATCCAATCAGAATTGAATTCACTTGCAAAACGTGAAGTTTTTGGGCCTGTAGTCCAAACACCTAATGGTGTTAAGCCTGTTGGCTATAAATGGGTCTTTGTACGCAAGAGAAATGAGAAAAATGAGGTACAAAGATATAAGGCACGCCTTGTTGCACAAGGATTTTCACAAAGGCCTGGTGTTGATTATGAAGAGACATATTCACCCGTTATGGATGCTATAACATTCCGTTATCTCATTAGTTTTGTTGTCCATGAAAAACTTGACATGCATTTAATGGATGTGGTTACCGCCTACCTTTACGGCTCACTTGATAATGAGATATACATGAAAATTCCCGAGGGCTTCAAAATGCCTAATAATTCAAAATCCCGGAAATATTTTCAATCAAATTGCAAAGATCTTTGTATGGTCTAAAGCAATCAGAATGAATGTGGTATAATCGTCTTAGTGAGTATTTATTAAAGGAAGGCTATATAAATGATGTCATTTGCCCATGTGTTTTCATAAAGAAAACAACATCGAAATTTGTTGTACTTGCCGTATATGTTGATGACATAAACCTTATTGGAACTCCTATAGAACTCCAAAAGGCAATTGATTATTTAAAGAAGGAGTTCGAGATGAAAGATCTCGGAAAGACAAAATTATGTCTTGGTTTGCAAATTGAACATTTGGCAAACGGAATTTTTGTTCATCAATCTACCTACATAGAAAAGGTACTGAAACGGTTTTACATGGATGGAGCACATCCATTAAGTACTCCGATGGTTGTTCGATCACTTGATGTGAACAAAGATTCATTCCGACCTCAAGAAGAGAATGAAGAGATACTTGGTCCTGAAGTACCATATCTTAGTGCAATTGGTGCACTAATGTATCTTGCCAATACTACAAGGCCTGACATAACTTTTTCAGTTAATGTCTTAGCAAGGTATAACTCTGCTCCCACAAGGAGACATTGGAATGGAATCAAACACATATTGCGGTATCTAAAAGGGACTATCGATATGGGCTTATTTTATGGCAATAATTGCAGTCCCGATCTTGTTGGTTATGTTGATGCTGGGTATTTATCCGACCCACACAAGGCTCGATCTCAAACATGTTATGTGTTTACCTGTGGAGGCACTGCCATATCGTGGCGATCGACTAAGCAATCAATTGTGGCTACTTCATCTAATCATGTTGAGATAATTGCTATTCATGAAGCAAGTCGAGAGTGTGTGTGGTTGAGGTCTATAATACATCTTATTCGAGATAAATGTGGTGTGAAATGTGACAAGTTACCCACTATTTTGTATGAAGACAATGCAGCATGCATAGCTCAACTGAAGTGAGGATTCATAAAAGGAGATAGGACAAAGCACATTTCACCAAAGTTATTTTTCACACATGATCTTCAAAAGAATGGCAATATTAATGTGCAACAGATTCGTTCAAGTGATAATATGGCTGATTTGTTCACTAAATCTCTACCGACGTCAACCTTCAAGAAACTAGTGTACAAGATCGGGATGCGAAGGCTTAAGGATGTGAATTGATGCTCTCATAAGGGGGAGTTAATGCGCGTTGCACTCTTTTTTCCTTACAAGCTTTTGTCCCACTGGATTTTTCCTTGCGGGGTTTTTAACGAGGCAACCAAAAGGCGTATTATTATATATGTGTACTCTTTTTCCTTTTCTAGATTTTTTTTCCCATTGGGTTTTATTTTAGTTAAGGTTTTAATGAGGCACATTACTTATTGAGTAGACATTCAAGGGGAGTGTTAAGAATAGAATTCTACTTGGAGTGAATGTCTATCTTGTGGAGAGTTTTACTTTGTGACTAAGTCATAATTTCTCCTATAAATAGAGGGTCTTACCCCATTGTAAATCATCCCAAAATTCAATAAGTTTCCTCTCTCTTTCTCTGCAATATTGCTCTTCTTCTTTTATTATTTCATAACATGATTAATTTTATTAATAAAATTGTCCATGCGGAAACGTAAATTAAAGCCTCTGCGAATCCTCTCCCTCGTTAAAATTATAGAGAGGCTCCTCTTTTCACCTTCAAATAATTTAGAGGATTTTGTAATTTTCGTCTCTTGTTTTTATTTTTGTTCAATTTGATTCCTTAACTTCCTTTTGTTTTTTGACGAGTTGAGCTTTTTTCTTCCTTTCACGATTCATAATTTGAGCATATCACACCTTTTGAATTTGATTTGTTTTTTTCTTCTTTTTTCTAAACCATGGTGTCCGAGTTAAATTGCATCAGCTATTTCATCTCTATATATATATATATAGCTCTGCCCCTAATTTTATCGAGTGTCTACCACCTCCTGCCAGCACAAGCACCAAATAATTTTATCTATCAATGCTCATGCAAAAGTGTGACATCCAAGCATTTGTTGATAGTAAAATAGAGCTAAAAACAAATATTCATATGCAGGGTGAGGATAGTAAAACAATTATTTTGGGTCTCCTAAAATTTTGTTCCCTCAACAAGTATTTTGAGTACTCAAAAATCATTTACTCTCTCAAACTTTGTGTCAAAAATCAAAACCCCACCCCCCCCCCCCAACTTTGAACAATAATCATTTTCCCCATTTATCCTACACAATATCTTTTTTGCCCTTGCATTTTCAATTTCCTCCTCAATTCAATATTATTATATGATGTTTTTCTTTATGGTTTTAGCTATAACTTAAATTATGTAACATCTAGTATAAATTGTAATTAAAATTCATTAAAATTATAAGTAGAATAAGTAATCAATCAATTAAAATTATCTTATCTTTATGATTGTTAGTTTAATGTAATATATATTTAAGTTATATTTTCTTAGCAATGAAGCTAGAAATTCATGTAAGAGGATGGAAAAATACCCCATTTTTTTTAATTTCGGATTGAACTTGTGAGCTAAGATTACTTGGGGTGTTTTCAATCCTCTTATATGAAAAACTCGGATTGAACTTGTGAGGTAAGAAATTAAAATTTGTGAGCTAAGAGAATAGAGTTCATTAATTTCTTAGCTCACAAATTCAATCCGAGTTTTTCATATAAGAGGATTGAAAAACACCCAAAGTTATCTTAGCTTACAAGTTCAATCCGAAATAATTAAAAAAATTGGACAATCCTCTTATAAGAATTTCTAGCTCTGTCGCTAAGAAAATATAGCTTAAATATATAATATGCATTACACTACAATAACTATCATAAAGATAAGGTAATTTTAATTGATCGACTCTAATTACTTATTGTACTTATAATTGTAATGAACTCCAATTATAATTTATAATATGTATTAAATAATTTAAGTTATAGCTAAAACCATAAAAAAATATCATATAATAAATAAGTATTGAATTGAGAAGAAAATTAAAAATTCAAGGGCAAAAAGATATTATTTAGGATAAAGGGGAGGGGGGGAGGGAATAATTATTGTTCAAAGTTGAAGGAGGAGTTTAATTTTTAACACAAACTTGGGGAGGGTAAATGATTTTCACCCTATAAAAATTAAAGAAACAATGAATGTCTATTTTTTAACATTAGAAATATTTAAGAACTTTGAATTAAACTAATAAAATCTCCTATTAGTAAATAAAATTTTCTACAACAAGATCCAAGGTAATGTATTTGTCACGACCCTAGTTCACCAATCGTGAACATGTCGTGATGGCACCCAGTCCCCACAACTAGGTAAGCCTAACACGTTGCGGAATATACAAGTTTATGAACTTTAAACAAGAAATAGCGGAAAAACAATATAAATAGGAATGTAATCCGTGCCGCTTGGCACATACACTCGTCAACACACTGTATAAAATACCACCAAGACCCGGAATCCCACGGGCAACACAGACTAAAAGAGAGAATACAACTGTGGCTCTATGTGTGAAGAGTATCTAACAAAGACATGAGAGAAAACGTCTACTAATACTATCAGAATAGAAGGAAGGCCTCCGGATCCGCGGACGTAGCAGATCATACCTCGAGGTCTCCCAAAATGCTGCTGAATCACCTAATATGAGCCTGTCCCGATGTACCTGGATCTGCACAACAAAAGTGTGCAGAAGAGTAGCATGAGTACACCACGGCGGTACTCAGTAAGTGCCAAGCCTAACCTCGATGGAGTAGTGACGAGGAAGGTCAGGGCCCTACTGAGAAACAATAATATAGTGATGATAACAATAATAAACAATTTAAATGATAATAACTCCCGCAATAACAACAATAAAATGATTACTGCAACCGTCTACAATTAAGCTAACAACAAATAACCAACTTAATAAAACACGTCCAGGACCTGTGGGAATCGGACCCACCGTCCCATTGACAGTACCTCTGGGTCTCCGGGAATCGAACCCGCAGCCCATATCTCAATAAATAATCAATAACTCAGGATCTCCGGAATCGAACCCGCAGTCCCTACCAATAACTCAGGATCTCGGGAATCGAACCCGTAGTCCCTACCAATAACTCAGGATCTCGGGAATCGAATCCGTAGTCCCTACCAATAACTCAGGATCTCGGGAATCGAACCCGTAGTCCCTACCAATAACTCAGGATCTCGGGAATCGAACCCGTAGTCCCTACCAATATCACGCCGGGTCTCTGGGAATCGAACCCACAGCCCTGGGTCTCCGGGAATCGAACCCGCAGTCCCTACCAATATCACGCCGGGTCTCTGGGAATCGAAACCACAGCCCTGGGTCTCAGGATCTCGGGAATCGAACCCGTAGTCCCTACCAATAACTCAGGATCTCGGGAATCAAACCCGTAGTCCCTACCAATAACTCGGGATCTCGGGAATCGAACCCGTAGTCCCTACCAATAACTCAGGATCTCGGGAATCGAACCCGTAGTCCCTACCAATAACTCAGGATCTCGGGAATCGAACCCGTAGTCCCTACCAATAACTCGGGATCTCGGGAATCGAACCCGTAGTCCCTACCAATAACTCAGGATCTCGGGAATCAAACCCGTAGTCCCTACCAATAACTCGGGATCTCGGGAATCGAACCCGTAGTCCCTACCAATAACTCAGGATCTCCGGAATCGAACCCGTAGTCCCTACCAATAACTCAGGATCTCGAGAATCGAACCCGTAGTCCCTACCAATAACTCGGGATCTCGGGAATCGAACCCGTAGTCCCTACCAATAACTCGGGATCTCGGGAATCGAACCCGTAGTCCCTACCAATAACTCAGGATCTCGGGAATCGAACCCGTAGTCCCTACCAATAAATCTCAGGATCTCGGGAATCGAACCCGTAGTCCACATCATTATCACTCCGGGTCTCTGGGAATCGAACCCACAGCCCTGGGATCTCCGGGAATTGAACCCGCAGTCCATAAACACAGCAAGTAAAAGAATACACAGAGAGAAATATAATATGCTTAACTATAACTTCACCGATAAACAGCGCCAGCGATTACCAAGAAAACTCAAGTAAGACAATTAGGCAACTAGACAGTTGAATACTACCTAATCATACTTTTCTAATTGCTATCGGGTAGGAATATCGAATTTAACAGCTAAAAATAGGAATATCACTCATTGAGCATTTTAAGTAAAGTATGTGTTCAACAACCAACGCATGTACACGCCCGTCACCTCGCGTACAAGGCATTTAAAGTATCATATAATATCCTAGGGGTGAAAGTCCCCCACACGAGGTTAGACAAGCCACTTACCTCAATTCCGGTACAAAACCGCTAAGAAATAACCCTCTTGCCGCGAATGTCAGCCTCCACAAGTGTAGTATCTGATAAAAATCAATAGAATCACATCAAAATAGGCCAATTGGGCATTACCCAATCAAAATAACTCAAAACACACCAAAACCCACAAGTTGCCAAAACCCGACTTTCGGTACGCTTATCGAAAAATCATGAAAATTATATATTCGGGTTCCTTATCTCAATACAAGTCCGTGCATATAAAATTTATCGAAATCGGACTCCGTTTGCCCATTCAAATCAAAGATTTTCTTAAATTTTAGGCCTAGGGCTAAATCCTCCATAAATTACCCTAAATTCCTCCATTTTCATGATATAATTGCATAATATTATCAATACTAATCATAAGATGAGTCCATAGATTATTACCTGATGATTTCCATTGAATCTCCCTCAAAACTTGCCCAAATCGCCTCTTAAGCCGAGACCCCAAATGTGAAATGTTTCTGAAATTTTCTAACTTCTGATACAATTAATCATCTGCGATTTTCGCTTCTGCGGACCATTTCCGCCTCTGCGGAACCGCTTCTGCGACCACGTGGTCGCTTCTGCGAACTCCAGGCCTGGCTGGCCCATTTCGCTTCTGCGAGCCTAGGGTCGCTTCCGCGAGGCCGCTTCTGCGAAATCTCTTCCGCACCTGCGGAACATTCCGCTTCCGCGCCTCGGAGTCCGCTCCTGCGGACTCGCTTAAGCGGTCAATATTCCGCTTCGGCGGAACTCCCCTTCGCAACTCCGGACCGCTTCTGCGATCCTCTTTCCGCATCAGCGATGCCGCCTCTGCGGACCAGGATCCGCTTCAGCGATCACTTCCGCTCCTGCGTTCACTTGTCCGCTCCTGCGGACTCGCTCCTGCGCTCCCATTTCCGCAGGAGCGAAAACAACATAACAGAACCCAAACCTGCAATTTTTCATGTTTTCTCCCGTTTAACCATCCGAAAACACCCCGAGGCCCCCGGACCCCAACGAAAACCACCAACATATTCCAAAACACGATACGGACTTGTTCCAATCATAAAAACACGTCTAACAACATCAAAACCTATAATTCACATCGAATTCAAGCCTAAATTTCTTAAAACTTTCCGAATTGCACATTCGATCAAAAACCCGACCAAACGACGTCCGAATGACCTGAAAATTTGCGGACATATCCAAAATCATATAACGAAGCTAGAAAAATTGTCGGAATTCCATTCCGACCCCCGGATCAAAATCTCACCTATCGTTCGGATTCACCAAAATTTCAAACTTCGGCATTTCAAGCCTAATTGAGCTAAGGACCTCCAAAATAATTTCCGAACGCGCTCCCAACCTCGAAATCACCCAACGGAGCTAATGGAACCATCGGATTTCCGTTCCGAGATCGTCTTAACACTGTTCCGGTTGCGGATCATTTTCTATCTTTAAAGCTCTCATTTAGGGACTAAGTGTCCCAAAATACTCCAAATTTCAGGACCGACTCTCCCGGCAAACCACAATAGTATAAATGTACTTAGGGAAACAGTTAAATTAGGGATTGGGGCGTAATTTTCTAAAACGACCGGCCGGGTCGTTACATCTTCCCACCCTTAAAAGATTCGTTCGTCCTCGAACGAGCATAGAAAACATACCCGGAGTAGTGAAAAGATGAGGGTACTGGATGCGCATATCCTGCTCAGTCTCCCAAGTCGCCTCCTCGACCGGCTGGCCCCGCCACTGAACCTTCACCGAAGCGATGTTCTTTGACCTTAGCTTTCTGACCCGCCTGTCTAGAATGGCTACTGGCTCCTCAACATAAGACAGATCCTTGTCTAGCTGAACAGAAGTGAAATCCAACGCATGCGACGGGTCACCATGGTACCTCCGGAGCATGGATACATGAAATACGGGGTGAACTCCAGCTAGACTAGGAGGTAAGGCTAACTCATAGGCAAACTCCCCAATACGCCTCAAAATCTCAAAAGGGCCAATAAATCTGGGACTCAGCTGGGCACATTAGCCTGATATAATCTGAAGATATTCGCTCTTGTTCAAACAATTAAGTCTTATAGCTTAATTTCAACATCCAAAATTCTGTGTCAGGCTTGTTTTCATCAAGAGATTACTCAATATTCCTCAAACGCCGTCCTCAAACATGACTGCATAACCTTGCTGGATTCTTACCTTACAACACAAAATCCACAGGACCACGATAATATTTTATGATCAAATTAGCCAAAAATTCAACGAATCAGATGCTCCCATTGCACCTCACGATCTACATAGGTCTCGTTCCAACTTTTACAATATTGACACGACGAAAGAGATATGCCGATATCCATAACCAACTACTGAATCAACAATTCATTGGGTTTATACTCCTGACAGGATCCATTACCTTGTCCTAAACTAGAGGATGATCCTTTCCTCTATAATATACTTCATATAATCAGTTTGCACCGACCCCAAATCACATAATCTCATCTCACCCAGTACGAACTGCTCAGGCGATAAGCCACATCAGACATAATCAAAAGTCCCACAAGATGATACAATGTGCTAGTAGGCTATTAATTCATACGTGGTACAAAAGGAAGGCAAACACTAGAGAGAACTATTCAACTCTCACACTATCATGGACCTCCTCAGAAAAATAGGAAACAGAACACATACAAGCAATTATAGATACTGAAATAAACATCACACTGTTGCGGCGTGCAACCCGACCCCAAGAGTATACCCATGGCGGCGTGCCACCCGATCCCAAAAATATAACCATGGCGGCGTGCCACCCGATCCCAACAATATAACCATGGCGGCGTGCCATCCGATCCCAACAATATAGACTCACACAAGGAGTCATATGTCGAGCTGAATAGCTCATCACATCAAAATACTGAATATCGATCATAAGCACACTAAGGTGCATGATATCGGACTCAATGAAAACATATAGCGCTATAGGCTATGAACTCAAGCACAACTGAGGTGCGACATATGATATGAGCCTCAAGAGCCATCATGCTCATATAACATCACCGCTGAGCGGAACCTCAACACATAAGGAATTTACCAAGCCGTCGCACACTCATACGACGCAATATATCTTTACTTGAATTAACTAACCGCGAAATAAGACCGCGACTATCCCTCCATAAAGGGCGCATTGCTGGAAGAAGCACAAATGGCCTGATGCAAGGCTCACTTTCACATCTAAATCTACCCACCGACCTTAAGTCTATCCTGGTCGTGCCAAGCTAAGTCAATAATATTTCACAGGTCTATAACCCAATAAGCAGAGTGCCCTCCAGACATAAGTTCTCAAATGAATGATATCACCAAAATCCTCATTCTTGGTTTAAATTTCTAACCAATCAAGTGACTACAAGTCACACCTATACAATCTTTTTGTGGGTCAAGCTCCCACCATCTTCCGAATAATTAAACGAGCCTGCACATTCAACCCACCGGCTGCACTAACACCGAAAAGCGATCAGGAATCCCTAACCGGGATGCAAAGCCTTTATCATAGAACACCGACCTCAAATGATACTGATGCTAATACCCATCTTACTCAAACACTGACACTCTTTCCCTGCTTATCCGAGCTCTTTATATCACATTCATTGACCAAACTGTGACCTTGGTCCTTACTTCAAATTTCATACTACTCGCTGCACCCCACGTGCCGATATACGATAGACACAATTTCCATCATAGCTCTAGAACTTACGATAGGCTAATACTTCATCACATAAGACCTTCCATTTAACTCATTTTAGGATAACTATAGCAACACACAGTGAGTTCTCATAACCGTTGAATATGCCAATCTCTAAGTAGTGGTCCAAGCCATCATAACCCTTTCCGAGATCTGCCTACTCATAACAGGCCCTTAACAGAAGAATACTTCAGAATTACATCAATCACTGCGGCCGACAAGTCTCAAATGCACCGCCACAAATCACATGCATAATTCGATCACGTTGCATGAATCGATCATTGACACCAATACGCCAACTCAACTATGGCTGATCAATCTACTTCCTTCCAGGTTATCCCTGATTGCCTTAGAAATGTTAATATGTTCCTTCAATACCTAACTTATTCCAACCGCACTTACCCCGAGTGACCTAAAATCATGAGGCCATGCTATCTCAAGAACGACGACCATTTCATGTCTCTCAAATACTACACCACAAGTCAAAACATCATAGATCGTTTTGTGCCTTTCTTCATAAGTTGCTTCAAAAGCTTGAGCCTCAACTGTACTTATAGACTCAGAATTATCAGGCACCACACTTTACCTCTTGAATTCACTAGGACCGCTATTGAGAACCATCCGGTTCTAACTTGCCCCAGTACGCAACCAACTCTACTGAATTTCTTTATAACATATGAATACCCTCTCGATAAAGCACCCAACGGAATCACTTCCCGCGAAGCCTGCACCTATACGAGGCATAAATCATAAATTTTTCCCTCAAGTTTGAACACGAGCCAGTAAGGCTAACCATAACATGCATTCAACAATTCATATACTTAAATTACCACTCATGGTCTTTTTCCGTAGCTGTAATACTCCATTAATACGCTAATATCTAGAATTCACATAGGTAATTAACCATGCAACCCAATCTTAAGTGGTGGGACTCTCCCACTTAGCCCAAAGCCACTATTACACGACTCTCGAACACATTAGAACCATTCTCTCGAGTCATTTACTATTATTCAACTGCAACTGACTTGATCCAACGAATATAACCACATGTGCTCTATTAGCACCCTAACATCATAGGGTATGACCTCATCCCAATACAACCAAACATCTTCTCGCTCCATGCACCGAGCATTCTCTACCAACAACATCTTAAAACATAGTATGATTCTCACACGCCCACGAAGCACCATGTAGCCTTTGTCAAATATTTCCCCGCTGATAATAAAATGCAGAGTTTATTAGGGACACAGGAACATATAAAGTCCCAACATTATACCATACGAGCCTCAACTCTTGCCCATCCGCAAGTTTTCAAGAACTTTTGAATAACACCTAAATACATCGCAGGCCAAATCTGATATGACACATGACCTATAATTAGATCGTTGATAGTGAAATCCTTTCACTTGACACGAAGCCTTAAGATACATCTTGCTAATCCATGATACTAGCCTTTAACATTCGTACGTTTTCATCATAAGACAAGCCAAAGACATTCGTTTGGTACATGTTCTTCTTAAGACAGTTAAACTCATTCCCCCCAGTATCTCTGCTGTCTGAATCCTTCGCTAAATAGATATCTCATGTGAACCATATAGTCTTTATTACCACCAACTATCTTTAGATCTACATCCACCTTGTGATTTTTACCATTGTTGTGACGATTTGGTAGTTAAGTAAGTCTTCTCAAGACCGTACTTATCAATCGAATGTCGGAATCTAGTGCACCCCCATGTGTACAATTGAAGATCTCTCAATTCTCTTGCATTATCGATATGGATGACACGCGGTAACAATGGTTGAGTAAATTCTTGACTCCCTTGAAATCCCTCTGCAGCATCACGAACCGTCGGCGCATACTTGATACCGAGTGCACAATTTCAATACACGAGTGGATGCAAAAGAACATATGACATAGGCTCTAACTGAATAAATGGCACACGATAAGGAATTCAAAGAATTGAAGAGTTCCCTAAACAGTTACATAGCCCCCCGTAGATAAATACAGACGTCTCTGTATCGATCAGCGAGAATCTAAGTAACCGGTCTGTGTCCCGTGACTCCTACAAACCTAGAGCTTTGATACCAACTTGTCACGACCCTAGTTCACCAATCGTGAACATGTCGTGATGGCACCCAGTCCCCACGACTAGGTAAGCCTAACACGTTGCGGAATATACAAGTTTATGAACTTTAAACAAGAAATAGCGGAAAAACAATATAAATAGGAATGTAATCCGTGCCGCTTGGCACATACACTCGTCAACACACCGTATAAAACACTACCAAGACCCGGAATCCCACGGGCAACACAGACTAAAAGAGAGTATACAACTGTGGCTCTATGTGTGAAGAGTATCTAACAAAGACATGAGAGAAAACATCTACTAATACTATCAGAATAGAAGGAAGGCCTCCGGATCCACGGACGTAGCAGATCATACCTCGAGGTCTCCCAAAATGCTGCTGAATCACCTAATATGAGCCTGTCCTGATGTACCTGGATCTGCACAACAAAAGTGTGCAGAAGAGTAGCATGAGTACACCACGGCGGTACTCAGTACGTGCCAAGCCTAACCTCGATGGAGTAGTGACGAGGAAGGTCGGGGCCCTACTGAGAAACAATAATATAGTGATGATAACAATAATAAACAATTTAAATGATAATAACTCCCGCAATAACAACAATAAAATGATTACTGCAACCGTCTACAATTAAGCTAACAACAAATAACCAACTTAATAAAACACGTCCAGGACCTTTGGGAATCGGACCGACCGTCCCATTGACAGTACCTCTGGGTCTCCGGGAATCGAACCCGCAGCCCATGTCTCAATAAATAATCAATAACTCGGGATCTCCGGGAATCGAACCCGCAGTCCCTACCAATAACTCAGGATCTCGGGAATCGAACCCGTAGTCCCTACCAATAACTCAGGATCTCGGGAATCGAACCCGTAGTCCCTACCAATAACTCAGGATCTCGGGAATCGAACCCGTAGTCCCTACCAATAACTCGGGATCTCGGGAATCGAACCCGTAGTCCCTACCAATAACTCAGGATCTCGGGAATCGAACCCGTAGTCTCTACCAATAACTTAGGATCTCGGGAATCGAACCCGTAGTCCGTACCAATAACTCGGGATCTCGGGAATCGAACCCGTAGTCCCTACCAATAACTCGAGATCTCGGGAATCGAACCCGTAGTCCCTACCAATATCACGCCGGGTCTCTGGGAATCGAAACCACAGCCCTGGGTCTCCGGGAATCGAACCCGCAGTCCACAAGCACATCAAATAAAGGAATCCACAGAGAGATCAATTATGCTTAACTATAACTTCACCGAAAAAGTCCCTACCAATAACTCAGGATCTCGAGAATCGAACCCGTAGTCCCTACCAATAACTCAGGATCTCGGGAATCGAACCCGTAGTCCCTACCAATAACTCAGGATCTCGGGAATCGAACCCGTAGTCCCTACCAATAACTCGGGATCTCGGGAATCGAACCCGTAGTCCCTACCAATAACTCAGGATCTCGGGAATCGAACCCGTAGTCCATATTTCAATAATCTCAGGATCTCGGGAATCGAACCCGTAGTCCACATCATTATCACTCCAGGTCTCCGGGAATCGAACCCACAGCCCTGGGATCTCCGGGAATTGAACCCGCAGTCCACAAACACAGCAAGTAAAGGAATACACAGAAGAGAAATATAATATGCTTAACTATAACTTCACCGATAAACAGTGCCAGCGATTACCAAGAAAACTCAAGTAAGACAATTAGGCAACTAGACAGTTGAATACTACCTAATCATACTTTTCTAACTGCTACCGGGTAGGAATATCGAATTTAACAGCTAAAAATAGGAATATCACTCATCGAGAATTTTAAGTAAAGTATGTGTTCAACAACCAGCGCATGTACACGCCCGTCACCTCGCGTACAAGGCATTTAAAGTATCACATAATATCCTGGGGGTGAAAGTCCCCCACATGAGGTTAGACAAGCCACTTACCTCAATTCTGGTACAAAACCGCTAAGAAATAACCCTCTTGCCGCGAATGTCGGCCTCCAAGAGTGTAGTATCTGATAAAAATCAATAGAATCACATCAAAATAGTCCAATTGGGCATTACCCAATCAAAATAACTCAAAACACACAAAAACCCACAATTTGCCAAAACCCGACTTTCGGTACGCTTATCGAAAAATCACGAAAATTATATATTCGGGTTCCTTATCTCAATACGAGTCCGTGCATATAAAATTTATCGAAATCGGACTCCATTTGCCCATTCAAATCAAAGATTTTCTTAAATTTTAGGCCTAGGGCTAAATCCTCCATAAATTACCCCAAATTCCTCCATTTTCATGATATAATTGCATAATATTATCAATACTAATCATAAGATGAGTCCATAGATGATTACCTGATGATTTCCATTGAATCTCCCTCAAAACTTGCCCAAATCGCCTCTTAAGCCGAGACCCCAAATGTGAAATGTTTCTGAAATTTTCTAACTTCTGATACAATTAATCATCTGCGATTTTCGCTTATGCGGACCATTTCCGCCTCTGCGGAACCGCTTCTGCGACCACGTGGTCGCTTCTGCGAACTCCAGGCCTGGCTGGCCCATTTCGCTTCTGCGAGCCTAGGGTCGCTTCCGCGAGGCCACTTCTGCGAAATCTCTTCCGCACCTGCGGAACATTCCGCTTCCGCACCTCGGAGTCCGCTCCTGCGGACTCGCTTAAGCGGTCAATATTCCGCTTCTGCGGAACTCCCCTTCGCGACCCTGGACCGCTTCTGCAATCCTCTTTCCGCATCAGCGATGCCGCCTCTGCGGACCAGGATCCGCTTCAGCGATCACTTCCGCTCCTGCGTTCACTTGTCCGCTCCTGCGGACTCGCTCCTGCGCTCCCATTTCCGCAGGAGCAAAATCAACAGAACTGAACCCAAACCTGCAATCTTTCATGTTTTCTCCCGTTTAACCATCCGAAAACACCCCGAGGCCCCCGGGACCCCAACGAAAACCACCAACATATTCCAAAACACGATACGGACTTGTTCCAATCATAAAAACACGTCTAACAACATCAAAACCCATAATTCACATCGAATTCAAGCCTAAATTTCTTAAAACTTTCCGAATTGCACATTCGATCAAAAACCCGACCAAACGACGTCCGAATGACCTGAAAATTTGCGGACATATCCAAAATCACATAACGAAGCTACAGAAATTGTCGGAATTCCATTCCGACCCTCGGATCAAAATCTCACCTATCGTTCGGATTCGCCAAAATTTCAAACTTCGGCATTTCAAGCCTAATTGAGCTAAGGACCTCCAAAATAATTTCCGAACGCGCTCCCAACCCCGAAATCACCCAACGGAGCTAATGGAACCATCGGATTTCCGTTCCGAGATCGTCTTAACACTGTTCCGGTTGTGGATCATTTTCTATCTTTAAAGCTCTCATTTAGGGACTAAGTGTCCCAAAATACTCCAAATTTCAGGACCGACTCTCCCGGCAAACCACAATAGTATAAATGTACTTAGGGAAACAGTTAAATTGGGGATTGGGGCGTAATTTTCTAAAACGACCGGCCGGGTCGTTACAGTATTGCATATGCATAAATAATTACATCTTATTAACTTGAATTAACCCTTGCTAATATAAATAATAATATGTGAAATTAAAGTTTTATATCTTGTGAGAATGGAAAGACAACATTAAATTTTATGCATATGTAACGACCCGATCCGTCGTTACGGGAGTTACCACCCCGTTTTCCCCGTTTTATGCTTTTATATGTTTTATTAGATGTGTTTGGAGAATTTGAAGTACATCAGGTAGAGTTCGGTCAGAAATGAGACCATAAATCTCTTTATGAGAAGGTTAATTTGGAAAAGTAAACCGAATGTTGACCTATGAGTTAGAAAGCTCAAATGAATTTCTGATGATTTGAATAGTTTCGGGGGATGATTTATGACTTAGGAGAACAATCAAAATTAAATTCGGAGGTCCGGTGTAGATTTAGGCTTGAATTGGCTAAGGCTGGATTTTGGCGAATTCTGGTTGATAGGTGAGATTTTGATCCGAGGGTCAGAATGGAATTCTAAGAGTTTTTGTAGCTTCGATATGTGATTTGTAATGTGTGTGCAAAATTTTAGGTCATTCGTACATCGTTTGGTTGGGTTTTGATCGAATGCGTGTTTCAGAAGTTTTTGAAGAACTTAGGCTTGAATCCGATGTGAATTGATGATTTCAGTGTTGTTAGATGTGTTTTGATGATTGGAACAAGTTTGGATGATATTTTGGGATATGTTGGTACCTTTGGTTGAGGTCCCGGAGACCTCTGGTGTGTTTCATATTGTGATCACGCTCTTATTTGATGTTTTAACGTCGTATCTTTGGACATAAAGGGGAACCATACTGAACAAATTAGCTCTGAGTACTGTTTTTAAGGAAGCATTAGATCTGTATCGTAATTACGGACCCGTAGCAAAAAGAATCATCAAATTTGGACATCGTATGAGGATTTTATTGCCATTTACTAAGGTTGCCCAGATTTTCGGGTTAATAATGAAATTGCCCTTGACGGCGTATTAAAAACCTGCACTGTTTGTAAATCTTAAAACATACATATCTCCTTCATTATAAGGTCCAATTGAGTGATTCAAAAGCCTAAATTCATTATAATTTCAAAAGGAATAGATTGGGAGCAGTAAAACGAGTGAACAGTATACCTATAATGAGCAGGTTGAGTTTTCTTCCATTTTTGGAACGGGGAGAAGCTTCTGAGGCAAATTTTAAGAGAGAATTCGTGGGATTTCATCAGGTAAGAGTTCTTAGACTCGGATTATGTTGTTATGATGTAAAAACATAGATTAAATACTGAAAAACCAATGATTTAAGGGGCAAAAATGGAGGTTAGAGTTTGAAACCTAAGAAGGTGTAAAGTTAGAATTTGAGGGGTCAAACGGACTCCGATTTGATGAAATTTGTATGTACGAACTCGTGGAGAGACGAGGAATCCGTTGGTATGATTTTCAATTTTTTTCGAGTTGTGGGACCGGGACTCGGGTTTTACCAACTTCATGAATTTTAGTACTTTCTGAGTATTTCTTTAATTGGGTTATGTTTCTTTGACTCATATTTATGTATTCGATGTAGTTTTGACTAGATTCGACGCACGAGGAGGCAAATTCGAAAGGGAAATGCATCGCGGATGAGTCCACGGCCAGTTAGAGGTGAGTAGTTGGTATAGATGATAACTTGAGGGTTTGATACCCCGGCTTATCACATTGTGACGCTATTTAGGGCATCACTCGTATCCCATCGCATGTGTGGGATTGGTTATGACTGGGGATTGTGATTTGGTCCATCCCGAACAAGAATAATACTATATTGGCGTATGAAACGCACCCTGTGTTGAATATATTTGGGCTTTATGCCATGTTTGGGGCCTTGTGCCGACCTGTAGTATCCTTAAGGGATAGATATCATTGTGATAGCATGATTTGTAAAATCATTGATCTCAGTTCTAGATTGAAATCACTGTTATGAAATGCTAAGTCACTTGTTCTTGGAAAATTAAATAAACTAAAGTATTTTTCCTTGTTAATGAATTGGAAATAGGAAATAAATAAATTAAATTGTTGTGTGACTCATATGCATGTTGTGGACTGAGTATGGATCGGGCTACACGCCATAGCGGATGATATGAATATTGCGCTTGGGCTGAAGGAGCCCCTCCGGAGTCTGTACACACCCCCAGTGAGCGCTGTCGACGTTAAACGGATCGGGCTACGCGCCGTAGTGGTCATGTGCATTGCATGGCATTCTTGTTTTGTTAATTACTTGTGTTATCTGTGGTTTGCTATTGTTGTTAGTTCGTGGTAGGTATTAGACTGTTAGTTTTAACTTTGCTCTGTGGTATTCTATGGATTTCCTGCTTTCAGCTATTTTATATGGTTTTTACTCACTGAGTACTTAGTACTCACCCCTACTCCCTGCACCTTTGTGTGCATATTCAGGAACACTAGAGGTTTAGCTGAGCAGTCTTGTTTCTAGAGTTATCAGAGTTGTTGAGGTAGTTGCTTGACGTTCGCAGGACCTGGCTACTCTTCTTATTCCAGTTTATTTGTATATGTACTTTCAGACTTGAGTATTTCATTCAGATATTGTTATCCAGTTTTGTTTAAAGGCTCTAGACTCGTGACCCCAGGTCTTTGGGAGATTATTCAGTTTAGTTTCTATCTATAAGTTAAGATTCTAGCTTTATTGTTGATAATAATATTCAAGTAATTTAGTTGAGCTTCATACTCGGGATGAGAGTGGAAATGGTCGGGCTTGCCTAGCAGTTGTGTTGGGCGCCATCACGACCGAGATTGGGGTCGTGACAAGTTGGTATTAGAGCCTAGGTTATCAGGCCTCGCGAGTCATGAGCCGGTTTAGTAGGCTCTCGTGGATCGGTACATAGACGTCCGTATCTATCCTCGGGAGGCTACATAACTTTTACTTTTTTGGAGTACTTATCATGCGTATTTGATTCAGCTTGAGATATAACTCTTGAAATTTCTTCCACACGTCCATATGCATAAGCGAGCGCTCAGTAATATAATTGCCTTGATGGCTGGTAATTCCCCGATCGAGGGGCGTGATGTAATCTCCGTGAGTTTATGTTGGGCCAGTTTGGAGGACTTGAGGCCGAATCTTCACCTATGGCTTGAGCACCGAGGTGCTAATTTTGCGAGCTGGAATTATGAACTTATGTGTTCGGTAATATCCTTATTAGCCAGGATGGCGGTCGGATATCCACATGATGAGTATGTTAGTGTTGTGAGGTGTATCTATGTGATCTTTGTAGTGACGAAGAAGTTTGTGGGATAATAGATGAACTGTTAAGCGATTCGTTTCCTATTGCGATCTGTTTTGTAGTCCCAAGTTATGGGCGCGTGAAGAATATTGTCGTATCTCCTAGTTGGAAGTTAAGTACAATACATGCGGCGACATGAGTTCAGACTCAGGAAGACTAAATTGGATGTATTATGTGTATATCGGTGGAAGGTGTGCTGAAATACTAAATTGAGGCGAAGCAGGTGGGTTATCTACTGCGGAGTGTTCTCACGTGGTATGAACCTTGTGTGTGTGTTAGAAGATCTCATGTGTAATTGAAAGGTATTTTCTATGTGGTACGATTCAAATAAGTGCAACGCATGTCCCTGTATCGATTTTGATAATATAATACAGGTAGTATTGAGATTAATGTTGTTGATATACATTGTGATATTTTGTTAAGTTGTAGCCGTGTTGTTAGGATGGTTTTGGTGTTTCTCTGGTAGGTGGATAGGCCCAATTACAAAGGAAACTCTGCCGAAGTTTTTGAAAAAAATTGGGACTTAGTAAAAATTTGGTTGCCTAGAGAGTAGGCTTAACTGTTGCGTGAATGAATGCAAGAATTGCAGAAGAGTTAAAATTTCTGATGATGCGTGTCTCCACAAGCCATTGAAAGAGTGAGTTTAATCTCACCATGGTATTACGACAAAAATAAAGTAGATGTGTTGTGATATATATGGCTTCGAGCTAAGTTAGGGAGGTTGCCGTTGATTAGTTGATTGCACTATTATGTGCTATGTGTCTGTCTTAAAGTATACTGGCGAACCAGTTCTGATTGCAGAAATTGAGTCGAGAACGGCACGAGTGAAGGAAATTTTTTGACAAGATGTAAAGAGATCGGATGAGCAGGAAGGAAGTTTTGATGGTTAAGATAAATCAGTATCGTCTTCAGCGTCACCTGAGAGCGATGTTGTGTCCTAGTTAATGATTCTTGATCGCTCTTAAGCGTTAGTGCGACCAGTAGTTTGGAGGTGCGCTCTAGATATTGTAGTGGTAGGTTGTGGGAGTGTGTTCCACTGGAAGATTTTATTAGTGTGACATGTGATCACTTGATCGATTAAAGATGTAAACCAAGTATGAAGTTTGAGATGATGTCATTAAATTAAAGATTCATGCCTAGAGGGCACTTGGCATATTGGGTTGTGAACTAGGGAGGATTACTCTGATTACTATGGTTGTTCTTGTGTTCTATGAAGAAAATAGAAGTTATTATGGACCTTTGAAAGGTTCTTAGACTAGTTCAATGTGATCAGAATCATCTTGAAGTCGGTGGATAGATGTAATGTGAGTAATGGCTCTATATCAAGCCAGATAAGTGCCTTTTTGTAATGTGGTCCTCGTGGAGGAGTAGTTAGTTTGATGTTTCTTTGTCAGATATTTCATGTAGTGATGCATTACGCTGGGTGAGTTGTGAGATGGCTTGAGAAATTGCTATATGTTAAGAATCCGCATAGGATTGACGTTATATGAGCATCTTGGCTCTTGAGATTTAGATTGTACATCGCACCTCAGTTGTGCTTTAGTGTTGTAGATATCATTATGCACTTAGCATGCTTACGGTCGATACTCGGTATTATGTTGTAATGAGCAAATTTGGCTCGATGTGCATCTCCTTACGTGATATCTATGTGTGGATTGGGTGGTACGCCGCCACGGGTATGTTATCTGGGTTGGGTTGCACGCCACAACAGTGTAATATCGAGTATAGTTTTCTATATGCCATTTTTGTATGCCTTGCTTCCTGTTTTCCAAGGAAAGTCTGTGTTAGTGCGTAGGATTTGATAATTCCTTTCAGATCTTGTTTTTTTTAGTACCGCATTCGAATTGGTAGCCTATTGGCACATTGGGGAATCATGCGACATTTAGCTACGTCTGGAGTGGCTTATTGCCCGAGCAGTTCGTACTGGGTGAGACGAGATCATTGAATTTGAGATCGCCGCAATATGAGCGTATGAAGTAAAGTAAAGAGATAAGACCATTGTTTGGTTCAGAATAAGGGGATAGTTTTGGCCAAGAGCATAAAACTAATGAATTGTTGTCTCGATGATGGCTAAGAATGTATACTGATCTCATATGTCGTGTCAGTATTGTAGGAATTTGCACAAGGCATGTATGTGTCATGCAGAGCATGGGATGTGCAGTGATTCCTTCTAAGCAATTAGATAAGAGAGCTTCAGATGATTAGGGAAGATGGTATTGCTAAGTGGAAGTGATTTGATGCGAGTATGTGTTTCAGAAAAAAGGTAACGTGATTAAAATGATGATATTTCAGTAGTATTGCGGCATGTTCTCATTGGGTCCACTAGTGGTATTCGGGTTTGCTTGGTAGTACAGGTAAATATTGAGTATCTGTCGTGGAATGATTAGGTATCAAATAGGTGTATGTATTTGCACGGTGGAAATTGAGATCAGGTATGATGATTTGTGTGTTATATGGAAATCTGATATACAGGGTATGTTGAGGTGGTGGATCTTTATTCATTGGTATATTATATTTTGGATGTGATGTTGGAATTCAGACCAGTTGTCTTAGTATTGGGTGATTTTGAACTATTGTATTAGGGGCTACGCGAGAAATGCCACGGGTTAAGTAGTGAAGTGCATTATAATATGTTTTAGCAAAGTGATTTATATGTCGAAGAACCAGCGGATAACTGGGAAGGAGTACTTTCTTACTTGGGAATTTGTGATAGATGTCAGTGCAGAGGTTGCTATCATTGATCCCGTTCCATTATTGAAGGACTTTTCGGATGCGTTTTGTGTGGCCGAGCATGTAACCGGGTGAGATTGTAGATTTTGGTATTTATTTGGTGCCTTCGGCAGGAGTTATAGAAGTGGAAGAAACATTCTCAGGCTTCTTGGTATTGAGTTCGTTGGCAGGCCGATATGGCTGCGCATTTAGCTTGAGTTAGCTTGGTTGACCCTGAGTTGTATTGTTGAGGAATATGTTGAGTCTATCATTACTGAGCTGGTTAGTGATCCGAGGATAACTATGAGTTGTTTTCGATGTTGTGAGACATTATGATTTGTTAGTTATGGGCACATGTGGTGCGTTTCCATTGAGAATTCATAGAAAAGTCGAGCGGGAAGAGTAATTGAGTGTTGCTAGGTGTATGGAGCATTGGTTATAGTGTATCAGGTTGTGTGTTGTGTGTTCTCTATTTCACTGTAGGTGTAATAAATTGCGTTAGTTTCTGACATCAAATGTGCGTAGTTGTTGACTTTGAGCATAGCGGCCTGAGGTGCTTCAGGTGTAACGGTGTTGGGATAGGATCGCGCATTGTAGCGAGGCTACATGAGTTATGACCTTTTGGAGTAGATTCAGGCGTTCTATTTCTATGATGTGAGATGGGGTCTCAGCCTTGTATTGTAATGGCATTGATGAGCTTGAGGTACAGCTCTTTCGATTGAGTCATTTGTTAGGATTTGGGTGTGTTCAGATCATTTCTTACTGGTGCGTGTATTATGCAAGATGTGGTTTAGACTTGTATTGAGGTATCATATCAGAAGAGTGGTGTTGGATTCGAAGTGATCGTTGGGTTCATTACTGAATATGGACAGATTTGATATCAGCTTGTTAGGAAGATAATATCGAGGTTTGGCCCGGAAATCTATTGTGATATCAGTCAAAGGGAAGTGGTTTCATGAATGGTTGACCTGAGAGATGATTACGATTTATAGTATGTTTTATCCATCGTTGGCAGTATAGGAAAGTGTGGAAATAATGTTTTAGCTAATAAGAGGTTCTCTGCCGGTAATTGGTTGCTGGGGACAACTGTTGTGAATAGAAGTTATGATTCCAAGTGTTTGGTTTAGGCGGTGAATCATATGTTTTGTCACGACCCAAATTCGGTCGTGATGGCGCCCAATAATCAAGCTAGGCCAGCCAGACCAACAAACATTTCTTACAGATAATATTAGTCCCAAATGGACAACCCAAGAAGAATATATGAGTCATAGAAAAATCCAATAATAATAATACGAACAAAATACTGAGAAGTGCCAAAAACAACTGACACTCCCAAAGATCTGAAGTCACAAGTCTAGAGCCTCTAAACAAAACCGAACAAAAGTAGAGAATACTGTATAAAATTTCTAATATCTGAACATAAAATAGCAACTGAAAAGAGAGGAGAAGCTAGGTTCTGCGAACGTCGGCAACTACCTCAGCAACTCGGTATGACTCTGCAAAAGCTAGAAATGCTCGTCTACTTCTCCTGAGTATCTGAGTCTGCACACAAAAGGTGTAGGGAGTAGGGGTGAGTAGTAAGTACTCAGTGAGTAATAAATATATATAGGTAGCTGAAAGCAAAAAATCCACATAATACCACAAAATGAAGCTAAACTACAGTCTGATCCTCCTATGAACTAGAAATAACAGTACAACATAATTATCACAGATAATTCAACAGATAAAGATGCAATGCAATGCACATAACCGCTACGGCGTGTAGCCCGATCCATTCAACGTCGACGGTGCTCACTGGGGTGTGTACAGACTCCGGAGGGGCTCCTACAGCCCAAGCGCAATACCGCTGCGGCATGCAGCCCGGTCCTCATATCAACTGCTGCGGCGTGCAGCCCGATCCATCCTCAGTCCACGACAATCATATAAGTCACAAAACAGCTCAAATTATTTATTTCCAGGTTCCTTTTTCATTAATTATGAAAATGCGTTAACTCTTATTTAATTTTTGCAAACAGGTGACTTAGCAATTCAATATTGTGATTTCAACCCAGGACTGAGATCCGTGATTAAGCAAGTATAGCTATCACATATATAACTATCCCCTAGGGATACTACAGGTCGGCACAAGGCCCCAAACATGGCTTATAGCCCACAATTATATCAGACACAGTGTTTTTCAACCACTAATAACATATTATTCATATCCGAGATGGACTAAGTCTCAATCCCTAGTCACAATCAATCCTGCACCTGCCACGGGGTGCGAGCCACGCCCTATTAGCGTCACAATGTGCTAAGCCAGGGTTTCGAACCCTTAGGCTACCATATACACAAACTACTCACCTCTAGCCGGACGTAGACTCATCCGTAATGCCTTTTCCTTTAGACTTTGCTGCCTCGCGCGTAGAATCTATCCAAACCACAATAATTATGTCATTTACGGGTCAAAGAAACATAACCCAATTCAATTTACATGAAAAACGCATGAATACACTAAGTTGGTAAGACTCGACCTCGATGATTACCCGATGAATTCTCTCTCAAAGCTATCAATTTTCTCTCAAAGTGGTGCAAAAACGGAGTAAATAATGAAACCCTCGCGTCTGTCTGGTTTTAAAACTGCTTCTGTCAGGCATTTAAATTGCCTTAAGCGATCGCGACTCGCCTCACACAATCGCGATGTTCAAATTGCCGGCCTCACGCGATCGCGTCTCTCTTCATGCGATCGTGTATCACAAAATCTCGGACCATATTTTTTTTCTACGGGATCGCGTAGATACTCACGCGATCGCGATGAACGACTGGCTTACCCTACGCGATCGCGATCATTCCTCCTGCGATCGTATCTCCCCTGCTTTTGACCTTATGCGATCGCGTCCCTATCATTGCGATCCCGGAGAGTAAAACGTCTGCTGCATTTATGACAGCAAACCAGCATTCTCTTTTGCCCAAAAATGGTCCGTTTGGACCCCCGGATTCATCCCGAGGCCCCCGGGACCCCAACGAAAACCACCAACCTATTCCAAAACACGATACAAACTTGTTCCAATAATAAAAATGCCATCCTAAACATCAAAATCACCATTTTCACACGGATTCAAGCTTAAGTTTCTTCAAAACTTCCGAAACTAACATTCAATCCAAAACCCGATCAAACGACGTCCGAATGACCTAAATATTTGCAGACATATCCAAATTCACATAATGAAGCTATAGAAATTGTCGGAATTCCATTCCGACCCCCGAATCAAAATCTCACCTACCGTTCGGATTTCGCCAAAATTCAACCATAGCCAATTCAAGCCTAAAACTACACCGGACCTCCGAATTCGATTCTGATTTCTCCCCCAAGTCATAAATGATCCCCCGAAACTAGTCAAATCATCAGAACCCAATTCCGAGCACTCTAAGTAAATAGTCAACTCTAGATTGACTTTCCATATTCAAGCTTCCTTCAAAAAGGCTATTTGCCTCATTTTCAGCCCGAATCACTCCTAACTCACCCGATAAACTCTAACACTGATATAAAAGCATAAAACATGTAAATGCAAGGTAATGGGGTGGTAATTACCGTAACGATGGGCCGAGTCATTACATGTTTTCACCTAAGGGTGCAAGTATGAGTCATTACAGCTAGTTCGGGCTTACTCTGAATACAGATGTGAATTTCTGATCTTGTGTATGATTTTTGGAAAGTGCGACGTGGTTCTATGGTTTGGTTTATGGATTAAATGGACTGTGAAGGTTTGGCTGAATTGTGTTATCGGGTCTATACGAAATAGGGTGATAAGGTATCACCCTGTGTATATGATTGGTAAGATCATTCAGCTACTGGGTGGCTTCTAAAACAACTCTCGATACGCTCGAGGACGAGCGTTTGTTTAAGTTGGGAGGATGTAACGACCCGACCCGTCGTTACGGGAGTTACAGCCCCATTTTCCTCGTTTTATGCTTTTATATGTTTCATTAGATGTGTTTTGAGAATTTGAAGTACATCGGGTAGAGTTCGATTACAAATGAGACCATAAATCTCTTTATGGGAAGGTTAATTTGGAAAAGTCAACTGAATGTTGACCTATGAGTTAGAAAGCTCAAATGAATTTCAGATGATTTGAATAGTTTCAGGGGATGATTATGACTTATGAGAACAATCGAAATTGAATTCGGAGGTCCGGTGTAGATTAAGGCTTGAATTTGCTAAGGTTGGATTTTGGCGAATTCCGGTTGATAGGTGAGATTTTTATCCGAGGGTTGGAATGGAATTCCAAAAGTTTCTGTAGCTTTGATATGTGATTTGTGATGTGTGTGCAAAATTTTAGGTCATTCAAACGTCGTTTGGTAGGGTTTTTTATCGAATGCGTGTTTCGGAAGTTTTTGAAGAACTTTGGCTTGAATCCGATGTGAATTGATGTTTTCACTGTTGTTAGGTGTGTATTGATGATTGGAAAAAGTTAGGATGATATTTTGGGATATGTTGGTGCCTTTGGTTGAGGTCCCGTAGACCTCTGGTGTGTTTCGTGTTGTGATCACGCTCTTATTTGAAGTTTCAACGTTGTACCTTTGGACATAAAGGGGTACCATATTGAACAAATTAGCTCTGAGTACTATTTTGAATGAAGTATAAGATCCGTATCATAATTAAGGACCCGTAGCAAAAAGAATCATCAAATTTGGACATCGTATGAGGATTTTATGGCCATTTTACTAAGGTTGCTCAGATTTTCGGGTTAATGACGAAATTGCCCCTGACGGCGTATTAAAAACTTGCACTGTTTGCAAATCTTAAAACCTACATATATCCTTAATTATAAGGTCAACTTGAGTGATTCAAAAGACTAAATTCATTAGAATTTCACAAGGAATCGATTGGGAGGAGTAAACCTCGTAAATAGTATACCTATAATGAGCAGGTCGAGTTTTCTTCCAATTTTGGAACGGGAAGAAGCTTCTGCGGTAATTTTTAAGAGATAATTAGTGGGATTTTATCAGGTAAGAGTTCTCAGACTCAGATTATGTTGTTATGATATTAAAATATAGATTAAATACTGAAAAACCAAATATTTAAGGGGTAAAAATGGAGGTTAGGGTTTGAAACCTAAGAAGGTGTAAAGTTAGAATTTGAGGGGCCAAACGGACTCCAATTTTGATGAAATTTATATTTACGGACTCGTGGAGAGACGAGGAATCCGTTGGTATGATTTTCAAATTTTTCAAGAAGTGGAACCGGGGCTCGGGTTTTACCAACTTCGTTAATTTTAGTACTTTCTGAGTATTTTTTATTGGGTTATGTTTCTTTGACCCATATTTATGTATTCATTATGGTTTTGACTAGATTCGACGCACGAGGAGGCAAATTCGAAAGGGAAAGGCATCGCGGACGAGCCCACGGCCGGTTAGAGGTGAGTTGTTGGTATATATGATAGCTTGAGGGTTTGAAACCTCCGCTTATTACATTGTGACGCTATTTAGGGCGTGACTCGCATCCCATGGCATGTGCGGGATTGGTTATGATTGGGGATTGTGATTTGGTCCATCCCGAACAAGAATAATACTATATTGGCGTATGAAACGCACCCTGTGTTGAATATATTTGGGCTTTATGCCATGTTTGGGGCCTTGTGCCAACCTGTAGTATCCTTAAGGGATGGATATCATTGTGATAGCATGATTTGTAAAATCATTGATCTCAGTCCTGGGTTGAAATCACTATTATGAAATGCTAAGTCACTTGTTCTTGGAAAATTAAATAAACTAAATTATTTTTCCTTGTTAATGAATTGGAAACTGGAAATAAATAAATTGAATTGTTGTGTGAATCATATGCATGTTGTGGACTGATTATGGATCGGGCTGCACGCCGCAGCGGATGATATAAATATTGCGCTTGGGCTGAAGGAGCCCCTCCGGAGTTTGTACACACCCCAGTAAGCGCCGTCGACGTTAAACGGATCGGGCTACGCCGCGTAGTGGTCATATGCATTGCATTGCATTCTTGTTTTGTTAATTACTTGTGTTATCTATGGTTTGCTGTTGTTGTTAGTTCGTGGTAGGTATCAGACTGTTAGTTTTAGCTTTGCTCTGTGGTATTCTGTAAATTTCTTGCTTTCAGCTATTTTATATACTTTTTACTCACTGAGTACTTAGTACTCACCCCTACTCCCTGCACCTTTGTGTGCAGATTCAGGTACACATGAGGTTTTAGCTGAGTAGTTGTAACAACTCGACCGATCGTTTTAAGTACTAGCGCTCTGTGGAGGCCATGAACAACTTCATTTCGGGTATTATGACTTGTTTGCACGTTCGAAATCTAAATTCAGGGAGATGGAGTTAATTTTAAATGAAAATTCCCATTTCAAGAGCTTTAAGTTGAAAGAATGAACTAGGATTGGATTTTTGAGTAAACGACCTCGATATCAGGATCTGAAGGGTCCAGCAGGTTCGTATAATGATATAGGACTTGGGCGTATGCCCGGTTCGGGTTTTGGATAACCTGGGAGCATTTTGGCACATATTGTGGAAGTTAACATTTTGGAAGAAATTTCATAAGTTTTACTGAAAGTGTATTTCAGCGTTATCGATGTCCGTTTGGAATTTTGAGACTGGGCATAGCTCCGTATAGTGATTCTGGATTTGGGAGCGGGTTCAGAAATGAATTCGGTGGTCCGTAGGTCATTTTGGAGTCGTTTGGGTAAAGGTAGGAATTTGAATATTTTTAAGAAGCTTGACCGGAAGTGGAAATTTTGATATCGGGCTTGAAATGCAAATTTTATGGTCTGGATGGCTTCGTTAGATGATTTGGAACTTAGGAGTGTGTCCGAAATATTTTTGTGATGACCGATGTAGAATTACGCTTGAATTGGCAAAGTTAGTATTTTGGCGAATTTCGGTTAATAGGTGAGATTTTTATTCGAGGGTCGAAATGGAATTCCTAAAGTTTATGTAGCTTCGATATATCATTTTGGACTTGTGTGCAAAATTTGAAGTTAATCGGACGCGATATGATAGGTTTCGGCATCAGAAATAGAAGTTGAAAACTTCAAAGTTCATAAAGATTGAATCGGGCGTAATTCATGGTTTTAGAGTTGTTTGATGTGGTTTGAGGCCTTGAGCAAGTCCTTAATATGTTTTGGGGTTCGTTGGTATGATTGATTGGGGTCCCGGGGGCCTCGGGTGTGTTTCGGGTTATGATCATGTTCTTATTTGATGTTTCAACATTGTTTCTTTGAACATAAAGGGGTACCATATTAAGTAAATAATCTCCAAATTAAGTTTTGTTGGTACCATTAGATCCATATCGTAATTTCGGAGCCATAGCAAAAAGAATCGTCGAATTTCGACATCGTATGAGGAAGTTATGCTTGTTTTCGTGCCGAGAAAAGTGCTGGTGTCTGTTAGAACCGCAAAAGCGGAATTTGACCGCGGATGCGGAACCACAAAAGCAGAAATATAACCGCAAAAGCGGTCCCGCATATGCGAAAATTATCCGCAAAAGCAGAAAATGGGCCTCGACCGTGTTTAAAACCGAGAAGTTTGGTATTTTGGGCATATCTTGAGTTCTAGAGCTCCGATTGAGGTGATTTTTGCGGCGTTGTTCTCATCTCATCAAGGAGGTAAATATCAGACCTTTATTTTGATGTTTCTCCATGATTATTTCTGCTGGTTTCTATTTTTATCCGTGTTTGGATGGTAAAAATTGAGATTTTGAGCCCCAAAGTTGAAAAATGATAAATCCTTGATTTGAGAATCGAATGACATGAGAATTGTATAATTTTGGTATGGTTAGACTCGTGAGAGTATGAGGGTTCTGAAAACATAAAAATATTTTGATTCTGAGCCGATGGCTGCAGGGGTATTTTGGTCATTTCACCCATTTTCGCGCCGTAACTGTAATTTTATCATTGTAATTAGTTACTTGCGATGTTATTTACATTGTGTAATTGGTTTGACTTGATTCGGGCCACTCGGAGTCGGATACTCTTGGCAAGAGCGTCGTTTCTTAGCGGTTTTGTACCGGAATTGAGGTAAGTGACTTGTCTAACCTTGCGTGGGGGAACCTTCTCCCCTAGGATATTATGTGTTGACGTAAATGCCTTGTACGTGAGGTGACAGGCGTGTACATGCGCAGATTGTTGGAAAACCACCTTACTTGAACTGTTCAAATCGTGATATTCTTGTTATTTATTTGATTAAATTGTAATATTTACCTGATATTCGTTAGAAAAGCATGATTAGATAGGATTATCTATCTAAGTGCCTATTTGTCTTACTTGAACTTCCTGAAACTTGTTGATACTGGATTTGGTGTAAATAGTAGTTATTTATTACATATTTCTCTATGCTTTTCCTCTTATTGATTGTGTTTGTGTTTGTGGACTGCGGGTTCAATTCCCGGAGATCCAAGGGCTACGTGTTCGATTCCCAGAGACCCGGAGTTGCTGAGTTACAGACTGCAGGTTCAATTCCCGGAGATCCGAGGGCTGCGGGTTCGATTCCCGCAGACGCAGAGATACTGATGTATGGACTGCGGGTTCGATTCCCGGAGATCTTGAGTTGATGAATATGGAGAGGGACTGCGGGTTCAATTCCCGGAGATTCGAGGGCTGCAGGTTCGATTCCCGGAGACCCAGTGATACTGGTGTATGGACTGCGAGTTCGTTTCCCGGAGATCCTGAGTTGATGAATACAGAGAGGGACAATTCCCGGAGATCCTTGACTGGTTGATTCATATTTTGTTGTGTTGGTTATTCTTGTTAGCTTAATTGTAGAAGGTTGTAGTATTTACTTTATTGCGGTTAATTCAGTCTTATTATTATTTGAACTGCTCGATATTATTATTATTACTATATTATTATTTCTCGGTAGGGCCCTGACCTTCCTCGTCACTACTCCATCGAGGTTAGGCTTGGAACTTACTGAGTACCGCCGTGGTGTACTCATACTACTCTTCTGCACACTTTTTTTGTGCGGATCCAAGTACATTAGATCAGGCACATTTCAGGTGATCTAGGAGCACTTCAGGAGACTTGAGGTATGATCTGCAACGTCCGCGGATTCGGAGAGTCCCCTTCTATTCTCATTAGTGATAGCAGTTATTTCCCTTGCTCTCGTTGTATAGACATTCTTGATGTATAGAGCCATAGTTGTACTCTTTCTTAGTCTGTGTTGCCCGTGGGTTTCCGGGTCTTGGTAATATGTTGCCTAGTGGTATTTGGCGAAGTGTATGTGCCGAGCGGCACTTATTACATTTCATTTACATTATTCCGCTGTTATTTTATCTTTTGTTCATGAATTCATATATCCCGCATCGTGTTAGGCTTACCTAGTCGCGAAGACTGGGTGCCATCATGACAGGTTCACGATTGGTGAACTAGGGTTGTGACAAGTTGGTATTAGAGCTCTAGGTTCATAGGAGTCACGGGACACAGACCGGTTATTTAGAGTCTCGCTGATAAATACGAAGACGTTTGTATTTATCTATGAGAGGCTATGTAACCGTTAGGAAAATTCCACTTCATTTCATTCATTATCGTGCGTCATTTATTCAGTTGGAGCCTATATTATATGTTCCTTTGCATCCACTCGTGTATTGAAATTGGGCACTCGGTATCAAGTATGCGCTGACGGTTCGTGATGCTACAGAGGGATTATAAGGGAGCCAAGAATTTACTCAACCATTGATACCGCGTGTCATCCATATCGATAATGCAAAGTATTGAGAGATCTATTCAATTATGCACATGGGGGTGCACTAGCTTCTGACATTCGGTTGATAAGTATGTTCTTAAGAAGGTTTACTTAACTACCTAATCATTGCAGAAATGGCAGAGTCACGAGGTGGATGTAGATCTAAAGATAGTTGGTGCTAATAAAGACTATATGGTTCGTATGAGATGTCTATTTAGCGAAGGGTTCAACTAGAAACAGAGATACTGAGGGAAGTGAGTTTAATTGTCATAAGAAGGACATGTACCAAACGAATTTCTTGGGTTGTCTTATGATGACGACGTACAAATGATAAAGGTTAGTATCATGGATTAGCAGGATGTATTTTATGGCTTCGTGCCAAGTGAAAGGATTTCACTATCAACGATCAAATTATGGGTCATGTGTCATATCATATTTGGCCTGCGATGTATTTAAGTGCTATTCAAAAGTTCTTTGAAACTTGCTGATGATTAAGAGTTGAGATTTGTATGCTATGACGTTGGGACTTTTGATGTTCCTATGTCCATAAAAATTCTACATTTCATTATCAGAAGGGAAAACTTCGACAAAGGCTACATGGTGCTTCATAGATATGTGAGAATCACAGTATGTCTTAAGCCGTCGTTGGTAAAGAATGCTTGGTGCATGGAGCGGGAAGATGTTTGGTTGTATTGGAATGAGGTCATACCCTATGGTGTCAGAGTGCTAATAGGGCACAGGTGGTTATGTTCGTTGGATCAAGTGAATTGCGGTTGAATAAGAGTAAATGACTTGAGAGAATGGTTCTAATGTGTTCGAGAGTCGTGTAATAGTAGCTTTGAGCTAAGTGGGAGAGTCCCACCGCTTACGATTGGGTCGCATGGTTAATTACCTGCGTGAATTTTGGGTATTAGCGTATTAATGGGTTATTGCAGCTACGGAAAAGGACCATGAGTGGTAATTTGAGTATATGAATTGTTGAATGCATGTTATGGTTAGCCTTACTAGCTCATGTTCAAACTTGAGGGAAGATTCATGATTTATGCCTCGTATAGGTGCAAGCTTCGAGGGAAGTTATCCCACTGGGTGCTTTATCGAGAGGGTATTCATATGTTATAAAATTTAGTAGAGTTGGTGTCATACTGGGACAAGTCAGAGCCGGATGGCTCTCAATAGCGGTCCTAGTGAATTCAAGAGGTAAAGTGTGGTGCCTGATAATTCTGAGTCTATAAGTACAGTTGAGAGTCAAGCTTTTGAAGCAACTTATGAAGAAAGGCACAAAATGTTCTATGATGTTTTGACTTGTGGTATAGCATTTGAGATACATGAAATGGTCATCGTTTTTGAGACAGCATGGCCTCATGATTTAAGGTTACTAGGGGTGAGTGCGGTTGGAATAAGTTATGTATTGAAGGGAGATATTAACATTTCTAAGGCAATCAAGGATAAACTGGAAGGAAGTAGATTGATTAGCCATAGAGTTGGCACATTGGTGTCAGTGATCGGTTCATGTAGCGTGATCGAGTTATGCATGTGATTTGTGGTGGTGCATTTGAGGCTTGTCAGCCGTAGTGATTGATGTTATTTTGAAGTATTCTTCTGTTAGGGCCTATTATGAGTAGGCAGATCTCGGAAAGGGTTATGGTGGCTTGGACCACTACTTAGAGAATGGCATATTCGATGGTTATGAGAATTCGCCTGTATATTGCTATAGTTCTCCTGAAGTGAGTTAAATGGAAAGTCTTATGTGATGAAGTATTAGCCTATCGTCAGTTCTAGAGTTGTGATGGAAATCGTGTCTATCGTATATGACATGAGGTGCAGTGAGTGGTATGGAATTTGAAGTAAGGACCAAGGTCGCAGTTTGGTCAATGAATGTGATATAAAGTGCTTGGATGAGCAGGAAAGGAGTTTCAGTGTTTTGAGTAAGATGGGTATTAACGTCAGTATCACTTGAGATCGGTGTTCTGTAAGAAAGGCTTTGCATCCCAGTTAGGGACTCCTGGTCGCTTTTCAGTGTTAGTGCAGCCGGTGGTTTGAATGTGCAGGCCCGTTAATTATTCGGAAGATGGTGGGAGCTTGTCCCACAAGAAGATTGTATAGGTGTGACATGTAGTCACTTGATTAATTAGAAATTTAGACCAAGTATGAGGATTTTGATAATATCATCCATTTGAGAATTTATGCCAGGAGGGCACTCTGCTTATTGGGTTATAGACCTGTGAAATATTATTGGGATAGCTTGGCACGATCAGGATAGACTTAAGGTTGGTGGACAGATTTAAATGTGGAAGTGAGACTTACGTTAGGCCAATTGTGTTTATTTCAGCAATGCACTCTTTATAGAGGGATAGTCGTGGTCTTATTTCGTGGTTAGTTAATTCATGTAAAGATATATTACACCGTATGAGTTGTGAGATGGCTTGGTAATTCCTTATGTGTTGAGGTTTCGCTCAGTGGTGATGTTATATGAGCATGGTGGCTTTTGAGACTTAGATCATGTATCGCACCTCAGTTGTGCTTGAGTTTGTAGCCTATAACGCTATATGTTTCCTTGTGAATGATATTATGCACCTTAGTGTGCTTATGACCGATATTCAGTATTTTGATGTGATGAGCTATTTAGCTCGACATATATCTCCTTATGTGAGTTCTATATATGGATCGGGTAGCACGCCGCCATGGGTATATTGTTTGGATCCGGTTGCACGCCGCAACAGTATGATGTTTAGTTCAGTGCCCATATTTTCTTTTATGTGGTATGTTTCCTATTTTCTCAGGAAGTCCATGTTAGTGTGCGAGTTGAATAGTTCTTTCTAGAGTTCGCCTTCCTTTTGTATCACGTACGAATTAGTAGCCTACTGGCACATTGTGTCATCTTGCGGGACTTTTGATTATGTCTGGGGTGGCTTATCACCTAAGCAGTTTCGTACTAGGTGAGATGAGGTTATTGGATTTGGGGTCAGTGCAAACTAATTATATGAAGTATATTATAGAGAAAAGATCATTCTCTGGTTTAGGACATGGTAATGGATCTTGTCAGGAGTATAGATCCAATGAATTGTTGATTCAGTAGTTGGTTATGAATATCGGCATATCTCTTCCGTCGTGTCAGTGTTGTAAAAGTTAGAACAAGACCTATGTAGGTCATGAGGTGCAATGGGAGCATCTGATTCATTGAACTTTTGCTAATTTGATCATACAATATTATCGCGGTCCTGTGGATTTTGTGTTGCAAGGTAAAAATCCAGCAAAGTTATGCAGTCATGTTTGAGGACGGCGTGTGGTGAATAATTGAGTAATCTCTTGATGAAAACAAGCCTCACATAGAATTTCGGATGTTGGAATTAGGCTCTAAGACTTATTTGTTTGAATAAAAGGGAATATCTTCAGATTATATCAGGCTAATGTGCTCATCTGAGTTCTGGAAGCACGAGAAGGTGCATAAGATGCTAAAAAAATGATTTCAGACTACTCCAGTACAGTTCTCAGCACGTTTGAGGACGAACTTATGTTTAAGTGGGAGAGAATGTAACAACCCGACCAGTCGTTTTGAGTACTAGCACTCCGTGGAGGCCATGAACAACTTCATTTCGAGTATTATGACTTGTTTGCACGTTCGAAATCTAAATTCAGGGAGATGGAGTTAAATTTAAATGAAAATTCCCATTTCAGAAGCTTTAAGTTGAAAGAATGAACTAGGATTGGATTTTTGAGTAAACGACCTCGAAATCAGGATCTGAAGGGTCCAGCAGGTTCGTATAATGATATAGGATTTGGGCGTATTCCCGGTTCGGATTTTGGATAACCCGAGAGCATTTTGTCACCTATTGTGGAAGTTAGCATTTTGGAAGAAATTTCATAAGTTTGACTGGAAGTGCATTTCTGCGTTATCGATGTCCGTTTGGAATTTCGAGACTGGGCGTAGCTCCGTATAGTGATTCTGGATTTGGGAGCGCGATCGGAAATGAATTCGGTGGTTCGTAGGTCATTTTGGAGTCGTTTGGGTAAAGGTAGGAATTTGAAGGTTTTTAAGAATCTTGACCGGAAGTGGAAATTTTAATATCGGGCTCGAAATGCGAATTTTATGGTCTGGATGGCTTCGTTAGGTGATTTGGGACTTAGGAGTGTGTCCGGAATATTTTTATGATGACCGGTGTAGAATTACGCTTGAATTGGCAAAGTTAGTATTTTGGCGAATTTCGGTTGATAGGTGAGATTTTGATCCGAGGGTCGGAATGGAATTCCGAAAGTTTCTGTAGCTTCGATATATCATTTTGGACTTGTGTGCAAAATTCGAAGTTAATCGGACGTGATTTGATAGGTTTCGACATCGGAAATAGAAGTTGGAAACTTCAAAGTTCATAAAGTTTGAATCGGGTGTAATTCATAGTTTTAGAGTTGTTTGATGTGGTTTGAGGCCTCGAGAAAGTCCGTAATATGTTTTGGGGTTGGTTGGTGTGATTGATTGGGGTCCCGGGGGCCTCGGGTGTGTTTCGGGTTGTGATCATGTTCTTATTTGATGTTTCAAATTGCTTCTTTGAACATAAAGGGCTACCATATTAAGTAAATGATCTCCAAATTAATTTTTGTTGAACCATTAGATCCGTATCATAATTTTGAAGCCCAGAAAAAAGAATCATCGAATTTGGATATCGTATGAGGAAGTTATGCTCGTTTCCGTGCCGAGAAAAGTGCAGGTGTCTGTCAGAACCGCAAAAGCGAAATTTGACCGCGGATGCGGAACCGCAAAATCAGAAATAGATACGCAAAAACGGTCCCGCATATGCGAGAATTATCCGCAAAAGTGGAAAATGGGCCTGGACAGTGTTTAAAACCGAGAAGTTTAGTATTTTGGGCATTTGAGTTCTAGAGCTCCGATTTAGGTGATTTTCGCGGCGTTGTTCTCGTCTCATCAAGGAGGTAAATATCAGACCTTTATTTTGATTTTTCTCCATGATTATTTCTGCTGGTTTCTATTTTTATCCGTGTTTGGATGGTAAAATTTGAGATTTTGAGCCCCAAAGTTGAAAAATGATAAATCCTTGATTTGAGGGTCGAAATGACATGAGAATTGTATAATTTTGGTATGGTTAGACTCGTGAGAGTACGAGGGTTCTGAAAACGTAAAAATACTTTGATTCCGAGCCGATGGATGCAGGGGTATTTTGGTCATTTCACCCACTTTCGCACATTAACTGTAATTTTATCATTGTAATTAGTTACTTGCGATGTTATTTACATTGTGTAATTGGTTTGACTAGATTCGGGCCACTCGGAGTCGGATACTCGTGGCAAGAGCGTAGTTTCTTAGCGGTTTTGTATCGGAATTGAGGTAAGTGACTTGTCTAACCTTGCGTGGGGAAACCTTCTCCCCTAGGATATTATGTGTTGACTTAAATGCCTTGTACGCGAGGTGACGGGCGTGTACATGTGCAGATTGTTGGAAAACCACCTTACTTGAACTGTATAAATTGTGATATTCTTGTTATTTATTTGATTAAATTGTAATATTTACCTGATATTCGTTAGAAAAGCATGATTAGATAGAATTATCTGTCTAAGTGCCTATTTGTCTTACTTGAACTTCCTGAAACTTGTTGATGCTGGTTTTGGTGTAAATAGTAGTTATTTATTACATATTTCTCTATGCTTTTCCTCTTATTGATTGTGTTTGTGTTTGTGGATTGCGAGTTCAATTCCCAGAGATTCAAGGGCTGCGGGTTCGATTCGCGGAGGCCTAGAGTTGCTGAGTTACGGACTGCGGGTTCAATTCACGTAGATCCGAGGGTTGCGGGTTCGATTCTCGGAGACACAGAGATACTAATGTCTGTACTGCAGGTTCGATTCCCGGAGATCCTGAGTTGATGAACATGGAGAGGGATTGCGGGTTCAATTCCCGGATATCCGGGGGTGCGCGTTTGATTCCCGGAGACCCAATGATACTGGTGTATGGACTGCAGGTTCGATTCCCGGAGATCCTGAGTTGATGAATATAGAGAGGGACTGCGGGTTTAATTCCAGGAGATCCTGGACTGGTTGATTCATATTTTGTTGTGTTGTTTATTCTTGTTAGCTTAATTGTAGACGGTTGTAGTATTTACTTTATTGCAGTTAATTCAGTCTTATTATTATTTGAACTGCTCAATATTATTATTATCACTATATTATTATTTCTCGGTAGGGCCCTGACCTTCCTCGTCACTACTCCATCGAGGTTAGGCTTAGCACTTACTGAGTACCACCGTGGTGTACTCATACTACTCTTCTGCACACTTTTGTTGTGCAGATCTAGGTACATCAGATCAGGCACATTTCAGGTGATCTAGGAGCACTTCAGGAGACTTGAGGTATGATCTGCAACGTCCGCGGATCCGGAGAATCCCCTTCTATTCTCATTAGTGATATCAGTTATTTTCCTTACTCTCGTTGTATAGACATTCTTGATATATAGAGCCACAGTTGTATTCTTTCTTAGTCTGTGTTGACCGTGGGTTTCCGGGTCTTGGTAGTATGTTGCCTAGTGGTATTTGGTGAAGTGTATGTGCCGAGCGATACTTATTACATTTCATTTACATTATTCCGTTATTATCTTATCTTTTTTCATGAATTCATATATCCCGCATCGTGTTAGGCTTACCTAGTCGTGAAGACTGGGTGCCGTCATGACAGGTTCACGATTGGTGAACTAGGAGGTTTAGCTGAGCACTCTTGTTTCCAGAGTTATCAGAATTGTTGAGGTAGTTGCTTGACGTTAGCAGGATCCGGCTACTCTTCTTATTCCAGTTTATTTGTATATATTTTTTCAGACTTGAGTATTTCATTCAGATATTGTTATCTAGTTTTGTTTAGAGGCTCTAGACTCGTGACCCCAGGTCTTTAAGAGATTATTTAGTTTAGCTTCTATCTATCAGTTAAGATTCTAGCTTTATTATTGATAATAATATTCAAGTAATTGAGTTGAGCTTCATGCTCGGGATTAAAGAGGAAATGGTCGGGCTTGCCTACAGTTGTGTTGGGCGCCATCACGACCAAGATTGGGGTCGTGACAACATATTTGTGTATAGATTTATAAAATTTGAATGCTTATTAAAATGTAGCTTTAGGTGAATTATCCTTAATATTCAGCTACGATTATGACTAAACAACTGAAGACCGCATATCTAATTTAGGTTATGAAAATTTTTAAAATAATAACATATATGTATCAATAATTAGAGACAACATTTAATTTAATATTTATTTTATTTAACTATTTAATAAGTGAAGGTTACTGTACGACGAAGGGTACTTTTGGAATACCATCACTTTTTTATGAACATTTTGGTATTTTTGGTGTCAGCCCTTTTATTCCCTTTTCTGGTGACAAGTGGTGTAAACTCTATTTGTGGGTTGCAACTGGATTCACTTGGTTCCATGGCTTTTCACTTTTTCACACTCATCCAATTTTGCCTTTTCTTCATCGGTGGCCTCTATTTCCTTTTCATTATCATTCCTCTTTTTTTGATTTTTATTTAATTGTTTTCTCTGCTGTCTCTCTGTTGCAAGCCCACCTTTTTCTTTTCATTTATCTTTTGCAGGTGCGTATTATTTTAATTTTTCCTATTGGTTTTCTTTTGTGTTTCTTCCTCTCTTTGATTGCTTGGATTTTTTTCTCAAATTTTATTCTTGTCAGGTATTTGGGTTCTAATCATGTTGCATGCGTTGGATTCACATATCTAAAGCTACTTCTAGATGAAAGCAAAAGCAATTTCAAAGACGATATACAACACGAAGAAGAGGTTTCATATTGCAAATAGATCTACCGGTAAAATTGCAAAATTGCTATGTAGTTGTAATGCAGGTGCTCCAAACATAGCTCCTTTTATATTGTCAAGTAAGGTGAAATTTTTTCAAGATTTTGCCTCTCCTCTATGTGAACAATAGAAGTAGTTTGTTAGTAAATCATGTTCATAGTTAGAGTAGAGAAGTCGTCACCAAGTAACTCATTCTCACTGTCTATCTTTTTAGCTGATACAAAATTATTGATATTTCCCTATTCCCTTACCTTAAAAGCTAGAAATGTTAAATTACACATTAGAATTGATACTCTATAATGCCTCAAGTATGTATATATTTTTCATTATTTATTTATTTTTTGAAAAATTCAATGGTATCGCATTGAGACACATGTAAGAACTACAAGACATGATGAGCTACTGAAAAGCCAGCAATACATCGCAGTAAGAGACGACACATTAACGTAGCAAGAACCACCTGCAGTTGCGCCAGTGTTTGCTCAGCCACCAAATGCACAAGAACAAACAGGACGGGTAACTACGAGTGATAATATTTGAGGCTAATCAGTTCATGATCTGTAGCTACTGTTCGCTCCTGCACCAAATGATCCATAACCGCCACCACCACCATATTGATATACGCCGTATGAAGAAGATAAGTAGGAGTCGCTGCCTAGGTTAGAGTAAGAAGACTGCATCAAGCCTGTATCTAATTGGCCATAACTGCTTGGAAGTGATTCTTTGTGACTACCCATAAATTCCTATAGTGACGATTCATTCATCAGTTACATTGCAATTTGGAAGAACACTATTGAAACTCCTCAATCACATATAATTTACAGCGCTTTAAACGCATTTTGTAACAATGTGAACTACTTATATCTCAACATGGGTTCTTGATTTTATTCTTTATAAAAAAGAGGAAATGGGATTACCTGGATAAGTTGATGAGATGTATGAACCTCTGATGCCGTCCCTTTTATTTCCACAGTAGATAAGTCCCTTTTACCATATTGGAATAACCTAGGCAGAGGGAAAAGGAAGAAATAATTATCATATTGTTATGGTTTCTTGTGTGTTGATTATACTTTTCTTAGTCTATGCAGATATGGTTCTATTTTTTCTTTTGTTCTTTTTTTTTTGGTGTTAAACTTTCAACTCCATTACAATTATGGTTATGGATGCTTTGAGTACATTGATAATGAGGCTAAGAAAGAAAAATATAGTAGTTAAAAAAACTGGAAAGTATAATTTTATGCTGAATTAGTTTGAGTTATGTTCTTATCTAATTCAATAATGTTGTTCTTTGTCTTTCCAAAACACCAAGTGGATTAGTCACATCTCATCAACTTTTTGTGATGTATGATCACAATTTTTAGCATCCTCTCCAATGACTTCCAAGAAGCTAAGCAAGAATACTGCTGCATTGTTTGATTTATCTTTGTACCTATTTGAATTTTAAATTTTATAGGAGTTATAGATTCTAACTTTAATATCTATTTCAGGTTATTAAACAAGTAACCATAGTCAGCACACTTTAAGAAAGAAAGCAAGGAAATAGACAAGGTCATTCTCTCTACAAGGTAGTAGTAAACTGTCAACTTTTTCTGTGTTGGATGTTTACAATATGATTATCACTTATTTTATAGCGTCTCTCTATATAAGCTGCTAACATTTATTAAAATCAATACTCACAGTTCTTTTCAAGCATCTAATAGAAAATTTATAATTAAACAATGATTGGGGAGATTACTAGCTTTCAGAAAGTCAAGATTCATTAACTAGAAAAGCTTCAAGTCATAAATTACGCGCCGAAGGTATCGTCGCTAAGCACATTTATATCATCATTTTTATCCAGTATGACTGCTTTCTACTTGAAGTTCAGAAACTTTCATCAACATGAAAGTTCATTTGACGGGTTGCTGGTGAAGTTCCTTTTCCGCTTTGTTGGTAGGTTCAAATGCCATTGAATATTTGATTATGGTAGGAACGTTGAACCGTACTGGCGAGAAGGGCTATAGCATATTCTTAGATGGTGCACTTCATGTGGCGATGAGTGATATTGGATAATGGGATGAAGACGTGTTAACATGTTTCTTTCTTAAAAAATTAAAAAGAAATTCTAGCATGTTATATGATAAAGAAGTTCATGCTGAGTACTGCCATTAGCTTTATCTGGGATGATTCTATGTTATTGCTTAGGTAACTTGTATGTGATCCATGTACACATAAATATAATTCTTTTCTAGTGTGTTGTTTCTTAACTAACACTTAACTTTGCTGGGGTTGAAAAAGAAAAAGTGCAATAAAAATATCCAGTTCTATGTCTTGTGGCTTTGACAACACAACTGCTAATTAAGGTTCATGACGTTTGTGGGAGTTACATATGATTCAAGATTAAATTATTACAGTGAAAGCGAATTGCCAATGCTATACTACTCTTACTGCCACTATTCTTGCTGCACTTGGTAAATAATTTCTAACTTTAAGGAGTGAGATGAGCAACAACATTCTGTTACATCTCAGCTCTTCACACGTCCTGTATTAACTTTTCATGGCATTTAGCTTTTTTTTTGGCTTGATATAGCGATATTTTAACAATATGGGTGTTTCAACTAGGATAACTATTGAAAATTTTCCAGCATTGATCATCCAAGATTTAGCTTGATTTGGTACGATATGTTTTGATTCTAATGCTTGATTTTTTTCTTTCTTTTAGTGAATACCAAGAGGAAGGCATATGCTGTCAACTAATCCAGATTATTTTTTTCAATTGTAGCATCAACTTTTATATTAGTTGAACCACCATGGACATGCATAATCCAACTATTTTTGTATCTAATTCTCATGGAAGCAAGCTCAATAATATAATTGTACGACTTTGATCACAATATATTTTGTATGAAGCTATTAGTATGTTAATGTGTAGTCAGCTTGATGGTATTGATTTCTTTTTTCTGGTTAATCCTACTATACAATTAAAATAAGTATGAAAGTATCTTTGTTAATGTAGGGCCACTTTTTGTACAATGATGTAAGGCATAGGCCGTGCTGTGCACGGGCCATCTAGTTTATACATATAAGAAGAGGAATCGAGGTTACAACATGAAGCTGGTCATGTACTTAAAATTGCGGTCACTGCCATAATCATATTCTTTGATACTAACTAAAGTTACTGAAATTGTGTGTAGTACCTTATCTGCTGTTTGAAATTGTTGTGTTTTCAACTGTAAGGCGGGGTCGTGTTGCGCGCCGCAACGCGGGGAAATAAGGTGTGGGTTGGGGTGATAAGGGTGGCCGAGGTAATAAGGGTGGTCAGGGGAATAAGGGTGGAAAGCGATCAAAATCGCTATTGAAAATTGATACAAAATCATTAATGTGAAATTGTGAAAAGGAGACAACAGGAGAGTTTGCAACCTGGGGGGCACTGATTGCCCCTATGTTTGACTACTTGCAATTTATGTTGTTGATTGGTTGTTGTTTTATTTGTTGATCTTGAATGTGCTTATGTTGAGGCTTATCTGAAATGAGTAAAAGGTGGAAAACATGGTTGGTTGGCTTGATTTGTTTTAATGTAATTTAATGGCTTGAGTTTACTTGGGACAAAGTTTGTCCATACATACCAATACAATTCAAGTGTACCGACGTCCCTTTTGCCGGGGACGCTACATTCGTGTTATGATTGTCGGTGGTTCAGTAGCAAGCACTTCAGCTCATCGGCAGTAGTATTCTTCATCCTCCACTGCCCGTTTTTGGTGAGCCCCTTTCTTCCTCGGGGCCTTGTGTGTGGTTCATGCCACTTCGGTTTAGATTTCATTTTGGTTTTGTAAGGTATAGCCGGAGCCTTGTTACCGGCAAGTATTGTATCTCCCTTTTTGTATCCTAGAGGCTCCATAGACATGTAAACTGTGGGATTGTGGCCTATGTATATGTATGGGGCGTCGGGCGTTGTAAAAACTGCAAACTTGTTAATGAATCACTCGTATGGTTTTATTTGTTTAATGTGAAATCATTCAGGGTTAGTAAGATAGTTGGTTAATGGGAAACAATCAATACAGGGGTAACGCGTGGGAATGGAAGGCACCTAGGTCCGCTTGATTGGGGCAACCCGGTCAGGCGCCGGTCATGTCCCTCGTTTTGGGGCGTGACAAACTTGGTATCAAGAGCCTAAGGTTTTAATGTGTCCTAGGATGTCTCGGAGCCGTGTCTAGTAGTGCCCTTCTTATAGGTGTGTTGTCGACCACATCATATAAGTAGGGGGCTACACGGGCATTTAGGAATCCACCCATTTCTTTGTTAATCTATATCGTGCGGTAAAGTACAATGTGGAAATATTTGTGTCTAATTCGCGCCTTGTTCCCAAATTTTCAGAATATGGCGCCTAAGAAGAAGGCTAGACTCGGACTTGGGGCCAATGCCGGCCCAAGTGCGGCTGCTAATCATGTACCCGATGCCGTGGGCGAGAATGACCCACCAGTCCTGAATTTGCCTGGCCCATCTGTTCAAAACCCAAGTGTCCCTATTCCAGCTGCGGCAGAGGATGCCACCATTCCTCCTGCCGGTGTTCCTGACTCAGATACAGTTCCCGCTTCGGGTTCTGGTATCTCTAATGAAGATCTTAGGGGAGCCATTCATATGTTAACACAGTTAGTGGCCGCCCAGGCCCAGAGATCCCATGATGCCCCTGCATCCTCCAGCGGACAGGGAGATTCCGCCGGCTCCAGAGTCCATCAGTTCTTGCGGTTGGCCCTCCAGAATTCTCAGGCACCGATCCAGAGGCTGACCCACAGGATTTCCTTGATGAAATATACAAGACCCTCAGAGTGATGAAGGCTACAGATATAGAGGGGGTAGAGTTGGCCTCTTACAGGCTGAAGGGAGCGGCACGTTCATGGTTCGAAATGTGGGAGGATTCCCGTGAAGAAGGTAGCCCTCCGGCCAGATGGGATGAGTTTGTAGATGCATTTATGGACCACTTCTTGCCTGCCGAGGTGATGGCAGCCCGTGCCACAGAGTTCGAGGTTCTCAAACAGGGCAGTATGAGTGTTTGGGAGTATCACATGGAGTTCGTAAGGTTGTCCAAGTACGCCCCTCATTTAGTGTCGACCATGGATGCCCGGGTTCGACGGTTTGTTCAGGGCCTTAGCCCTTTGGTAGTGAATGAGGCCGCCACAGCAGCTTTGCACTCAGATATGAATTATGGGAAGATTGTGTGGTTTTCTCAGGCCACAGAGTCTAGGAAGTTGAAGATTCGTGCGGAAAGGGAGAGTACCAGTAGGGCCCGGTCAATGGGTCATTCAGGGAGACCAGTTCCAGGGAAAGGGTCATCAGGGCTATCCCAGTCATATTCTCATTCCTCTGCGAGTGCACCGCCATCTGTGCACAGTTATCAGTAGAGCAGTCATTCGAGGCCGGGTTTAGACAGTAGGAGGTCCCGCTAGTCTGGTCATCCAGGAGTGAGGTCCCAGCAGCAGGGGAGGCCCACATGCCCCAAGTGTGGGAGATTTCACACAGAGACTTGCTACCAGATATCCTGATATGCTTCAGGTACGGGGTGAGAGGTCACATCCAACAGGACTGCCGTGCACCCCGTCAGGGTATAGGTAGGGGATCTGCTCAGTCATCCGGTTCTTCAACTGCTACATCATCAGCGCGTACTCCAGCATCAGCCGGGCGTGGTGCAGCTAGGGGTGGAGCTCAGGGTAGGGGTGGACCTAGCCGATTCTATGCATTGAGTGACCGCCAGAATGCCGAGGCTTCTCCAGATGTTGTTACAGGTATCATGTCTGTTCACACTATTGATTGCTATGCCCTTATTGATCCAGGGTCCTCCTTGTCTTATGTTACTCCATTCATTGCTTCAAGCTTTGGGATAGAACCCGAACAGCTTCACGAGCCGTTCTCTGTGTCGAATCTGGTTGGTGATTCTATTACAGCCTCACGAGTCTATAGAAATTGTGTTGTTACGGTGAGTGGTCGTGTAACCACAACCGATCTTATCGAGCTTGGGATGGTTGATTTTGATGTAATTATGGGGATGGATTGGCTCTACTCATGCTTTGCCAAACTTGACCGTCGGACGAGAGTTATGAGGCTCGAGTTCCCTAACGAGCCAGTTATTGAATGGAGAGGAAATGGTGTAGTGCCAAGAGGTAGGTTTATTTCCTACCTTAAAGCTTCGAAGATGATTAAGAAGGGGTGTATCTATCATTTGGTTCGGGTGACGGACACCACCTCAGAGGTGCCTACCCTCGAGTCCGTGCCAATTGTGAATGAATTTCCTGAAGTGTTTCCAGATGAGCTTCCAGGCATCCCGCCGGATAGGGAGATTGATTTTGGGATCGATGTATTGCCAGATACTCAGCCAATATCCATTCCACCATACAGAATGGCGCCAGCAGAGTTAAGGGAGTTAAAGGAGCAGCTGAGGGATTTATTAGAGAAAGGGTTCATACGACCGAGTGTGTCGCCATGGGGTGCTCCGGTTCTCTTTGTCAGAAAGAAGGACGGGTCACTTCGAATGTGTATTGATTATCGGCAGCTCAACAAAGTCACCATCAAGAATAAATATCCATTGCCTCGAGTGGATGATCTATTTGACCAATTGCAGGGAGCGAAGTTCTTCTCAAAGATTGATTTACGGTCTGGGTACCACCAGTTGAAAATCAGGGAGCAGGATATTCCTAAGACCGCCTTCATAACTCGTTATGGTCACTTCGAGTTTTTGGTCATGTCTTTTGGGCTAACCAATGCCCCAGGCAACTTTCATGGACCTTATGAATCGGGTTTTCAAGCCATTCCTAGATTCCTTCGTGATTGTATTTATTGACGACATCCTCATCTACTCTCGGAGCAGGGAAGATCATGCCATTCACCTCAGAGCAGCATTGCAGACCCTTCATCAGCATCAATTATATGCCAAGTTCTCAAAATGTGAGTTTTGGTTGGAGTCCGTAGCCTTTCTAGGGCATGTTATTTCCAGCGAGGGAATTCAGGTGGATCCTCAGAAGATTGCGGCAGTGAAAGATTGGCCTAGACCCACGACCCCGACAGAGATTCGTAGCTTCTTGGGTTTGGCAGGGTACTATCGGAGATTTGTAGAGGGATTCTCAACCCTCGCTTCCCCATTGACAAAACTGACGCAGAAGGCAATGAAGTTCCAGTGGTCCGATGCTTGTGAGAAAAGTTTCCAAGAATTGAAGTCAAGATTGACCTCGGCACTAGTATTGGCCTTGCCAGAATGCACAGAGGGGTTTGTGGTTTATTGTGATGCCTCCAGAGTCGGTTTGGGGTGTGTATTGATGCAGCGTGGGAAGGTCATAGCTTATGCTTCCAGGCAACTTAAGAACCATGAGAAGAATTATCCGACGCATGATTTGGAGCTTGCAGCTGTTGTGTTTGCCTTGAAAATATGGCGACACTATCTTTATGGGGTACATGTAGATGTGTTTTCAGACCACAAGAGCCTCCAGTATTTGTTCAAGCAGAAAGAGCTGAATCTAAGACAGCGGCGGTGGTTAGAACTACTCAAGGACTATGATATGGACATATTGTACCATCCAGGGAAGGCAAATGTGGTAGCCGACGCTCTTAGTCGAAAATCCATGGGTAGTTTGGCTTATTTGGGTGTGGATCAGAGACCCCTGGCTCGAGAGGTCTACCTATTAGCCAGCTTGGGGGTTCGTATCTCGGCGTCAGACGAGGGGGATATCTTGGTGCATAATGGAGCAGAATCATCATTGGTCGCGAAAATCAAGGAAAAACAGTTCATGGATCCAGCATTGGTTCGGGTGAAGGAAGCAGTCATGAATGACAAGACCTCAGCATTTGTACTCAGCAGCGAAGATGGTGTATTGCGGTGTCAAGATAGGCTATGTGTTCCGGATGTGGACGAGCTTCGGGAAAGAGTGATGGCAGAGGCTCATACTTCCAGGTATTCTGTGCACCCTGGTTCAACGAAAATGTATCATGACCTTAAGGAGATTTATTGGTGGAACGGTATGAAAAGGGATGTAGCAAGCTCTGTAGCTAAATGTCCGAACTATCAACAAGTGAAGGCCGAGCATCAACGGCCCGGTGGATTAACTCAGCTTATAGAAATACCAAGGTGGAAATGGGAGATGATCAATATGGATTTCGTGGTGGGGTTACCTCGCACTCAGCGTAAGTTCGACTCAATATGGGTGATAGTAGATCGACTCACCAAATCAGCTCACTTCCTGCCTGTCAAGTCCACTGATACTGCGGAGCAATATGCAAGATTGTACATCAAGGAGATAGTAAGGCTTCATGGCACTCCACTTTCTATCATCTCAGATCGCGGGGCTCAGTTCACCGCTAACTTTTGGAAGAAGTTTCAGCAAGGTTTGGGAACTCAGGTGAATCTCAAGACAGCTTTCCATCCACAGACCGATGGACAGGCCGAGCGGACCATTCAGACGCTTGAAGATATGTTGCGGGCTTGTGTCTTAGATTTTAAAGGTAATTGGGATGAACACTTGCCACCGATAGAATTTGCTTACAATAATAGCTATCATGCTAGCATTCAGATGGCCCCATTTGAGGCATTGTACGGGAGAAGATGTAGATCGCCAATCGGGTGGTTTGAGGTAGGTGAAGCGGAATTGCTAGGGCCGGATATGGTGTACGAAGCTATGGAAAAGGTCAAGGTTATTCAGGAGAGAATGAAAACAGCACAGAGTCGTCAAAAGTCCTATGCGGACGTTCGTCGAAGGGATTTGGAGTTTCAAGTCGATGATTGGGTGTTCTTGAGGGTATCTCCTATGAAGGGAGTCATGCGATTCGGAAAGAAAGGGAAATTGAGTCCTAGGTATGTCGGGCCATATCGGATCATTCAAAGGATTGGTCAAGTTGCTTATAGGCTAGAGTTGCCTCCCGAGATGTCATCAGTGCACCCGGTATTCCATGTGTCCATGTTGAAGAAAGTGATTGGAGATCCATCATACCAGTCGAAGCTATAGAGGTTAATGAAGATCTGTCATATGAAGAGGTTCCAGTTGCCATTCTTGATAGGCAAGTCCGTAAGTTGAGAAATAAGGAAGTTGCCTCCGTTAAAGTATTGTGGCGAAGTCAACAAGTTGAGGAGGCCACATGGGAAGCTGAAAAAGAGATGAAAGAAAAGTACCCCCATTTGTTTGATCAAGCCTAGAAGAAATTAGGTGACCCTTCTACTCCTAGTAACTGCCATCTTGTCTAAGTTGTTTCCCTCTTAGTATTAGTAAAGTCTCCTTCATTTTGTAATGAGTTAAATGTGTTGTTGCCTTGGGTCACTTGAACCTTTCTTGATAAATGAAATCCTTATAAATATTCGCATGTTAAATAAACAACTAATAATAAGTGTAGATTGGTAATGGTTTGTTGAGTGTACATGGTGTTAAATTGGTTTAATAAGGTAAGAATTCATTGAAGTGACTAGTTTTTGTGCAATTGTAACAATGTGATAGAATATGTGCATTCGTTGAGGTAAGAAAGTGTATACCAGTTGTGAGAAATATTGCATTTGTATATTGTTGTTTGGTAATGTGTTTCGGGGCCCTCTGACAGGTGGATATGTCCATAATACAAAGGAAACTCTGGCGAAATTTTTCTAGAATATAAGAGTTAGTCAAAATTTTGATAGTTTGCATAGCATGTCTTTCAAAGCCAACTCATTCTCAAATCCTCATTCGAGGACGAATGATCTTAAGGGGGGAGGATGTAAGGCCCCGAAAATTTTTTTTTCGAGTTATTTAAGATTTCGTTACAACATGAAGCTGGTCATGTACTTAAAATTGCGGTCACTGCCATAATCATATTCTTTGATACTAACTAAAGTTACCTTCAGGTTCAATTCAAAGTTTTAAATGATTTGTACTAGGGGTGTACATAGGTCGGTTTGGTTCAGAATTTCTAATTACCAAACCAAACCAGTTCTATCGGGTTATTAAACTTAAGACCAAACCAAATTAATAAAATTCGGATTTTACAATTTCAATTTTTCTCGGGTTTTTTTGGTTTTCGGATTTTTTTTCCATAAAGTCTTCGTAGCTTAAAATATAGAATCTGTGCTTCAAATATTTTTTTAATAGTAAGATAGAACTATATAAGGTATTTTTTAATAAATAACATAAATATGTGACGAGTCATGACATTGTACTAAAATATTCAACAATAAAGATAATAAAATCGCATAAAATAAGTATTGTTAATAAGCCATAATGAAAACAAACATAATGTAAAATTACTAATAAGTTGCTAAAATAAGTAAGACTAATGATTATTATTATTTACATGATCAAACACTAAAAGAAAAATAAGTGATGCATTTTATCTAAACCACGGAAAAACTAATAAATATCCAACACTATTTTCATTCATAGTACAATTGAATTGAATGTCTTTTATTAACATTAGTATTGATTTTACATTGGTTTAAGATTTATTTAAGTTTTTTCTATGAACTATAAAACTTATTGGAGCATCCAAAAATTATAAGTCCAAACTTCAAATAATACGTGAAAAAATAAAACTATAAAAAAGTTTAATAACTATTTATAAACTACACTACAATAAATTTTTTTATGTATTAAATATATTTAAAACTTCTATACATATATGTCGGGTTGGTTTGATTTCGGTTTGACTTTCTTCGTTAAAAACCAAACCAAAGCAAATATTGTTGGTTTTTTTCCAACACCAAATCAAATCAAACCAAAGCATAGTCGGGTTTTTTCTTTTCTCGGTTTGACTCGAATTTCGGGCTGGTGCGGTTTGTCGATTTCATTTGTGTTTGGCTCATGCCCATGTTATCCAGCCAAAGGCCCAATGGGCTAATCCTATTCTCTTTTAGTTTCTAATGCTATTCGAAATTAATTGGATTCGGTTTATTCCTATTTTAAGTGGGTTTCGGCTTTGAGAGAAAGCACTACTCATTATATATAAATAGGACAACTTTGGAGAATTTATTCTATGCTCGTTGATATAAGTCTTTGAGAGACTTAAGCACATAAGATCGATTTTTGAGAGAGTTTTCATCAAGATAGAAGAGAGAACAAAAGTATTTGTTTTGCTGCAGATTTTTATTCCGACCAGCCAATTTTAAATCATGTTTTTCAATTCGTTAACCATTGGGTCGGGCTAAATTTTTGACTAACTATTCTTAACACCTTGATCTTGGATTTGAACGGTAGAGATTGGATCTGAAGACATGTATCATATGATTTTGAGCCTCGATTAACAGATTCATTTTGCGGATTATACTCTTTCTTCAATTGGTTAGTTATTACTCTTGTTATTATTGTTGCTCCGTGTTTGACCCTTGTTGTGTAGAAAATTTGGAGAACTTTTGTAACTCTCTTATTTTTATAGTGACGCTTTTTGGATATTTGTGATCCCATAGTTTTTTATCTTCGATTTGAAGGGGTTTCCACGTTAAAAATTGGTGTTCTTTATCTTCTTTATCTTTGGGTTTGCCTCTTCCTCGATATAACAATGGTATCAAAATGAGATTCAAGACATGTGCATCTTGGTGGGTTCAGTTCTAGCCACAATATATTTGACGATAATCGTGACTTTTTCCTGAGAAATTTGACTGGCGTGCTACGCACGTTGAGACAAACTTTGTGACGAAGATTTGGAGATGCGACCTATTGAAGGCTATGCGAAGAAGGTGGATCAAGTTTAATTTGTCATAAAATTCAGGCAAAAGGGGAGAATTGTTAGGTGTTTGCCATAGTTTTTTTACCATATTTAATTTTCCTATTTGTTGAAGGAAAATGGCAATATAATTACCTTAAATGGGTTTTTCTTCTTGTAGAAAGAAATTACAAATCTCTCATATATGGCTAGTTCTTTTTTCTTATAGGAAAATATTTGGAGTTCTATAAATTAAGGATTCTTTCTTCTCATTCAGTAGCATCCACACTGTAGCCATAGGGGGCTTGAGAGGGGGAGAACTTTACGGGACAAGTGTTAATGTGTCACTTGTGTTTGCCTATTCGTGAGGTTATTCTCTCGATATTTTGTACTCTCTTTGATTATAGTGGATTGCTCATCTCCGTTGTGGACATAGGTCAGTTGACCGAACCACGTTAAATGTTTGTGTCTCTTTTGGTAGATTTCTCTTTTGTTGTTGGATTTATCATTGCTCAAGGTTTACTTGCTAGCTTCCGCATGACACCTGATTTTTTGCAGTCCTAACAAGTGATATCAGAGTCAGGTTATTTATGTGGATTGTTACGGAATAGAGGCAAATATGAGCAAGATGTTATGTTTAAATGGGATACATTATAATATTTGGAGAAGCAAGATGAAAGACTTGTTGTTCGTGAAGAAGATGCATCTACCTATTTTTTTAGCTCATAAATCCGAGAGTATATCTGATAAAGATTGAGATTTTGAGCACCAACAAGTATGTGGATATATACAACAATGAGTTGAAGATAATATTCGCAACCATATTGTGAATGAGATACATGCGAGATCACTGTGGGAAAAGCTAGAGACTCTTTATGCTTCAAAAATCGAGAGTCACAAATTATTTCTGCTAAAGCAATTGATGACCTTTAAATACAATGAAGTCAACCTTATCCTTGATCACATAAATGATTTTCACGATGTCCTTGATCAGCTATCTGGAATGGGAGTTAATTTTGATGTTGAGATACAAGGACTTTGGCTTCTTAATACTCTGCCGGACTCTTGGGAAACTCTTCGTGTTTCTTTGACAAATTCAGCTCCTGGAGGTAAGGTGACCATGGAATATTCCAAGAGTGGTGTGTTGAACGAGGAAGTAAGGAGAAAATCTCAGGGTTCGTCCTCACAAGCAGATATCTTGGTTATAGAACCGGGGGAGAGATAGAACAAGAGGATCAAGGAATAGAGGTAAAAGCAGAAGTAAGTCAAAGTATAAATACTATAATGTTATTGTCACACCTCCTTTCAGCGCTACCGCGCCCCGCGAAAGGCTTGGTATAAAGAGTTTTTCCAATTAAAGGACAATTGAGATGGGGTCCATTAAGAGATTCAGAGTCGCCACTTAGGAGATTTGTGGTGTCCCAAGTCACCGGTTCGAATCCTGAATCGAGAAAAAGTTTGACTCTTATTTAATAGTCTGCGAACCAGAAATCCGGATAAGGAATTCTTTTAACCCGAGAGAAGGTGTTAGGCATTTCCGAGTTCCATGGTTCTAGCACGGTCGCTTAATTATCATACTTGGCTTATTTGTCTGATTTTTATAATGTGCTTTAACCTATGTGCAAATTTCAACTTTTAACCGCTTTATGATTATTGTCGTTTTTATGGAATTGCGACGTCATGATAACGTACTTCGGACCATACCGTACCTATACGCCTGTGGTCTTTGGTACATTTTGACTTCGTCGAGACTTGGATTTGTGTCACATAAATGTGCACCCGGGTTTAAGGAGATAGCATTATTAAATACGCGCCTAAAGATACTAACGTGTCATTGTTTTGGGGATGCCGTGAAATCCGCTAAACAGAACATCCCGGAATCTAAACATTTTTTCGTAATAACCAGCTATTGAGGGCCCCGCAATTTACATGTCATTTCATTTATTATTTAAGGCGAATAAACCGCTTTTAGTATTTATTATTTTAAAAGAATATTGCAACGTCGTGAAAATGCATCTCGAACCACGTCACAATCAATGTACCCGTGGTTATCGACACATTTCGAATCCGTTGAGATTTGGATTTGGGTCACATAAATGCACACCCGTATTAGGAAGGTAACATAATTAAACTAACGCGCCTAAAGCGATTACGCGTTATTAACTTTGTGAGGGCCATGAAATTTGCTAAAGGCACACCTCGAGTTACTATAACCAAAAGATTTCTTGATTTAGTCTTTAAGAGCCATGGGTCACGGACAAAAGTATTATTGTGAATTATAGTCTAAATTTGCTTTTGGCCCAAAGCTTTTCCACGTTACCAAAGTACCCATCGTATGGTCTTAAAGAAAATGGCTCATTCTTTAATTTAGTTAAAACAAACATTCGTTATCATTTTGGCCAATCAAAATCGCAAGACCCAGCCCAATTACAAATGGCCTAATACTTCACTTTTCTGTTAATGGTTCATTATCAAGTAGCATTTCTCACCAAACAACTAATAATTTACATAAAACCTTAACAAACTTAACCCATTTAGACAAATTTTATTTTCTTACCTTTTTAATCAAGTAATCAAATTGAAAATATTGAAATGGGCTAGAAATCATTTAGATGGGAACCAATCAAAGAACATGTAAAAGAAAACAGTAGGAAACTGACCTTTATTGATGAAAGTTTTCGATGAACAATAAAATAAGATCTCAAAGCTAGCGAAGCAAAACAAACGAGCTATTGACCCGAACCTCGAACTAGCGACCTCAATACTCGAAGATGTTGTTGTTACGGGACTGTTTTGCTGCGTTTTTTAGCAGTTTTTCATGGAGTTCCGGGCTGTTTTTCAGCAGAGAAAGCTGCTGTATTTTGGTGGTCGAACTGCTGCATTTTTCATGGTGGTGCCGCAGCTCTTTTGGTTGAGTTTTGGATGGCGTTTGGTTCTGTTTGCTGTGGCGTGGAGCTGGTGAAGCAGCAGCTTCAGATGTGGATATTGGTTGACGATGGGGTTGTTTGGAGGTCGACGGGCCTAGACTGGTTGTTGCCGAACGAAGGGACAGTAGGGTTTCGGCATCTTAAACTCGCCAAAAAAATGGACAGCGACAATGGTTGACAGACAGGTGAGGGATCGTCTGGTTGCTGGAACGAAGAAGACGAGTATTTGTTGTTCAATGGACTGTGTCGTAAGGCTGAACGTGAGGCAGCAGGGACGACGCAGTAACTGGTTGAAGAAGAGGAGAAGAAGGGTGGTTTTTTGGTGAGATTCAGCAGCGGCTATGGAGGGAGTTGGTGGTCATTTGGACGTGAGGGAGGTCCGTGTTGGGTGATCGACGAAACAGCGGCTGTGCGATGGAGGTCTAGGGTGGTTGACGATAAACGATTGCTGGTTCGCTGGGGTGACAGTGGTTATGGAGGAGAAGGGTTTTGCCCTTTTCAAATGGAGAAAATCCTCCTGGAGAAGATGATGCTCTCCTCCTTTTTTTTTTCTGAAGAAGATGTACAGTCCCATATGTTTGGGTATTGTCTGTTTTTTTAAAATGAAGCCCATACAAGCTTTGTCTTTTCCCTTTGTTTTTTTCCTTTTGTCTGTTGGCAAAGCTCTAAAAATCCTCACGTGGGAGACCAAGAGTCATGGGTCTCCACGTGGCTTTCAAGGGTCATGGGTTTCGTCCGAAAATTATAAAACCGGGTAATTTAAATTCGAATATTATTATTATTATTTTTTTGCCCGGAATCGAGAATGAGAACACGGTGTTATTAATTAATCATACGTAAGTAAAATAACTATAAGACTCATAGTTAAAACAAAACTATTTTTTGTATATTTTTTCGAGATTAAAGTAACCTCAAAATGTTGATGAAACTATTTATTTATTTATTTTCATAATTTTCGTTTTTTTAATAAAGCTAAAAATATAAAGTACTATTTTTGTATTTTTCAAGTTTAAATATGACTACGAAACATTAATAAAACTATATTTTTGTTATTTTTCATTTTAAGGTAAAAATAAAGTAAAAGAGTCAAAATTAGCTAAGATAGCTATATTAGGCCTAAACTAAATATTTTAGCTAAAAATATAAAAAAAATCTCGGGTAGGGGCAAAATCACGCATCTACAGCTGTGTAAGGCCCCGTGAAATTTTTGTGCATAAAACGACTAGACAAGTGTTTTGACCCGACCCTTATTCAGAGAGACTAAACTAAAAAGAAGAGGATGTGACTGAGCCCTTGTATCTGAGCTGCCTACATATCCTTGGCTATAAAGGAATCAGGCCACGTGTAGTTCAGAAGTGAGTAAGAATATGGAGTAACTGAAGTGGAGAGCCAGTCGAGGTGCCGTTCCGTCGACGTTCCGTTCGATCGAAGTTCCGGTCCGTGGTCCTGCTATTACATCAAAAATCAAAACATGAGAAGGACTAACTAAGCCTATCAGCTACTAGTTACAAGATTCCTATCTATAAGTCTTCTGAAGCTTGATCTTGAGTATTGGTTGGCGCTTCATGCGGACTCTAAATTTTGAACCTTGATACTTGCTTGTTGCAGTTGCTGCTTTTCGGATCAAGATCATGTATGCAGTGCTTGTGACCTCGGCCATGTCTTGAGCACACCACATCTTTCATCAACTTCTGCATTTGGATTAACTCCTTGTCTCTTTTTTTTTTGTTTTTTCATTGTGACTAACTTCTGTTGATCATCTCGGACTGTTGACTCGCATTCCGGTCGCAAGCTTCTTTTGTTGCTAACTTGCATTGCACTCCGAAGTGAATTCCCTTACTTGTGATCTTCGAGCTATTCTCCTTCGAAGTCTGAATCTATTTTTTCTGATCCTTGTTGCCTTCCTTCTGATTATAAACTTGGATTTATGTTGTGGATTTCCGTTACACTCTATCACTTTCCCATTGTTCACTATCCTTATCAAATCTTAGAAACTGAGACGTCGTTCTGCTTTTCTGGCGGGCTTCTGACTTTAACGACAAACTCTAATCATAAATTGCCATTTCGTTCTTCAAGCGGGCACCTGACTTCAACAACAAACTTCGAAAATAAATTACCACTCCATTCTTCGAGTGGGCACCTGATTACCAAAACTTGAAATGTATAGATCGAATGATTACCATCTCAGGAGAAAAAAAAACATTCATCTGACTAAGATTTTGATATCTTAGGAGAAAGATTCATCAGACTAAGATTTTGACGCTAGGAGATAATTCCTCAGACTAGGTCTAAATTGTTGTGATCTCAGGAGAAAGATTCATCAGACTGAGATTTTGATATCTTAGGAGAAAGATTCATCAGACTAAGACTTTGACGCTAGGAGATAATTCCTCAGACTAGGTCTAAATTGTTGTGATCTCAGGAGAAAGATTCATCAGACTGAGATTTTGACGTCTTAAGAGAAAGATTCATTAGACTAAGACTTTTACGCTAGGAGATAATTCCTCAGACTAGGTCTAAATTGTTGTGATCTCAGGAGAAAGATTCATCAGACTAAGATTTTGACGCTAGGAGATAATTCCTCATACTAGGTCTAAATTGTTGTGATCTCAGGAGAAAGATTCATCGGACTGAGATTTTGATGTCTTAGGAGAAAGATTCATCAGACTAAGACTTTGACGCTAGGAGATAATTCCTAGGACTAGCTCTAAATTGATGCCTTACTTGAAATCTTCCAATTGTTGCTTCCTTCTTCTTGTTGCTTTCATCTAAAAGCTCTAATTGTTGTTTTTCACTTCCTATTAAATTATCTTTAACTATAACTTCAAAAACTAAATCGCCACTCCATTCTTCAGGCGGGCTCCCTGACTTCAACTACAACTCAAAACTAAATCGCCACTCCATTCTTCAGGCGGGCTCCCTGACTTCAACTACTACTTCAAAATAAATCGCCACTCCATTCTTCAGGCGGGTTCCCTGACTTCAACTACCACTTCAAAATAAATCGCCACTCCATTCTTCAGGCGGGCTCCCTGACTTCAACTACAACTCAAAACTAAATCGCCACTCCATTCTTCAGGCGGGCTCCCTAACTTCAACTACAACTCAAAACTAAATCGCCACTCCATTCTTCAGGCGGGCTCCCTGACTTCAACTATAACTTCAAAACTAAATCGCCACTCTATTCTTCAGGCAGGCTCCCTGACTTCAACTACAACTCAAAACTAAATCGACACTCCATTCTTCAGGCGGGCTCCCTGACTTCAACTACTACTTCAAAATAAATCACCAATCCATTCTTCAGGCGGGCTCCCTGACTTCAACTATAACTTCAAAACTAAATCGCCACTCCATTCTTTAGGCGGGCTCCCCCACTTTAACTACAACTTCAAAATTAAATCGCCACTCCATTATTCAGGCGGGCTCCCTGACTTCAACTACAACTTCAAAATTAAATCGCCACTCCATTCTTCATGCGGGCTCCCTGACTTCATCTACGACTCACAACTAAATTGCTACTCTATTCTTCAGGCGGGCTCCCTGACTTCAACTATCCCTTCAAAATAAATCGTCACTCCATTCTTCAGGCGGGCTCCCTGACTTCTACTACAACTCCAAAACAAATCGCCACTCCATTCTTCATGCGGGCTCCCTAACTTCAACTATAACTTCAAAACTAAATCGCCACTCCATTCTTCAGGCGGGCTCCCTGACTTCAACTGCACTTCAAAATAAATCGCCACTCCATTCTTCAGGCGGGCTCCCTGACTTCAACCACAATTTCAAAATTAAATCGCCACTCCATTCTTCAGGCGGGCTCCCTGACTTCAACTAACTTCAAAATAAATCGCCACTCCATTCTTCAGGCGGGCTCCCTGACTTCAACCACAACTTCAAAACTAAATTGCCACTCTATTCTTCAGGCGGGCTCCCTGACTTCAACATCAACTCACTAACTCCATCCCATCCTTTCTTCAGAATTACCTTGTTTCGGAATTGCTTTCCTCCTAGGTCGTGTTATTTTTCCCATGACTGCTGGGGATATCTTTGGAATTCTTTACTTACCTACTGGGGATAATGCTGCTGGGAAAATCTTCTCTATTTCATCCTTTTCTACTTCCTTCAAAACCTTTTATTCTCTCCCGGGATCGCTGGGGATTGAAATGTCATTAGCTGAGGATTGTCCTGTCGGGGGATCCCTTTTCCTTTTTCCTCTTTCCAAACCTCCTACGAGATTTGCGCTTTGCTCCCTTGAAAAACTTGTAGGATATAATGTTGCCGGGGAAATCTCGAAATCAGTGTTTTATTTCTCCGAGAACTGCTGGGGATGATACCGGCTTCTTGCCTTTCTGAAAGCAAGTGTCCTCGTTTTTTCCAGTCTGCTGGGGGTATAATTTCCTCTATCACAGCTTGTTGTTTTCTTTCTTTCAAAGTTGCTGGGGATAACCGGGTTCAAAGATCATTTCCTCGCGTTATCCGGCTTCTTTCCCCAACCGGGTATTTGGTTTCGAGAAAATTTTCGCAACGGGAGAAAATTTTCTGCCCCAGTTTGAGAATCTTCTTCGTGGTATGCTTTTCTGCCAACAACCCCTCTTTTTCCTGTTTCAAATAAAAGAAAAATTGGTTAGTTTAAAATGTGGTGGCTGGTTGTGGTGCTCCTGCTGGGGATGGTTCTCCTCCTCTTTCCCTGCTCTGCGTTTCATTATCAGAACTTGCCGGGGATGTTATTATTTGATGATATTCATGCTGGGGATAGCTTTCTCCTTTCTTGCTTCCCCGCCTTCCTTGACGACTCTTTATTTGCGAACCTTTCCACGTGGTTTTCCACTGACCACCCGAATTCCTATGATAGTGACCCTTCGTGAAGACCTTGCATGTTTCACTGGTGAACCATTTTCTTTATTCACCCTTGTCACTGAAAATACCTTTCTGCTTGGGATATCTCTCCTTTTGCGGCATATCTAAGGACTGGGCATTTCCCAACCTTTGAGTCTCATTAACCTTCCTTGAGGTCATTAACCTTCCTTGAGATATCCTTATTGACACCAATCCCTCCCTTAGTCATTTTCCTATTGCTGGGGAATATCCCTCTGGACACTGGCCTTGCGCTTGATCCTTCCTGACTTATACCACTTGGGTGTACCAATCAAAATCTCGTCTTGCGTAATTGGAAAGCTGATGGAAAATTTCGCAGTCATTTCTTGCAAACGGACTCTATTGGGGAATTTTGATGAAAGGAGAAAGATAAAAGGAAACAGAATAAAAGACAATGACTCTCTAAAAAGAAAAATTATAAAATAAACCTATCAAACGTGGATACCAACTCTAATGGACATGACGTGCACATATAACCTATCCTCCGTCGTTAAACCACCTTTTGTAATCTTCTCCTGGGACTTTCCTATCTCGTTTCCAATCTTCGTTCGACTTGTAGTGCCCGAGGGGTTTTCACTACCAAGCCTCTCTCATTGCGATTTTTCTCTCAAGCTTTCATCGCCTTATGGTGCCTGTGAAGGTTTTCACCGCTAAGACTCTCTCATTCGTGCTTCTCTTTGGCTGGGGATTGGGAGTGTTACCGCTGAGATTCTCTCATATTTCTTCTGCTGCAGATCAGAGTCTTTTCTGATGGGAATCAAAGTGTTATGTTTTGATAAGACTTCTCTCATTTGGCTGACTTGGCCTATTTTGAAGATTGGTCAAAAGGTCTTTCTTTGAACCGTAATGTGGATTTGGATAGGGCTAGAAAGAAATGGTATTAAAGGTTTGAAACAAAACAATATGGGTTCAAAATTACAACCTTCGGAGTCTACATCTTCCTTTATAAACACAACTTTTGTTGCCCCAGTTTTTTAGCTTGGGGATTTTTTGATTTTTATTTACACTATGACCGAGCTGTGAAGCGCCTACGTATCCTCTTTGAGGAATCAGGTCAAACGTAGTTCCCAATTCCTCTTTTTCAAGTTTCTTTTTTTTTCATACATTTTTCTTTTTCTTTTCTTTATTTCTTTTTGTTGTTTTCTTTTTCTTTACTTTTTTCTTTATCCCTTTCTTCTCTTACCTTTCAAACTTGTGTTTCTAGTCTTTGCAACTAATTCCGAAGGAGGGGTATGAAAGAATTTAAAATAAGGCTCAAAGGGTTGACGATGGATAAAGTTTTTGGATAGCAGAACAAAATGCCTTCGTCATTCCAATCTTCAAAACATGCCAAGCGTAAACAACATAATTAATATTCGTCATATCTTTAAAGCACTGTTGGGCAACACTCTCATTTTCATTATTATGAACGACCCCATGTCAATTTTGGCCAGCTTGCCTTTAACGGTTTCCTTTTACTTGCCCCGGTTTCTCATGACTCGGGCTTCGAATAATCTCAAACCGTTCTTATTTAATTTAAATATCTCGATCACCTCCCAATGGTATTGTGATTAACATTTAAGATCAGGCCAGAACTATGCGCGCACGTCATGTCACTAGAGCTAGCAGAAAAAGAACTATAGGAAGGAGAGGACTAAATAACAGAAAATGTCTAGAAATAATATAAAATAGGTCATTGCATTAACCGATAAAACAACGACTCGAACAACTAAAAAACAAAACTGGGGTTACAACCCTTAGAACGAAAGACCCACTTTAGATGAGACACTATGATCAAAAGAAAAATACAAGGATAAAAGGTTTGAACCACAAGACAACATCCGGATTACCATTCTGAAATAACCCCGACAAATAGAAATGACAAACAAAATAAGCCACCACAAATGACTCTCCAATTGATAAGCCTGACATTTAGCCACGAATTTGATTATCAGAACCACTATGGCCTTCTCTCATTTCAGTCGGCAAATTCCCGAGTGGATTCTCATATTCCGTGTCACCGGGCATCACCGCCAGAAAGTGTGTATCATCAGGTGCAGGTAACGGATTCAGCGCGATATTCTGGGTGTCACTGTCTTGAATCACAATCAATCTTTCTTGGATCATCCTTTCTATTTCTCTTTTCAAATCCCGACAACTTTCCATGTTGTGCCTCTGGGCATGGGAATGGTATTCACACCTTTTAGATGGGTCAAAGCTCCTTGCACGTGGGTCCACATGATTTGGAGGGATGGGTGCAATCATGTCCTATTGCTTTAACTTCTCAAATAAGCTTGCATAGGAAACTCCTATTGGTGTGAAATTACCCTTCAACTTCGGTTCCCTTCTATACCCTTGGTTTGGAAGTGGGTTATAAGGTATTTGGAAATTTCCTCCTGTACCATCTTTTGGGGATCTTGCGTTGTCCGCTTGTCACAAACCAACCACCATCTACTTACTTTACAATTCAAGACAAAACATGTTAGAATGGACTCAGCCAGTCCTTATCAATTTTTTTTTTTAATATATATACATATACGGTTGTGGTCGAATCTTATGGAGATTGCCTACGTATCATGACCCCGCATGAATTAGACCGAGCGTAGTTCTTGCAAATTAATGCAAGAAATAAAGAGATGTTTATTTGATTTTTTTTCTTTTTTTTTGAAGAAAATTTGTAAAAGCCGACTCCAACTACAAACTCTGATGAAAAACTTTCACACCTTGTGCCAGAGATTTCTACAAAAATAAGAATATTTTTTAGCGCCAATTATGACTATTTCTACAAAATCAGCCATGTAATGACATACTTGACAAAGCGGCTATTTTTGCAAAATTTTATTTAAGAGACTACAAATTCAAAATTTTTCATCTTAGGGCCCATGGGGCATCGTTCAGCACCGACACAGGCCAACACAAGACTGAGAAAGTTTAAATGCCAAATGTGGCCATTTCAGCAAAACCATATTTTTTTTTTTTTTGCAAAGTTGAGTGATGACTCAAACTTAATTTTACGGATACGGCCTTTCAATATTTCCACGAGGGAATATTTCAAGGTTGTGCCCAAAAATTATTTACAAAGACTCAAAGTGGCTATTCTTGCAAAAATAGCCTTCTGGCGTCCTTTTGGGGAACATTCGGCTTATTTTAAACAAGAATAGTATCACCCGATTTATTTATAATAAAATCAAAAATTTGACACATTTTGTTTTTGGTTATTTCTGCAAAAGGGGTGTGAACCCGAACTTGATTTTACGGTTATGGCCTTGCAACATTTCCACAAGGAATATTTCAAGGCTATGCTCGTAAATTATCTAAAATGACTCGAAGCTGCTATTTTTTTGCAAAAACAACCTTCCGACGTCCTTTCGGAACATTCGACTATTTCCAAAAATGGCATCACTTTGATTTTATTGACGAAATTAAACACACATTTTTTTTGATTTTTTTTAAAAGGGGTGGTATCCCAAACTTTATTTTGAGGCTACGGCCTTTCAACATTTCCACATGGAATATTTCAAGGCTATTAGTCAAAAAGAAAAAGAAAAGACTTCAAAGTGGCCATTTTTGCAAAAACAGCCTTCTTGTGTCCTTTCGGAACATTCGGCTATTTTCAAAAATAGCGTTACTTTGATTTTATTGAAAACTAAAACTTCGACATTTTTTTTTTAATTTTTTGAAGGGGTGGTTGGACCCGATGAGGGTTGCCTACGTATCCCACCTAATGACGAGAATCAAACATGCGTAGTTCGGTCAGATAGAGCAAACTACTTTTGAATAAAAACTATTATATTTTTTTTTTCAATTCATTGGCATATAAAATGAACTATCATAATTTTCATTTTATTGACAAACAAATAAATATTTTTTTTAATAAAAAATGTTTTTTTTCTTTTTAAGTGAAAAAACAAACTATTTTGAAAATAACAATTTCCCCCCTTTTTTTCTTTTTATTCTCAAAATCCGGTAGAGTTTTGATACTACTCGGGCATTGCTTTGTTTCTAAAAATGAGTAGTTATCTCTCTACACTATTATTTTTTTTCCCTCAATATTTACAAGTCGGCCGGCATTCAAGTCTGAAACAGATAATTGCGTGAAACAAACATGATGCAACATGATAGTGTTTTTTTATTTCAGGTTGCCTGTCCTAGACGGACCCAACCCCTGTGTTGAGCCCCCTAAGTCAAATGCAACATGATGCAAATAAGCGTTCCTACTAGGGATACGGCATGAAGTCACGTTATTCTAAGTTCAAAACCTGGGTATATAATCTAGACTGTGTACCTGAGTGGACAACTCGAGTTGAGGAAGAAGCTCCTTTCCGGGAACCAAAAGGCCAGCCGGCTTAGAAACTTTCCGAGCCTCTTTCTTATTTCGGGGTATGACACTAACAGAATAGGGAGTCTCAACCAGTGAGCACATCCCCGAAGATGAGAAAAGAAAGGTTTCGGCACAGTTTATATGTACAGTTCAGATAATATCAAAGCGGTAAAAATCATCATTTTTGCACATTAAGCATATATCATATCAGAAATCAGATAACAAACAAAGTCAAATACAACAATTATTCTAAGCTCGAATTTCTAACCCTGAACCAGTGGTTCTGGGTCAATGTCCCCAGCAGAGTCGCCAGAGCTGTCACACCTCCTTTCGGCGCTACCGCGCCCCGCGAAGGGCTTGGTATAAAGAGTTTTTCCAATTAAAGGACAATCGAGATGGGGTCCATTAAGAGATTCAGAGTCGCCACTTGGGAGATTTGTGGTGTCCCAAGTCACCGGTTCAAATCCCGAATCGAGGAAAAGTTTGACTCTTATTTAATAATCTGCGAACCAGAAATCCGGATAAGGAATTCTGTTAACCCGGGAGAATGTGTTAGGCATTCCCGAGTTCCGTGGTTCTAGCACGGTCGCTTAATTATCATACTTGGCTTATTTGTCTGATTTTTATAATGTGCTTTAACCTATGTGCAAATTTCAACTTTTAACCGCTTTATGATTATTGTCGTTTTTATGGAATTGTGACGTCGTGATAACGTACTTTGGACCACACCGTACCTGTACGCATGTGGCCTTTGGTACATTTTGACTTCGTCGAGACTTGGATTTGGGTCACATAAATGTGCACCCGGGTTTAAGGAGATAACATTATTAAATACGCGCCTAAAGATACTAACGTGTCATTGTTTTGGGGATGCCGTGAAATCCGCTAAACAGAACATCCCGGAATCTAAACATTTTTTCGTAATAACCAGCTATTGAGGGCCCCGCAATTTACATGTCATTTCATTTATTATTTAAGGCGAATAAACCGCTTTTAGTATTTATTATTTTAAAAGAAAATTGCAACGTCGTGAAAATGCATCTCGAACCACGTCACAATCAATGTACCCGCGGTTATCGACACATTTCGACTCCGTTGAGATTTGGATTTGGGTCACATAAATGCACACCCGTATTAGGAAGGTAACATTATTAAACTAACGCGCCTAAAGCGATTACGCGTTATTAACTTTGTGAGGGCCATGAAATTTGCTAAAGGCACACCTCGAGTTACTATAACCAAAAGATTTCTTGATTTAGTCTTTAAGAGCCATGGGTCACGGACAAAAGTATTATTGTGAATTATAGTCTAAATTTGCTTTTGGCCCAAAGCTTTTCCACGTTACCAAAGTACCCATCGTATTGTCTTAAAGAAAATGGCTCATTATTTAATTTAGTTAAAACAAACATTCGTTATCATTTTGGCCAATCAAAATCGCAAGACCCAGCCCAATTACAAATGGCCTAATACTTCACTTTTCTGTTAATGGTTCATTATCAAGTAGCATTTCTTACCAAACAACTAATAATTTACATAAAACCTTAACAAACTTAACCCATTTAGACAAATTTTGTTTTCTTACCTTTTTAATCAAGTAATCAAATTGAAAATATTGAAATGGGCTAGAAATCATTTAGATGGGAACCAAGCAAAGAACATGTAAAAAAAAAACAGTAGGAAACTGACCTTTATTGATGAAAGTTTTCAATGAACAATGAAATAAGATCTCAAAACTAGCGAAGCAAAACAAACGAGCTATTGACCCGAACCTCTAACTAGCGACCTCAATACTCGAAGATGTTGTTGTTACGGGACTGTTTTGCTGCATTTTTTAGCAGTTTTTCATGGAGTTCCAGGCTGTTTTTCAGCAGAGAAAGCTGCTGTATTTTGGTGGTCGAACTGCTGCATTTTTCATGGTGGTGCCGCAGCTCTTTTGGTTGAGTTTTGGATGGCGTTTGGTTCTGTTTGCTGCGGCGTGGAGCTGGTGAAGCAGCAGCTTCAGAGGTGGATATTGGTTGACGATGGGGTTGTTTGGAGGTCGACGGGCCTAGACTGGTTGTTGCCGAACGAAGGGACAGTAGGGTTTCAGCATCTTAAACTCGCCAAAAAAAAAATGGACAGCGACAATGGTCGACGGACAGGTGAGGGATCGTCTGGTTGCTGGAACGAAGAAAACGAGTATTTGTTGTTCAATGGACTGTGTCGTAAGGCTGAACATGAGGCAGCAGGGACGACGCAGTAACTGGTTGAAGAAGAGGAGAAGAAGGGTGGTTTTTTGGTGAGATTCAGCAGCGGCTATGGAGGGAGTTGGTGGTCATTTGGACGTGAGGGAGGTCCGTGTTGGGTGATCAACGAAACAACGGCTGTGCGATGGAGGTCTAGGGTGGTTGACGATAAACGGTTGCTGGTTCACTGGGTGACAGTGGTTATGGAGGAGAAGGGTTTTGCCCTTTTCAAATGGAGAAAATCCTCCTGGAGAAGATGATGCCCTCCTCCTTTTTTTTTCTGAAGAAGATGTACAGTCCCATATGTATGGGTATTGTCTGTTTTTTTTTAAATGAAGCCCATACAAGCTTTGTCTTTTCCCTTTGTTTTTTTCCTTTTGTCCGTTGGCAAAGCTCTAAAAATTCTCACGTGGGAGACCAAGAGTCATGGGACTCCACGTGGGTTTCAAGGGTCATGGGTTTCGTCCGAAAATTATAAAACCGGGTAATTTAAACCCGAATATTATTATTATTATTTTTTTTTTGCCCGGAATCGAGAATGAGAACACGGTATTATTAATTAATCCTACGTAAGTAAAATAACTATAAGACTCATAGTTAAAACAAAACTATTTTTTATATATTTTTTCGAGATTAAAGTAACCCCAAAATGTTGATGAAACTATTTATTTATTTATTTTCATAATTTTCGTTTTTTTAATAAAGCTAAAAATATAAAGTACTATTTTTGTATTTTTCAAGTTTAAATATGACTACGAAACATTAATAAAACTATATTTTTATTATTTTTCATTTTAAGGTAAAAATAAAGTAAAAGAGTCAAAATTAGCTAAGATAGCTATATTAGGCCTAAACTAAATATTTTAGCTAAAAATATTAAAAAAAAATCTCGGGTAGGGGCAAAATCACGCATCTACAGTTATATGCAACCACTGTGGCAAGAAAGGACACATCAAAAATTTTGCCGCAAGTTGAATCAAGACACTAGAGAAATAAAGAACGCTGAAAATAACGAGAACAATATTGTTGCTATTGTTCGAGATGACCTTCTTTTTGCTTATGATGAAAATGTCATCAATTTGGTATCGCGTTAGACTAGCTGGATATTAGATTCTGGAGCTACCTCATATGTTACACCAAGAAAAGATTTTTTCTCATCATATACTGATGTTGATTCTTGAGTGTTAAAAATGGATAATGCCAGTGAAGTTAAGGTGTTTGGTGTTGGCACAATTTATTTGAAAACTAATAATGCTTCAACGTTAGTTCTTCAAGATGTCAAGCATGCTCCAGACTTTCCTTTCAATTTGATCTCCGCAGGAAGATTAGATGATGAAGGTTACCATAATGCCCAATGGAAGCTCACCAAAGGCTCGTTAATAGTGCCTCGAGGAGTCAAGTTCGGTTATTTATATGTGACACAGGGCTCTATTCTTAATGAATCAATAAATATGGTGGAAAGTGATACTTTATCAGAATTGTGGCATCGAAGATCGAGTCATATGAGTGAGAGGGGGATTACGTATTTGGCTAAGAAAATTTTGCTTTCTGGAGTGAAACAAGCAAAGCTGAAAAGGTGCATATACATTATTTAGCTGGCAAATAGAAAAAAAGTTTCCTTTCATAGCCATCCTCCCTCAAGAAAGCCCGATTTATTGGGGCTAGTACACTATGATTTGTGTGGTCCATTTAAAGTAAAGTCAAAAGGTGGTGCACTTTACTTCGTGACCTTCATTAATGATCATTCTCGTAAGTTATGGGTGTATCCTTTGAAATATAAAGATCAAGCACTTGGTGTGTTTAAGGAATTTCAGGCCTTAGCTGTGAGGCAGACGGGAAAGAAACTAAAATATATTCGCACTAACAATGGTGGTGAATATTGTGGTCTCTTTGATAACTATTGCAAGGTACACAAAATTCGTCATTAGAAAACTCCGCCCAGGATGCCTCAATTGAACGGTTTGGCAGAGAGGATGAATAAAACTCTAGCTGAGAGAGTTAGATGCGTACTTTTAGAGGCTAAAATTTCAAATACATTTTGAGCAGAAGCACTTAACGCTATTGCCTATGTTATCAATTTGTCTCCTGCCGTTACTTTGGATGGTGATGTCCCAGATAGTGTTTGGTTTTACAAAGATGTTTCTAATGATCACCTAAGAGTTTTTAGGTGTAAAACTTGTGTACATATTCCTAAAGATGAGAGACCGAAACTGGGTGTCAAAACTAAGCAGTGCATCTTTATCGATTATGGTCAAGATGAGTTTGGGTATCATTTTTATGATCCTGTTAACAATAAATTTATTAGAAGTCGTGATGCAATATTCTTACAAGACCAAATTATTAAAGATATTGACAAAACTGAGAAGATAGATTCTCATAGTAATGAGAGCTTAATTGATATTGATCCAGTTTCAATTACTAAAGCACCTATTGCACATGAAGGAACCCAAGACAATGATGAAGATAGTGATCAAGATCAAAATGATAATCATGGTGTAGATATTATGGATTCTCCAGTTGATGAAGTTGTGGTTGATCAACAACCAATTCCTCCATAGGTAACTACTTCGTATGCTCTTGAAACCTCTCTTAAAAAATCTACAAGCGAGAAGCAAAAATCCATGCGCTATCCTCCTAATGAGTATGTACTTTTGACTGACATGAGAATATTTGATAATTATGATGAAGCCATGCAAGATACTCACAAATATTAGTGGATCGAAGCGATGGAAGATGAGATGAAGTCACTCCATGAGAATGACACATAAGAGCTAATGAAATTGCCGAAAGGTAAGAGAGCTTTATCTAACAAATAAATATTCAGAATAAAGCAAGATAACCATATCTCTGCATCTAGATACAAGGCGAGATTAGTTGTTAAAGGTTTTGGTCAGAAGAAGGGAGTTGACTTTGATAAAATTTACTCCCCTGCTGTGAAGATGTCTTCTATTTGTATGGTTCTAGGCTTAGCCACAAGTCTAGATTTAGAGGTTGAGTAGATGGATGTCAAGACTAATTTTCTTCATGGTAATTTAAATGATGAGATCTATATGGAGCAGCCTGAGGACTTCATAATTAAGCTTGAAGATAAACATAAATTTTGCAGAAAATTGGCAGGCATGAAGCCTGTCAATAGTTCCTCTACTTGAAGAAACATTTGGCCCCTTAGCTGGAGGGAGAGTTTGTTGGGCTTATGCCCATGTTGTCCAGCCAAAGGCCCAGTGACCTAATCCTATTCTCTTTTGGTTTCCAATCCTATTCGAAATTGGATTCGGTTTATTCCTATTTTGAGTGGATTTTTGCTGTAAGAGAAATCACCACTCATGATCTATAAATAGGACAACTTTGGAGAATAATTCTATGCTCATTGATACAATTCATTGAAAGACTTAAGCACATAAGTGTGATTTTTGAGAGAGCTTTCATCAAGAGAGAAGAGAGAACAAAAGTATTTGTTTTGTTGCAGATTTGTATTTCGACCAACCAATTGCAAATCACGTTTTTGGATTCGTTAACCGTTGGATTGGGCTGAAGATTTGATTGAATGTTTGGAACATCTTGTTCTTGGATCTGAATGGTGGAGATTGGATTAGGAGCCACATATCATCTGATTCGGAGCCTCGAACAACAACTTCATTTTGTGGATTATACTCTTTCTTCAATTGATTAGTTGTTGCTCTAGTTGCTATTGTTGCTCCGTGTTTGGCCCTTATTGTGTAGCCAATTTGGAGAACTTTTGTAACCCTTTTATTGTTATACTGAAGCTTTTGGATCTTTGTGATTCCCTAGTTTTTATCTCCGATTTGAAGGATTTTCCACATTAAAAATTAATTTTCTTTATCTTCTTTATATTCGGATTTGCCTCTTCCTCGACATAACAATCTGTACCCCCTAACTGGTACAATCCTAGTCGAATTAGAGAAACTTTTTGAAGAAGGTGGCATTATAAGAAGTCTCCAGACTTTTGATTTGGGTAAAGTTACTTGTTGATTGATAGAGCTTCTTAATTAGCTTATTCCTAAGACATTTCCTTTTCAGGCTTCTTAAATTCTAACTACCATTTAGTTGAATGTTAATTCAGTTTGCACTTCCATAGTAAAAGCACAGTTTTGGGGTTGAAGAAAAAAAAATGTAAAACATGGTGAGAAGGTTCTTCACTTGAGGAATTTACTTTATCAGGTGCAGACTCACGAATATTTCTTGGGTTCTTTTCTTCGTAGTTGAAAGTTTAAACCTATCACTAATATTATCGAAGCAATCAAGAATACAATAAGTTTCGGGTCTATACTTTTTATTATAGTTTGTCGTTAATTTTTTTTCTTCACGGTTCCATTGAATCTAATAAACATACAATAACAATAACATACCAGTGAAATTTACGAGTGGAGTTTAGAAAATATAGTGTGTATGTGTCAGAATCCGACCTTATAATAACCAACGAAGTTGATCACCTTTTCGGGTTAATTCAATATTAATAAGTGGCATGACCACCCACAATTAACGGTATTTAATGCCTGCCTGATACGACCCATCCGCTATTCTGAAGACAAAACCTCAAAGTGGTCCCGGCCACCAAATTGCCAGCTCATGCAGCTCACAACTATAAATACCAGAAAAGGAAGCCTAATCAGGGGCTTCTCTCCTTCCCCATGGGGACTCTCAGAAATAGAGAGAGAATGGGAGAGAACGACACATGAGAAAAACACAATCTCATAAAGAAGTACAACATGATTGTAAGGCTCTGAACCTCTCGATGGAGAGGCAGACCAAATCACCATCATCAATAAAAGTTGTCAACATTTCTCACCCTAGTTGGGAATGCTTATTATTATCTTTTACATGGTTCTAGAATTATTACGACATGCTATGATTGGCCCATAATTTACGTATATTGTTTCATATTCGCAAAGGGCATGATAACTTTTGAAGCAAACAATTTGGCGCCGTGTGTGGGATTTCCTAGCAGGATAGTGTAGTTCTTCCTAGAACCAAAAGAAAAAGGAACACCGAAAAAGAAAAAAAATAACCCAGCTCGAGCAAGCCTGCTCTCTCTCCGATTTCTAGTAGTGCGAATGGGAAGAGGAAATTCCTCCCCACTTCTCGGAGGATCCCTACGAAGAATCCCCCACACACCCGATGCGGGCCTCGAGCCAAGAGCCACCTCAAAATAACCCGCATGCCCCGATTGGGAAACAACACATAAAATGCTCAAAGTCAAAACCCAAAAACTAAACTTCACCACTCAACACCCCTAACGCCAAGGCTCAGGCCATGCGCTTTCACCAATAAATTCAACTACGGTTGAACCAAGACTCGGGCTATGCACCCTTACCTCCAATAATTGATAAAGTTCAACAACAGTTGAATTGGAACTCAGGCCATGCGCCTTCGTCAATAAATTCAACTACGATTGAACCAAGACTCAGCTATGCGTCCTCGCCTCCAATAATTGATAAAGTTCAACAACAGTTGAACTGGGAGTCCGGCAGCGCCTTCGCTAACAAATTCAACTACGATTGAACAAAGACTCGGGCTATGCGCCCACGCCTCCAATAATCGATGAAGTTCAACAACAGTTGAACTGAGGCTCAGGCCATGCGCCTTCGCGAACATATTCAACTACGGTTGAACCAAGACTCGGGTGATGCGCCCTCAAATCCAATAATTGATAAAGTTCAACAATAGCTAAATTTGGACTTAGGCCATGCGCCTTCGCCAATAAATTCAACTATAGTTGAACCAAGACTCGGGCGATACACCCTTTCCTCCAATAATTGATAAAGTTCAACAACAGTTGAACTAGGACTCAGGCTATAAGCCTTCGCCAATAACTTTAACTACGGTTGAACTAAGACTCGGGATATGCACCCTCGCCTCCAATAATTGATAAAGTTCAACAACAGTTGAACTGGGACTCAGGCCATGGGCCTTCGCCAATAAATTCAACTACGGTTGAACCAAGAATCACGCGATGTGCCCTCACCTCCAATAATTGATAAAGTTCAACAGCAGTTGAACTGGGACTCAGGCCATGTGCCTTCGCCAATAAATTCAACTACGGTCGAACAAAGATTCGGGCTATGCGCCCTCGCCTCCAATAATCGATGAAGTTCAACAACAGTTGAACTGGGGCTCAGGCCATGCGCCTTCGCCAATAAATTCAACTACGGTTGAATTAAGACTCGGGCGATGTACCCTCGCCTCCAATAATTGATAAAGTTCAAAAACAGTTGAACTGGGACTCAGGCCATGTGCCTTCACCAATAAATTCAACTACGGTTCAACCAAGACTCGGGCTATGCGCCTCGCCTCTAATAATTGATAAAGTTCAACAACAGTTGAACTGGAACTCAGGCCATGCGTCTTCACCAATAAATTCAACTACGGTTGAACCAAGACTCGAGCGATGCACCCTCACCTCTAATAATTGATAAAGTTCAACAACAGTTGAACAGGGACTCAGGCCATGCACCTTCGCCAATAAATTTAACTACGGTTGAACCAAGACTCGGGCTATGCGCCCTCGCCTCCAATAATTGATAAAGTTCAACAAAAGTTGAACTGAGACTCAGACTATGTGCCTTCGCCAATAAATTCAACTATGGTTGAACCAAGACTCGGGCGATGCGCCCTCGCCTCCAATAATTGATAAAGTTTAACAAAAGTCGAACTGAGACACAAGTCATGCGCCTTCGCCAATAAATTCAACAACGGTTGAACCAAGACTCGGGTGATGCACCCTCGCCTCTGATAATTGATAAAGTTCAAAAACAGTTGAACTGGGGCTCAGGCCATGTGCCTTCGCCAATAAATTCAACTGCGGTTGAACTAAGACTCGGGTGATGCGCCTTCGCCTCCAATAATTGATAAAGTTCAACAACAGTTGAACTGGGACTCAGGTGTCACAACCCGGTTTCTCCCCCAACATCGGGATCGTGATGGCGCCTACTCGTGGTAGCTAGGCAAGCCACTATATTCAACATTATCCTATTTTTATCATTATTTCATACTCATTTTTATCAACAAGAACAATGACATTAATTAATTAAGTGCGGAAAACTTTCAAAATAGAGATAAACAATACCAAGGTAAAACACTAATGAAATCCTCTACCCAAGACGTGGAGTCACCAGCTCACGAACTACTACTGATTACTACACATAAAGGTCTGAAAGAAAATAACATAAATCTGTCTGTCTCGGAACAATGAGACCACAACAAATACTATAAGTAATAGAAGAGACGCCGGGCCTGCGGACGCCTGCAAGCTACCTCAGTCTCGGAAATGCTCGTCCCCCACAAATACTCTACTTCTTCTGCTGCTCCGGCTCAAAACCTGGACCTATGCAAAAACGCACAGAAGTGCAGTATCAACAAAATCCGACCCCATGTGTTGGTAAGTGCATGGCCTATCCCGGCGAAGTAGTGACAAGCCTAGGACCAGACACTCACATAAACCTGTGCAGTTCTATATACATATGTACACCACAAGATAACAAGAGATATCAAGTAAACAAATCCAACAAGAAATATCATAAGAGGGGAAAACTCAACAGTTAGCAACAATTATCAAATCAACAATGGAAATAAGAGTATAATGGAAACAGTTAATAGCAAGTCAAGGAATAGCAAATAGTTGTACGGCATCACCCTTCGTGCTTTTACTCCTCATCCTCACCAAATAAGCAAATAAAAGTGCACGACATCACCCTTCGTGCTTTTACTCTCATCCTCACATCCATGGCATGGCATGATCCTTCGTGCATGGTTCAATAACAAGGCACGGCATTACCCTTCGTGCATAATCAATATCACAAGGCACGGCATGATCCTTCGTGCATAATCAATAATATAAGGCACGACATTAACCTTCGTGCAATAGCAGTAAACAAGGCATGGCATCACCCTTCGTGCATTATCACTCTTCCTTACCCAAATAACAATCACAGTTAAGGGCAGAGAATGAAAACAATAATCATGAACCGTCCCGGCAAGGGACACAACAATCATCACAACAAGGTCCCGGCAAGGGAAAACAATAACTCACTTTGCCATAAGTCCCGGCAAGGAAAAACAATAACTCACTTTGCCATAAGTCCCGGTGAGGGAAAACAGGGTACAATTCCATGACCCGGCAAGGGTTCAATAATTCATCTTTAAAACATCCCACAACAAGTATCAACAACGACTCACGGTCATGCTAGACGCCAGTGTATGGATGCTCTTCACCACAGCCCATACACCGCACTCGATCACATAACACATAGCACATAATCCTATTCCCTCAAGCTAGGATAGAACAAACACTTACCTCTAGCCTTGAAGTCCAAATTTTCCTTCCACTATAGCTTTACCTCGAATTTCCGCTTTCAACTTGCTCGAATCTAATCACAATTGATTCCATTACGTTAATAAATACTATATAACTTAGGTTGAATGCTTAAAAATGGTTTTCTCAAAGTTCACCCCAACATTTCCCAAAATGCCCCTGGCCCCACGTGGTCGAAACTCGGGGTTCGGACCAAAATACGGTTACCCATTCCCTCACGAGTTCAAATATATGATTTGTTTCAGAATCGGACCTCAATTCGAGGTCCAATTTCCCAATTCATGAAAACCCTATGTTCTACCCAAAAACAAGAATTTCTACCATGAAAACCTTTGATTTCTATTGAAAAACATGTTTAATGTTGTTAGGAATTGAAAGAATTAAGTAAAATGTGACTTACAAGTGCTTGGGAGTGATTCTTTCTCTTGAGGGTTCGTGTGTGTGTGTTGGGTTTTGAAAGAATGAAGAAAAGAGCTCAAAAATTCGTTTAAGTATAAATTGCACAGCTGCGGATATCGCAAATGTGAACATTACAGGTTTTGGGGTCTGTGGCTCTCGCATTTGCGAGACCAGCTTCGCATTTGCGAACTGGGCTGGGTCAATGAAGCTTTCGCAATTGCGATAATAGCTTCGCATTTGCGAACATGGGCGGATTATTGAAGGCCTCGCATTTGCGAGGTATAGTTCGCATTTGCGAACACAAGCATTCCTGGACATTCATCGAAATTGCGATCAAGGCTTCGCATTTCCGAACATAGCCTTGGCATGCCCCTTTCGCATTTGCAATGAATATCTTCGCATCTGCGAAGATACCAGCTGGGTTAAAAACCAGCTGTGTTATTTTTCAGAAATTGCTCTAACGGCCTATCAAATCTTTACCCGAGCCCCCCGGGCTCCAAACCAAACATGTACACAACATCAAAAATATATTACAAACTTGCTTGTGCGATCACATCGCCAAAATAACATCGTTTTCATCAAATCAAGCCTCAAGCTCATGATTATCATCCTTTTAGTTTCAAAACTTTCAAATTTGGAACTCAAAGTTCAAAACACATCAAACGACATCCGAATGTCACCAAACTTTACAGAAAGCACATATATAATATTTAAGACTTGTACCTTGCGTCGGAACCAAAATACGAGCCCGATACCAAGGTCATTTAATTCATTTTCTTTTAATAATTCCAGCAAAAACAATTTAACAGAAAAATCCATAACTTAGGCTCTGGGCCTTAGAATTCGACTCCGGACACATGCCCGAGTCCCATATTTTCCTGCGGACCTTCCGGGACCATAGAATGAGGTTTTTAAGGCCTCGGAAGTGCGGAACAAGTGAGGAAAACAGGTGATGACCCTTTGGGTCGTCACATCCTCCACCTCTAAAACAACCGTTCATCCTCGAATGGACAAGAGAAGGAAGTACCTGAGTCGGGGAACATATATGGGTAGCAGCTCCGCATATCAGACTCGGACTCCCTGGTCGATGCCTCAGGAGGCTGACCTCTCCACTGAACATGCACAGAAGGATAACTCTTCGACCTCAATTGTCGAACCTGCCGGTCTAGAATGGCCACCGGCTCCTCCTCGTAGGATAAATCATTGTTCAATTGGACAGTACTGAATTCTAACACATGTGTGGGATCGCCGTGGTACCTCCGAAGCATAGATACATGAAAAACTGGATGCACGGCTGATAAGCTAGGTGGCAGAGCTAGTCTGTAAGCCACCCCTCCCACTCGGTCCAGAATCTCAAATGGACCAATATACCTAGGGCTGAGTTTGCCCTTCTTCCCGAACCTCATCACGCCCTTCATTGGCGACACTCGGAGCAACACCCGCTCGCCAACCATGAAATCTACATCTCGATCCTTACGATCCGCATAAGTCTTCTGTCTGGACTGAGCTGAACGCAATCTCTCCCGGATAGTCTTGACCTTATCCAAGGCCTCCCGAACTAAGTCCGTCCCCAACAACCGAGCCTCTCCCGATTCAAACCATCCAAGTGGAGATCGACATCGCCTACCATACAACACCTCATACGGGCCATCTGGATGCTGGACTGGTAGCTGTTGTTGTAGGTGAACTCTGCTAATGGTAGAAACTGGTCCCACGAGCCTCCGAAATCAATAACACAGGCTGGAAGCATGTCCTCTAGAATCTAAATAGTCCTCTCGGACTGGCCGTCCGTCTGAGGATGAAAAGATGTACTCAACTGAACTTGGGTGCCTAACTCCTACTGGACCACTCTCCAGAACCGCGAGGTAAACTGCGTAACCCGATCTGAGATAATAGATACTGGCACCCCATGAAGATGGACAATCTCCCTAAAGTAAATCTCTGCCAACCTCTCTGATGAGTAAGAGACTGATACTGGAATGAAGTATGCTGACTTGGCCAGCCTATCAACAATGACTCAAATAGCATCAAATTTCCTCCGAGTCAAGGGAAGTCCAGTAATGAAGTCCATAGTGATCCGTTCCCATTTCCACTCGGGAATTTCGATTCTCTGGAGTACACCACCAGGCCTCTGGTGCTCATATTTCACCTGCTGACAATTTAGACACCAAGCGACATACGCAACGATGTCCTTCTTTATCCTGCGCCACCAATAGTGCTGCCTGTAAATCCTGATACATCTTCGCGGCGCCCGGGTGAATAGAATACCGCGAACTGTGGGCCTCCGCTAAAATCAACTCTCGTATCCCCTCAACATTGGGCACACAAACTCGACCTTGCAATCTTAATAATCCGTCATCATCTAGAGTTACCTTCGTGGCACCTCCCCACTGTACCGTATCTCTCAAGTCACGCAAATGAGGATCATCAAATTTCCTCTCACGGATCCGCTCTAATAGAGATGAACGAGCGACCGTGCAGGCTAACACCCTGCTAGGCTCGGAAATGTCTAGTCTCATGAACTGGTTGGCTAAGGCCTGGACATCTAGAGCAAATGGTCTCTGACTAACCGGGATAAAGGCAAGACTACCCATGCCGGCGGACTTTCTACTCAATGCATCGGCCACCACATTGGCCTTACCTGGGTGATATAGGATAGTAACATCATAGTCCTTCAGCAACTCTAACCATCTCCATTGTCGTAAATTCAACTCTTTTTGTTTGAACAAGTACTGTAGGCTTTTGTGATCCATGTACACCTCGCACGTCACACCATATAGATAATGCCTCCAGATTTTTAAGGCATGAACCACTGCTACCAACTCAAGATCATGAACTGGATAATTCTTCTCATGTATTTTTAGCTGCCTCGAAGCATATGCAATAACCTTACCATCCTGCATCAATACTGCTCCAAGCCCTGTATGGGACGCATCACAGTAAACTGTATAAGGCCCTGCACCCGTAGGTAGAATCAGCACTGGTGCTGTAGTCAAGGCTGTCTTGAGCTTCTGAAAGCCCGCCTCACACTTATCTGACCACTGGAACTGGGCACCCTTCTGGGTCAACCTGGTCATCGGGGCTGCAATAGAAGAAAACCCCTCTACAAATCGACGGTAGTAACCTGCTAACCCCAAGAAACTCCGGATCTCAGTCACTGAAGCTGGTCGAGGCCAATTCTGGACTGCCTCAATCTTCTTTGGGTCCACCTGAATACCTTCCACTGATACGATATGACCTAGAAATGCCATCGAACTCAACCAGAACTCACATTTCGAAAATTTGGCATATAGCTGATTATCCTTCAGAGTTTGAAGAACCACTCTGAGGTCTTGTTCGTTCTCTTCCTGGCTGCAGGAGTACACCAAGATGTCATCTATAAAGACTATCACGAACAGATCTAAGTAAGGCCTGAACACCCGATTCATCAACTCCATGAATGATGCTGGGGCATTGGTCAACCTGAAGGACATGACCAAGAATTCATAATGCTCGTACCTAGTGCGAAAGGCTGTCTTAGGAATGTCAGCCGCCCTGATCTTCAGCTGATGGTAGCCGACCTCAAGTCTATTTTTGAGAACACCCTCGCTCCTCGGAGCTGGTCAAACAAATCATCAATCCTCGGCAGTGGATACTTGTTCTTTATCGTTACTTTGTTCAATTGCGTGTAATCAATACACATCTGCATCGAGCCATCCTTCTTCTTCACAAATAACACAGGTGCTCCCCAGGGGGAAACACTTGGCCTGATAAAGCCCTTTTCTAGAAGGTCTTGCAACTAATCTTTTAACTCTTTTAACTCCGGCGGGGCCATACGATAGGGTGGAATAGAGATGGGCCGAGTGCTTGGTGCCAGATCAATACAGAAATCAATATCCCTGTCAGGTGGCATGCCCGGTATGTCTGAAGGGAAAACCTCGGGAAACTCCTATACAATAGGAACTGAATCAATAGAAGGAACTTCTGCGCTGGAATCACGAACATAAGCCAAATAAGCTAGACACCCCTTCTCGACCATGAGTCGATCCTTAACATAGGAGATGACAGTGCGAACGGAGTGGCTTGAGGTCCCTCTCCACTCTAGTTGGGGTGATTCTGGCAAAGCCAATGTCACGGTCTTGGCATGACAATCTAACATATCATGGTATGGGGACAAACAGTCCATCCATAATATAACATCGAAATCCACCATGTCTAACAGCAACAGATCAACACGGGTCTCAAGACCCCCAAAAATAACTACGCATGAACGATGCACTCGGTCGACTACAATGGAGTTTCCCACTGGTGTAGACACATAAACTGGAACATCCAGAGCATAGCTGGGCACAGCGAAATACAGTGCAAAGTAGGAAGACACATATGAATATATAGACCCGGGGTCAAATAATGCCGAAACACCTCTGCCACAAACAAGAATGGTACATGTAATCACGGTATCTGATGCCTCCGCCTCAGGCCTGGCAGGTAAAGCATAGACTCGGGGATTAGCACCTCCCTTCTGAGCTTCATCTCTAGGACGGTCATCAACTGGCTGACCTCTACATCTGGCTGGACAGTCTCCACCTCTACGGTCTCGACCTCCACCTCTATGATCTCTACCCCCGCCTTTGGCCGGCTGGGCAGGCTGAGGGTCAGCTGGGGCCTGAATCATGGGACAAGGCCCCACTGCTGAGTGTTGCCCGTCGCTCAAGGGCAGAACCTGACAAGATGACCTGGGTCACCACAACCGTAGCAACTCTTAGGCTGATGGGGCTGCTGACCCTGACGACCTAAATGGCCCCCACGAATACTCTGAAGAGGCTGGGCACTAATGGGAGGCTGATCGGAATACTACTCACGAAATCCACTATCACCTGGCCCACCCTGTGAAGCCTGAAGGGTGGAATGAAAAGGTATGGAAGACTGGACCCTATAGAAAGATTCCCTGTCCCCAGAAGAAGATCCACTAAATCTATCGGAATGACGAGGCCTCTTGTCTAAAGGATAACTACCTCCCCGAGCAAGATCCATCTCAACTCTACGAGCTGTATTAGCTGCCTCCTGAAAAGATATATCATTCCCCACTCCCATAGCCATCTGAAGTCTAATCGGCTGATTAAGCCCATCTATGAACCTGCGGACCCTCTCCCGATCTGTGGGGAGTATCACAACCACATGACGTGCCGGATCAACAAACCTCGTCTCATACTTGGTAACAGTCATAAAACCCTGCTGGAGGCGTTCAAACTACCTCCGAAGTGCCTCCCGCTGGGTAACAGGGAGAAACTTCTCCAGAAATAACTCTACAAACTAATCCCATGATAAAGCCGGGGACCCTGCCGGTCGAGTCAAACAATAATCTCTCCACCAAGTCTTGGCGGATCCTGAAAGCTTGAATGTGCAGAAGTCAACTCCATTGGATTCCACTATCCCCATAGTCTTGAGAATCTCGTGGCAACTGAATAAGAAATCTTGAGGATCCTCTGATGTGGCACCGCTGAAAGTAGTGGTAAACAGCCCTGAGAACCGATCAAGTCTCCATAGAGAATCAGAAGTCATGGCTGTTCCATCTCCGGCCTGAGCTGTGGTACCTGACTGAGTGGCCACAGCTAGCTGAACCACTGGTGCTTGAGGCTGGGGAGCTACTTGTGCCGGAGTACGTGTGACAGGAGTCTGGGCCCCTCTTCCAGCCTGAGAAGCGGCTGGTGCAGCTGGTAATAAGCCTGCTCTGGCAACGTTGTCCATAAAACCCGCTATCCTGACTAGAGCCTCCCAAAGATCCGGGGTAAATAAGGCCTCCCCTGGGACTTGAGTTGGGCCCACTGGAGCCGCTGGGACTGGAACCTCCTCACCAATCTCAACATGAGGCTCCACCTCTAGAATAGGTGCCGGGGGCTGAGCTCTGCCCCTACCATGGCCTCCGATACGGCCTCGGCCCCTGCCCCTCACGGGAGTTGCTTGGGGCTCAGGCTACTGATTAGCGGACGAAGAAGCGCGTGTCCTCACCATCTGCGAAAGGACATAGTACAAATTCAATCAATATTTGAGGAACAATTCGCACGACAAAAAGGAACAAATGAGAGACTCTTTCCTAACTCAATAGACTCTGGAGGACAAGTACAGACATCTCCGTACCTACCTCTCAAACTCAACTAAGCTTGTTCGTGAGTGGTGAGACCTATGTAACCTAGAGCTCTGATACCAACTTGTCACGACCCGGATTTTCCCCCAATATCGGGATCGTGATGGCGCCTACTCGTGGTAGCTAGGAAAGCCACTACATTCAACATTATCCTATTTTTATCATTATTTCATGCTAATTTTATCAACGAGAACAATGACATTAATTAATTAAGTGCGGAAAACATTCAAAATAGAGATAAACAATACCAAGGTAAAACACTAATGAAATCCTCTACCCAAGATGTGGAGTCACCAACTCACGAACTACTACTGATTATTACACATAAAGGTCTGAAGGAAAATAACATAAATCTGTCTGTCTCGGAACAATGAGACCACAACAAATACTATAAGTAATAGAAGAGACGCCGGGCCTGCGGACGCCTGCAAGCTACCTCAGTCTCGGAAATGCTTGTCCCCTACGAATACTCTACTGCTGTTGTTGCTCCGGCTCAAAACCTGGACCTGTGCAAAAATGCACAGAAGTGCAGTATCAGCATAATCCGACCTTATGTGCTGGTAAGTGCCTGGCCTATCCCGACGAAGTAGTGACAAGCCTAGGACCAGACACTCACATAAACCTGTGCAGTTCTATATACATATGTAAACCACAAGATAACAAGAGATATCAAGTAAACAAATCCAACAAGAAATATCATAAGAGGGGAAAACTCAACAGTTAGCAACAATTATCAAATCAACAAAGGAAATCAGAGCATAATGGAAACAGTTAATATCAAGTCAAGCAATAGCAAATAGTTGCATGGCATCACCCTTTGTGCTTTTACTCTCATCCTCACCAAATAAGCAAATAAAAGTGCATGGCATCACCCATCGTGTTTTTACTCTCATCCTGACATCCATGGCACGGCATCATCCTTCGTGCATGTTTCAATAACAAGGCACGACCTTACCCTTCGTGCATAATCAGTATCACAAGGCCCGACATGATCCTTCGTGCATACTCAATAATATAAGGCACGACATTAACGTTCGTGCAATAGCAGTAAACAAGGCACGGCATCACCCTTCGTGCATTATCACTCTTCCTTACCCAAATAACAATCATAGTAAAGGGCAGAGAATGAAAACAATAATCATGAACCGTCCCGATAAAGGACACAACAATCATCACAACAAGGTCCCGGCAATGGAAAACAATAACTCACTTTGCCATAAGTCCCGGCAAGGGAAAACAATAACTCACTTTGCCATAAGTCCCGGCGGGAGAAAACAGGGTACAATTCCACGACCTGGCAAGGGTTCAATAATTCATCTTTAAAACATCCCACAACAAGTATCAACAACGACTCACGGTCATGCTAGACGCCAGCGTATGGATGCTCGTCACCACAGCCCATACACCTCACTCGATCACATAACACATAGCACATAATCCTATTCCCTCAAGCTAGGATAGAACAAACACTTACCTCTAGCCTTGAAGTCCAAATTATCCTTCCACTATAGCTTTACCTCGATTTCCGCTTTCAACTTGCTCGAATCTAATCACAATTGATTCCATTACGTTAATAAATACTATATAACTTAGTTTGAATGCTTAAAAATGGTTTTCTCAAAGTTTACCCCAAAATTTCCCAAAACGCCCCTGGCCCCACGTGGTCGGAACTCGGGATTCGCACCAAAATCCAGTTACCCATTCCCTCACGAGTTTAAATATATGATTTGTTTTAGAATTGGACCTCAATTCGAGGTCCAATTCCCCAATTCATGAAAACCCTATGTTCTACCCAAAAACAAGAATTTCTACCATGAAAACCTTTGATTTCTATTGAAAAACATGTTTAATGTTGTTAGGAATTGAAAGAATTAAGTAAAAAGTGACTTACAAGTGCTATGGGAGTGATTCTTGCTCTTGAGGGTTCGTGTGTGTGCGTTGGGTTTTGAAAGAATGAAGAAAAGAGCTCAAAAATTCGTTTAAGTATAAATTGCACAGCTGCGGATATCGCAATTGTGAACATTTGTCCGCAATTGTGAACAATACAGGTTTTGGGGTCTATGGCTCTCAGATTTGCGAGACCAGCTTCGCATTTGCGAACTGGGCCGAGTCAATAAAGCTTTCGCAATTGCGACAATAGCTTCGCATTTGCGAACATGGGCGGATTATTGAAGGCCTCGCATTTGCGAGGTATAGTTCGCATTTGCGAACACAAGCGTTCCTGGACATTCATCGCAATTGCGATCAAGGCTTCACATTTGCGAACATAGCCTTGGTCTGCCCCCTTCGCATTTGCTATGAATATCTTCGCATTTGCGAAGATACCAGCTAGGTGAAAAACCAGCTGTGTTATTTTTCAGAAATTGCTCCAACGGCCTATCAAATCTTTACCCGAGCCCCCAGGCTCCAAACCAAACATGTACAAAACATCAAAAACATATTACAAACTTGTTCGTGCGATCACATCGCCAAAATAATATCGTTTTCATCAAATCAAGCCTCAAGCTCATGATTATCATCCTTTTAGTTTCAAAATTTTCAAATTTGGAACTCAAGGTTCAAAATACATCAAACGACATCCGAATGTCACCAGACTTTGCAGAAAGTACATATATAATATATAAGACTTGTACCGGGCGTCGGAACAAAAATACGAGCCCGATACCAGGGTCATTTAATTCATTTTCCTTTAATAATTCCACCAAAAACAATTTAACAGAAAAATCCATAACTTAGGCTCTGGGCCTCAGAATTTGACTCCTGACACATGCCCGAGTCCTATATTTTCATACGGACCTTCCAGGACCGTCCGATCTTGGGTCCGGGTCTGTTTACCATAAATATTGACCGAAGTAAACTATATCAATATTAATATCATTATTCTTCAAATTTCTCATAGAATTCACATTTTCTATCACAAAATCTTTCCGGCTACATGCCCGGATCATGCACGTAAATCGAGGCAACATAGAATGAGATTTTCAAGGCCTCGGAAGTACGGAACAAGTGAGGAAAACAGGTGATGACCCTTTGGGTCGTCACATCAGTCCATACGGCTTCGCCAATAAATTCAACTACGGTTGAACCAAGACTCGGGCTATGCGCCCTCACATCCAATAATTGATGATTTCAACAACAGTTGAACTGGGACTCCGGTCATGCGCCTTCGCCGACAAATTCAACTACGAATGAACCAAAAGCTCAGATGGAGCTTCTTTACCGCTAAACTCAGCAAAAACTCAATCGAATCAACGTACGGGTTAAACACCATCGCCGTCCAAGTAAGTATTCCCAACTCGAACTAAAACCAGAGACACATAGAGTTTGGCCTCGGTCGAACTACAAGGCCGCATTTTCGTCGTCATGGCCAGTAGCCCGACCGCACCCGAACTAGGACTAAGGCTAAACGCCACCACCCCCGGATGGAGGTTCTGACTCGGTCACCCCGAGTCGAGAAGGAAAAGTTTCCAACACTTGAAAGCACACTTACCGAAGTCGAACTCAAAAGCAAACCGCCCCTTCAAACGCATAAAACGAAAAACCTAAAAAAGAGGAGATACAAAACAGATACAAGGCAAATAACGAAAGGCAAATTCCTTTTTATTCATAAAACTATTGCGGGTCATTCCCGCTTATACCCGACCAAAAATCAGTCAATGAAAGTAAGAAAAAAAACACAACAACAAATGCCAAACGGAAAAAAGAAAATAGAAGAACACTTCTCTCTACTCCGCGCCATCCGCGCTCCCACCTGTGCCATCATTGGCCCCTGGCGTCGTTACATCAAAGCCGTAGTCCATACGAGCCTCCCGAGCCCTTTGGCGTGCCCCCTCGAAAGTATCTTCGGTCACGATACCGGCCTCTCACAAATTTTTGTATACGTCCTGCTGGGCCTCAGCATAAACCCAAAGCGTACGAGCCTGACCAGAGGAAGCGACCTGCTCCTGAAGATGCTAGTTCTCCTCCTCTAGGACCGCAACCTGCCCCGCCACTGCCTGAGTATCCCGCTAAAGGATACATATCCTCTCTTCGAGGCTCGCCTTCTTGAAGGCAACAACAACCCTTACCAACGACAACTAGGACTCGCCGGCACAGACAGCCCCCTGTAACTCCTCAGCCCTTGTCAAGGCATCATCCAGCTGACGTTTTAAGGCCGCGATCTCCCCCTTTAGTGCAACCACCTTCTCACTCCACACCGATGCGGCCTCGATTACCTTGGCCAGACATAGGCGCTCACACTCGACTGTGGCCCTCCTATAGGCCACAAGCTTTTCGTCCTTCTCACAGAGCTGCTCTTCAAGGGCGCTCACCCGACCAAATGTTTGTTGTGCCTGAAGCTCCCATCTCGCCAAATCTTCAACAAGAGCTCGGCTATGGGGATTGTTCCTCAAGCGCACATGCATCTCCCTGCACCTATCCCGGTAGCGACGATACTTCTCCAACACCCGTAAAAACACCGCCAAGCAAACATTAGCTCGGCGGATGCTCTCCACCTCCAGTAAGAAGCACTACGAAACAAAGACAATGGTTAAAGAGGAAAATAAAACAAGGCAAAGAGGAGACAAACCGATATGTGAATACGTACCCTCAAGCCCATCACGGCCACCTCATTCATCAAACCGACGTTCGTGATGTCCCTCAACGACTCATTCTTCACCTCCAAGCACAACAGCCCGAATTACTACACCAAACTCGAGCCTTTAAGCAGTAGATTCAAGTCCAAAGGGACCTCAATGAGGCGCGACCTCCCCTCCAAACGAACGGTCACCTTTGTAAATCCATCTTGAAATATGCAGACGTCCTCAGGATCTAAGTCCGACTTAGTCCCATACCCTTCTTGCACGGCCTCTCCTTCTTCTCCTCCTCCTCCTACCGCAGCCACTAACGAGACGCTTGAACCGCCAACTTCAACGATCATAGAGGAGCTTCCCCCGACTCAACTATGGGAGTCGCCGATCAAGCGGTTAGAGGGGCAGAACCTTAGAGACCCAAACTAGTCTGGACGACCTCCACCGATGGCTCACCCTCTAAGGTAGGCGCTACAGTCATACCTTTCCCCGCGTTCTTCAGGGGAGGGGGGGAATCCAAATTGATCAGCACATGGGGAGTAGCGTAATTACTGCAGGAGGAACCGGAGTGAACGAGACCCTACACCGGATCAAGGGCCTTTCCTCCTCCTCGCCCGAAGATGATTCATCTCGAGGGCACACAGACCCCGATGGCCCATTATCCCGAAGCATGGGCCATGGGGGGGAAGGCACCACAGAAGACTCGACCGATGCCGCCCTCAGTATGTGGCATGGCGCTGGTGATACAAAAAACCGGGCGACTGCACCTCGCCGCGGAAGGCCAGCTGAGAGGCCGTGCCACGACTCGCCCTCCCTATAATAGAAAAACAAAGCCAGTAAATAAAACCCCAAAATGACGAACCAAGCAAAGTAAGGGATATTTTTCTCACTTGCGGCAGGCCTACGTCCGTATTTCTCCTAGAAAGACGCCCACGTGCAAATCTCTTCAGTATGAGGAAGCACGACTTTGAGCCAATCACGCATCCCTGCTAACATGCTTGGTGGCTACCTCTCGGCTACAGAGGCAACAACGAGACAACATTAACATAAAATAAAACAAAAAGGGAGATAGGAACGAAATTGATTGTCTTAGTGAAGTAACTCACGTGCATGGTTCCAAGCCTCCGGAATCCCTGAAGGGGATGCCACTAGATGCTCGGTTCTGATGTAAAAAATATGCTCGAATGGGCAAGGCTCAACCTTATCATCCAGCACTGCAGTAAGCCCTTCATTCACGCCCAAACAACGGTCGTAGTCAATATAATCCGATCAATTAAGTCCAGAGTCGATCCCACAGGGAATTAACCTATCAACTGCAACTTCCATAACCCAAGAACACTTATGAATTAGCTTCCCAAACTTTTGAATATATTTTTATGAATGTTTTCTACTAACCAACTTTTGCAAGAAAATAAAGACTTGAAAGAAAGAATTGAATGTTGTAAAGAATGAAGAGAAAGACTAAGGTATTGATTTCCCCTATTGATGGAATCCCTTCTGTTTATGCTCATACAAATTGTTAATATTATTCAATCAATCATGAACACTATTTTTACCGTAATTCTCTCCCGAGCAACTACAATAATTTACTAGTGTACTCTCCCGAGCTAACCTAGCTAGCTTTAATTTGAACAGTTCACTTTAGATTGCACCCAAGATTTCGTTATTCCTAACCCCACCTTTACGCCTACAATTATAGATTCCTCCAATAATATAGGTGTGGTGTTGTTCAACAATTTACCTAAATATGCACTCTTTCCAAGTTATGCACACTAAATAGACACATCTAATTGAGAGCTCTATCAATTAACTACAACAAGAACGAAGTTGAACAAAATAGAAATCTAGCTAACAATTTGTAATCACATAACCCAGAAGTTCATCACTCAATAGGTTCCATCAAAACCTTAGATAAAGAATTACCTACTCATAATCAAAGAAACAAGATATATAATTGAATTCATAATCAAAGATTCAATGTAAAATAAAGAAAGATGTTGAGAGAGTTCTCTCTTACTAGTTTTCTTGCAAAAGTAATGAATAATACAATACTTGCCTCTCTTGGGCGAATCTTAATATTAAATATAGGGTTTAGGTTACATAATTCACGCCTTGACAATTTTGTCCCTCAAATTTTCGTCTTTCATCGCGGTCCGACCGCGTTTGCGGTTGGATCGCGAAAAAAAACCTTTCTGATTCTTCAGAGGTTCCGCGAGCCCTCTCTACCGCGGTCCGTCTGCGTTCACGGTTGGACCGCGGCAGAACAGTGCCACGGATTCTTCACTTTATTTTTCAGCACAAACTTCAATTTTGTTCTACACTTGGCCTTTTCACCATCTTATGACTCCAAAACTGCTCCTTTAGTCTTCAATAGCTCATGTGTACCTATAACATACCAAAAACACTAATAAACGTATTTTGTCATCTTAAACAATATCAAAATAATAATAAAGCATGATTATTTAGGGCATAAATATAGTCAAATTCACCTATTATCAGCCCTCTCGACCCACGAGGGCATGCCCGAAGCATGGTACCCTATAGTCGTTGGGGCACATAAAGGGCGAGCACGTGCTGTAATGTAACCACCCTACCGACCAGTTCCCCGTACTTCAAGAACATCGTCAATAGCTTATATAGATTGTCACGCCTCCTTTTGGCGCGCTTACCTCGAAGGGTAGATGGGTAGGGGATTTTTTCCAATTTAAGTGACAGTATTCGAAAAGGGATTATTCTATTTATTTCAGAGTCGCCACTTAGAATGAATTAAGGTGTCCCAAGTCACCGATTTATTCAAATCCTGGATCGAGGAAATTTTGACTTTCCAAATGAAGTCTGCGAACCAGAAATTCTAAGTAAGGAATTCTATTGACCCGAGGGAAGGTGTTAGGCACCCCCGGATCCCGTGGTTCTAGCACGGTCGCTTCAATTATTATAAATGGCTAAAAATACCTGATTTTATACATGTTTATAAATTATATGCTCTAATTAAACTTTAAACCGCTCTATTAATTTGAAACCGTACCAAAAGAAAAACTAATTACAACATAGACTCGGACTTTTGACAAATAGGTAAATAAATTAAAAAAAATGTATCCGGATTACTTACTTTGAAACTATGCCGATTAAAGCCGTTGTAAAACTAAGTCAAAAAAACAATTTATTTAACAGTATATCCCTTAAAATTATTTCCAACTAAAGACCCATACCAAATGATGTATTATTTCATAGCTTTTTGACTTAAGGCCGGAGATTGAACGAAAAGGTATAAACCAACGGAAAATTGATCAAAATATGCAAAATAGAAATAGTTCGCCTTGGTCCATTATTAAAAGTAAAATTGTTTACTTTGGATTTTTACTTTCCTTAATCCGATGTTAATTTGCGAAATCAATACTATGCGATTAAAATTGATCTAACATTGGCATCTAAAGCATGGGCTAACTTATCTTGTTTGCTTAATTACAAATAGATTTAAAAGAAGAATCAAGTGAAGAAAACTCGAAAATGATCCCAAACATCGTATGTTAATAGCTAAAATTAATCAAAACAACACTTTAAATATGCTTGAACCACTTGACTTTAAACCAATTACCTACAAAATATCAAAAGGAATCCCAATCCGAATTGACTAGTTTTTACTTACACGAGTCCCGAACATATACTAACAAGAATATAAACTAATTCAGCATAAATGAAAACTAATGTCTATTTTAATCAATAGTCCCAAAATAAACCAAGTTTACAATGATAAACAATACAAGCCCGGCGGATTTTTGTTTCAATTCGTACATGCCGAGGCAAGAGCTAAGTAGACATACAAGACTATATGCATTTCTAATCCTTTAAACAAATAGCTACACAATATCTATTTTTGCTAACAGTCTTTAGTTTGGTAAATAGCTAAATAGGATCATTTATGTAATAGCTTCAACTAAAAGGATTCAAAGAATAGCTCTTCATTTCATTTCTGGTACAAGAGTGGACAAGTCCAAAAGATGTGTACCTGGATTTCAATAACAGAAATAAAAGAAGAGATCAGTAGCAATTCCCAGCAAAACAACAAGCAAAAGACAACGGCCAGCAAAGGCTTAGTACTCCAAGAATAAGCTGGAAATAGAGGAGAATTTCAAAATAGAAACCAACAGCTTCTAGAAGACTAAAACAACAGCAAACCCAAAACAAAACCTTAAGAAACTTTCAAACAACTTGGGTATTTTAATATGAGAATGATATATCCAATATTTCAAGAATGGTTTAAACCAAGGCAATGATTTTAAGGCAGACTAAACAACAATCTATTTTATCTCTTGAAATCTGTTTTGTTTCTGTATCTTAGAGAGTTCTAATGTCTATCCAAAAATCTGTTTTTTTTTCAAGGCTGTCAATGTGTGTTCTTTTTTCAGAAAATGTCTACTCCCTTTAATAGGCATCAAATTAGTGTTGTCCCTCCCCCACCATCAATCTTATTCTTATTTTAATGTCAATTATTTAAAAATCATATTAGTGAAGTTACTATTATCACCATTATCCCTATATTATATTCTATCTAGGCTGACCCCTAAGTTTATGCTAATTACCCCGTAAAAATTATCAGCAGCCCCCTATTAATTATTGGATAATAGCTATAACCAATTCAATAGCTAATTCACACAAACAAAAACTCAAGTAGAAAAGATCTGTCCGAATAAAAGTCTTGAGGAAGAAGAAGAATTTAATGAACAAGAAAAATTACAAACAACACTTCAAATCAAAAATCGATAATCTGAAAAAAATAAAATGAACGAAACAAACATTATAATCACCACTTTAAACCAAAAACATTAATCTAAAAAATAGAAAGAATAAAACAAAATCATAACCAACACTTTTAATCCAAGAACAAACAATCTGAAAATTTGAACGAACCCATATCGAACTCGGATCTTGGTGGATGTTTGTTGTTCGTTCATGGAGTTTCGCCACTGCTCATTCAGGGACAACGAACAGTAGCTGAAGACGAGACGAAGACACTGGTCATTGATGGTGAGACTGCTGCCGACGAAGGAAGGTGACGACGGACGAACTGGTGCCAACGAACGAGCTGCTGCCGACGAACGAAGGTGACGACAAATGAGTTGCTGCCGGCGATTAGTTGTTGGCGATGAAGCTGTTGTGACTGCTGTTCAGCGATGGACAACATGGTGCCGAAGACGATACTAGACAAGCTGCTGCCGGCGACGGAGGAGATGAAGGTTGCAACGACGACCATGGCTACTGTGCGGCGAAAATGGAGGACGACGGGGCTGTTTTTGGAGGGTTGTTCAAAGCAGTTTTTTTTGGTCGTTCATGGTAGCTTTTGGTCGTTCATGGCAGCAAGAAACAGCAATTTCGATGCTTTGGTGATGATGCTGCCGAAGGAGATGAAGAGAGGTGGTAGTTAGCGGCAAAAAACAGCAATTTCGAAGCTTTGGTGATGATCCTGCCGCCGTTCATGGCTGCCGGATCATGGTGGCAGCGACGGAATGAAGCAGTGGCTGGCCGGCGAGATGCTGTGCCGGTTCGTTTGGACGACTGGTGGTTGATGGTTGTGGCGGTTAGGGTTTTGCTAGGTTAGGTTTTCTGTTTTGGTTATTTGGAGAAGAAGAAGAAGACTTAGTCTTCTTTCTTTCAAATGGGAAAGTAAAATGTGACAAAAAATAAGAAAGGGGGCTGCTGAAATTAAGGGTAGGGTTTGGGATATTTAGGTTGGGTAGGTTTAGTTTTGGGCCTAATTTCAATTCCGAAAATTGGCCCAATCCGAGTTTGCTCTCCTTATTTTTTTTCTTTTCTTTTAATTAATAGAACTAAAATTCTAAATTAAGTTATAAACTAAGTTAACTCGAAAACACTAATTAAACTCCTAACAATAATTATTATACACAATAAATACCAATTAAAGTAAAATTGCACAATTTTGACATTAAATGATAAAAAATGCGAAATATGCCTATTTTTGTGATTTTTATTTTCGTAAAGCAAACTTGATTAATCCTAGTTGTAGAATTAAAACCTAAATGCAAAATGCGACTTAATTTTTGTATTTTATTTTTTTTTATTAATTTTAATCAAACAAACAGGCACATATAAATACAAACAGTAAAACAAAAATAACGCAAAGTCCACAAAAATTACACACAACCCAAAAACTATTTTATTTTGTATTTTTGGGAGTGATTCTCTTGTAGGGCAAAAATCACGTGCTCACAGCTGCCCCTCTTTCTGCGGAAACGCGAAGAGTTTTCGTGCAAAGAATAATGAGCAAATACGAGCAATTTTTGCCCGTTCGAGCACTCCTTGTGAAGCATTTTGAAAATATCTTGACCGAACCTTTGCTTCGGGAGGCTTCCTACATATCCTGGGCTAAATAGAAATCAGGTCAATGTAGTTCGGGAAGTTTTGGTAGTTGGGACTACCGTGGACTAACACTTTGCTGTTACCATCGCTATCATTGCTGCTGTTACTGCTTACTGCTTACTGACCTCCTTATTATACCAAAAAAGAAATTAAAGCTAGCTAACTATGCTGTCAACGATGAATTACAAGATACCTATCTATGATTCTCTTGAAAGCTTGATCTTGAGTCTTAGCTGATTTTGCTGTAGACCTCGATCTGAATCTTGATGCTTGCAAGCTGTACATGCTTGTTTATTCCTTTAATATTGAGTGGAACGGGATTGGCGGGACTTGTGACTTCAATCAGATTCTAAGCAATCCGCGCCTCTGTTTAACCCAATATTTGAACTCGTTTTCTTTTGGTTCTTTTCTTCTTTTCTTCATTCTGGATTGAGGTTCCACTCGTAGGTTATCTCGATCCTTGCGTCCCGAGGTCAAACCTATTTAGACAACAAAACAAACAAACAAACAAACAAACAAAATTTTTCTACCCCAGTTTCGCTTGGAAAATTTTGTGAGTCAGTTGTGACACAGAAAAATGATTAAAAATACTCTTTTGGTATTGGTCAAGAGAATCTTGATTTTTGAAACCATAGTTTCACAAATACACGTTCCACGACTTTCTGGCCGGGAGACCCTCGGTTTTCTGGCCGGGGTTTTGAAGAAACGGCTCCGCAGTTTTCTGACTGGGAGATTCTCGTTTTCTGACCGGAGATTTTTAAAGAAAGTTTTCAGGGCTTTCTGGCCGGAATTCAAAAGCGTTGTTTCACGGCTTTCTGGCCGGAAGACCCTCAGTTTTCTGACCAGGGTTTTAAGAAATGGCTCCGCAGTTTTCTGACTGGGACATCCTCGGTTTTCTGACCGGGATTTTGAAAGGAAAAGTCTCACGACTTTCTGGCCGGAAGATCGTCAGTTTTCTCACCAGGGTTTTAAAACAAGCGGCTCCGCAGTTTTCTGACTGGGAGATCCTCGGTTTTCTGACCGGGGATTTTGAAAGAAAGTTTTCACGGCTTTCTGGCCGGAATTCAAAGACAACCTCTCACGGCTTTCTGGTCGGAAGACCCTCGGTTTTCTGGCCGGGGTTTTAAGAAGCGGCTCTGCAATTTTCTGACTGGGAGATCCTCGGTTTTCTAACCGGGATTTTGAAGAAGAGTTTCACGGCTTTCTGGCCGGAATTCAAAGCAATGTTTCACGGCTTTCTGGCCGGAAGACCCTCGGTTTTCTGGCCGGGGTCTAAAAGAAATGGCTCCACAGTTTTCTGACTGAGAGATCCACGGTTTTCTGACCGGGAATTTTGGAAAGAAAGTTTTCACGGCTTTCTGGCCGGAATTCAAAGCAATGTTTCACGGCTTTCTGGCCGGAAGACCCTCGGTTTTCTGGCCTGTGTTTAAAAGAAATGGCTCCACAGTTTTCTGACTGGGAGATCCTCGGTTTTCTGACCGGGGATTTTGAAGAAGTGTTTCACGGCTTTTTGGCCAGAATTCAAAAGCAATGTTTCACGGCTTTCTGGCCGGGAAATATTATGACTTGATTTTTTTTTTCCGTTTTCCTTTCCTTTCTCCTTCCTTTTTGGGTTTTTCTTTTAGGTGTTTTCCTTTTATTCATCAACAATGCATGAAAATAATGTTTTTTTGAAAAGAAACTTCCTTTTTGGGCGTTTTTCTTGTTACAGAGCCATTTCAATGCTCGCGCATTTCATTTCTTTGGACTGTACCTTCTTCTTGCACAATTAAATAGACCTGCTTTCAACAAAGAATATTTTATTAGTTGAAAAAGTGGTTGACTTTGTGGCCTTGATTACCTTCATTGCTTGATCTTTGCCCCATTTCCATTGAGAATTTCGCTACCAATTGTCTTTGGTGGTGACTTCTTTTCAAACTGACCGGGTTCATCCTCGGGATTCCACAAGGATTTTTCTGTGTGGGTTTTGTCTTTCTGCCTCGTTCCGTTTCTTCTAAGACCTTAACCGTTGATTTCCGTTTCCTTCCTAACATCCGTTCCTTTGGAAACAATCGATCATCATGATCAAATCGGGGATTGTATCAATACACCATTGAGGCTGGGTTTTTCTTCTTTACCAGACGGAATTCTGTATAAATGGCCCCGTCACCTTTTTTGTAATAATTTCGGAATTCAAAGTTAAAACGAAAGGGATTCAAAGAGAAATGAACAAAGAATAAAAAATGAATCAAAACAGAAGCGTCCCTTTCGGGAAAACAAAAGGGACTTATCTGAGGTGTATGGTGACTTCAAACCGACATGACATGCTTCTCGAACTAGATGCTTGATCGTCACAAACTCCCATGTCCTCGTGAGCCAAAACGGGTTTATGTTTCCAAGCTAAAGAGTCGTGCCAGGATCTTTAGCGGTGAAATACCCCTTTTTCGGTTGATAGCGCCCTTTTGCGGGTTTTCGCCAGTCGACCTCTCTCATTTCTCTTCTTACCATCACCCGATAGCACTCTTTGCGATTTTTTACCAACGGACTCTCTCATTTTGTATTTCTCTACTTCCATCGTCTTATGGTGCCCGAAGGTTTTCACCAATAAGACTCTCTCATTTTATTTCTTTTCATTCCAGACGCTTCGGATTGCAACAATGATGTTTTCTCAATTCCTATTTCTCTATATTGATCTTGAAGGACTTGTACTTGGTTTGGGTAACAAAAACTATGGACAAAATTACAACTTTGGAATCATCTTGACGGATCTTAACTGAATTGCCATATCATCTGCCCAGTTTCATTTTTTAGGGAAATTGGGATTTTTGGTTTGGTGTGACTGAACCTCAGGGAGAGGTTGCCTACGTATCCTTTCGGAATCAAGTCAAAACGTAGTTCAGGTTAAACTTTGTTTTGTTTTGTTTTGTTTTATTTTTCTTTCATATATATATTTTTTTTGTTTTGAATTTGGTTTTGGATTCCAAATAGGGTAGCCAAAGAAATGTAACCGGCTCGAAGGGTTTACAAAGAGGGTTGGTAGTGTTTGGGTAGCGGGAATAAAAGCCTTCAATCATTTCAACTTATAAGGACATCACTGAAGCAAACTTAGACATAATACATTTTGACAGCATCTGCATTCACAGCTGTCACAGGAAAGTTTCCTTCCATATCTCCCAAGTATAATGCTCATCTTGGCAATATCTTCCTAATGATATATGGCCCCTTCCAATTAGGAGCGAATTTTCCTTTCGCTTCCTGGTGATGCGGAAGAATGCATCTTAAAACCAACTGACCTACTTCAAAATTTCTTGGTCATACTTTCTTGTTGTAAGCACGAGCCATCCTTTGTTGGTACAACTGTCCATGACAGACTGCAGCCATTTTCTTTTCTTCAATCAAAGTTAGCTGCTCCAATCGAGTCTTAACCCACTCGCTATCTTCAATCTCTGCTTCGACAATCGTCCGGAGTGAAGGAATTTCTATCTCTGCCGGTATCACAGCCTAGGTTCCGTAGACTAGCAGGTATGGGGTTGCTTCTACCGATGTGCGCACTGTAGTACGATATCCCAGTAAGGCGAACGTTAATTGTTCATGCCATTGTCTAGAACTCTGGATTGTCTTTCTCAAAATCTTCTTAATGTTTTTGTTCGTTGCTTCAACGGCGCCATTGGCTTTGGGCCGATAAGGAGTGGAGTTCCTATGCGTTATTTTGAATTGCTCGCATATTTCTTCCATCAAACGACTATTCAGATTCGCAGCATTGTCTGTGATGATAGTTGCAGGTATACCAAAACGACAGATAAGATTCGAGTGTACAAAATCCACCACAGCTTTCTTAGTGACTGATTTGAGAGTGACGGCTTCGACCCATTTTATGAAGTAATCGATAGCGACCAGTATGAATCGGTGCCCATTCGAAGCTTTTGGCTCAATCGGGCCGATGACATCCATTCCCTAAGTGACAAATGGCCATGGCGCTGACATGGGATGTAGTTCAGTTGGAGGTGCATGAATCAGATCTTTATGTACCTGACATTGATGGCATTTCCGGACAAAACTGAAACAATCTTTCTCCATGGTCATCCAATAATACCCAGCACGAAGGATTTTCTTGGCTAAGACATACCCATTCATATGAGGCCCGCACACTCATGCGTGTACTTTGTGCATGATTCTTCCTGCTTCTTCGGCATCAACACACCTTAAGAGTTTAAGATCCGGGGTTCTTTTATACAAGACCTCGCCGCTCAAAAAGAAACCACTTGCATGTCGCCTAATGGTCCTCTTTTGATCTACTGTAGCATGTTCAGGGTATTCTTGTGTTTTCAAGAATCCCCTGATATCGTAGTACCAAGGCTTGACGCTTGGTCCTTCTTCGATTGCATTGCAATAACCGTGTCTTTCCCTTATTTGGATTTCCAAAGGATTAACATGGGCGTTGCCTGGATAAGGTAGCATTAAAGCTAAAGTGGCAAGTGCGTCAGCTAGTTCATTGTGACATCGTGGGATATACCTGAACTCTATCGATGCAAATCGCTTGCCAAGAATATTCACATGTTGTTGGTATGGGAGGAGCTTAATGTCCCGAGTTTCCCATTCACCTTGAGATTGTTTGATAATCAAATCTGAATCTCCCATGATCAACAAATCTTCAATGCCCTGATCAATTGCCATGTTCATACCCATGATGCAAGCTTCATACTCAACTGTATTGTTCGTGCAAAAGAAACGAAGCCTAGCTGTAGCTGGGTAATGCTGACCGGTAGGGGAGATCAAAATTGACCCAATCCCTACACCTTTAGCGTTTACCGCCCCATCAAAGAACATTTTCCAAGCATGACTGTCATCCGAAACAACTTCTGTCGTGTTTACCTCTTCATCAGGAAAGTAGGTATTCAATGGTTGATACTCTTCGTCGATCGGGTTTTCGGCCTAGTGATCTGCCAACGCTTGGGCCTTCATTGCCGTGTGAGTGACATAGACTATGTCAAACTCAGTGAGCAGGATTTGCCATTTTGCCAATCTTCCGGTGGGCATCGGTTTCTGGAATATATACTTTAAAGGATCCAACCGGGTAATGAGGTGAGTCGTATGAGCTTGGAGGTAGTGTCTCAATTTCTGAGCGACCCAAGTTAGTGCACAACACGTTCTTTCCAGCAAAGTGTACTTGACCTCATAACTAGTGAACTTCTTTCTGAGGTAGTAAATTGCCTGCTCTTTCTTCCCCATTACGTCACGTTGTCCGAGGACACAGCCAAAAGAGTTTTCCAAGACTGTTAAATACAAGAAAAGAGGTCTCCCTGACTCTGGTGGGACTAAGACTGGAGGGTTCGACAAATATTCTTTGATTTTGTCGAAAGCTTCTTGACATTCAGTTGTCCACTTGATTGCAACGTCTTTCTTCAGCAACTTGAATATGGGCTCACATGTAGAAGTCAATTGGGCGATGAACCTACTGATGTAGTTTAGTCGGCCCAGAAGACTCATTACGTCTTTCTTTGTTCTGGGAGGAGGTAAATCCTGGATGGATTTTATCTTTGTGGGATCCAATTCAATACCTCTTCTACTAACTATGAAACCCAAGAGTTTACCTGATGGGACCCCGAAAGTGCATTTGGCCGGATTCAACTTCAAGTCGTACTTCTGCAACCTTTCAAAGAATTTCCTTAAGTCTCGCACATGATCGCCCTTAGTTTTGAATTTGATGATCACGTCATCCACGTACACCTCTATTTTCTGATGCATCATGTCGTGGAAAATGGCAGTCATAGCTCTCATGTACGTTGCTCCAGCATTTTTCAAACGGAATGGCATGACCCGGTAGCAGTAAGTTCCCCAAGGTGTGGTAAAAGCAGTCTTCTCGGCGTCCTCTTCATCCATCAACACTTGATGATATCCCGCTTAACAATCCATAAACGATTGTATCTCATGTTTGGCACAGTTATCAACGAGGATGTGGATGTTCGGTAAAGGAAAGTTATCTTTAGGACTTCCTTTATTCAGATCTCGGTAATCCACGCATACTCGAGTTTTTCCGTCCTTCTTTGGCACATGCACAACATTAGCCAACCATGTGGTGTATTGTACCACTCGAATTACCCCTGTTTTTAACTGCTTAGTGATTTCTTCTTTGATTTTATCACTAATGTCAGTTTTGAACTTCCTTTGCTTCTGTTGCACTGGGCGATAGTCAGGGTAGATTGGCAACTTGTGCACCACTAGATCGGCTCCTAATCCTGGCATGTCATCGTAAGACCAAGCAAACACATCTTTAAATTCAAACAAGAGCTGGATTATTGCATCTCGAGTTATCTCATATGTGTGGATGCTTATCTTGGTCTCTCGGACCTCTTCAGTAGTTCCCAAATTAACCGGTTCAGTATCATTCAAGTTCAGCTTAGGTTTATTCTCAAAATGTTCCAATTCTCGATTTATTTCCCTAAAAGCCTCTTTTTCATCGTATTCCGGTTCTTGGTTCATTATTTCCAGATTAGGTGGCGTGTTTAGATTTGAGCATGAAGTCCGCAAGCATGTCATGTTATTTAAAGCCGCATTATTAGGACTGAAAAGAAAGAATAAATAACAAAAATTAGAAAGAGTGAAAAATGATGAAATATTTATTTCATTTTCTTGGAATTTTCTGAAGATAAACAAAGTTACATTGGGAAGACTGAAAATACAAGAAAACAAATAAAAACATCCAAGTTACGTCCTGAAGTAACTTGTGATGAAGAAAAAGTGACAGGACAAATCTACCAGAACTCCCGCCTGACTGGGAATGGTGTGGCCTTCCAATTTTGCAATTTGGCTTCTGGGCCCACATACAGCATCTCAGCGGTTCTTGTACCTTCTCCTGATTGAACCATCTTAACATCGTAAAGTATTTGCCTCACAACCCCACAGATGTCTTTCATTTCCTCTGATGTGAAGACCTCATCTTCTTCTTCTTAATTGTATCTGGGTCGAACAAAAGTTTGAAACAAATGTGGCAACGGTCGTGGTAGAACCCATCCCTTTTCCTTTCTTTTATTGGCCCATTTATCGTCTTCAGGGGTAGGGCGAAAGCCTACTCCAAAGAACTTTTCAGCTGTGGGCAAAGTTATTAGCTTTGATACTCCTTGCAAGGACTTTCCCAAACATTTTCCTGGTTGGAAGCCGTGTTTGATCATTTCTTTTTCCACCATGATGGAGGCATTAGACAAAAAGGGTTGGGGGCAAGGGTTCCCTTCTTCGTGTTGGTCTGTCAGTACAACCTCGAAAGCTTGATAAACGATATGTTCGCTTCCTTCTTGCGCTTTTAAACATGCGATGGATGGGTCCCGATATATCGACTGCTCGTCCTCCCCGTGGACCACGATTTCTTGTCCCTTGTGTTCGAACTTTAGCATCTGATGGAGGGTAGAGGGTACAGCCCCAGCTGCATGAATCCATGGTCTTCCCAGAAGAAAGTTGTAGGAAGTGTCCATATCTAGAACTTGAAATGTCACTTCGAAATCTACCGGGCCGATGGTCAGAATCACATCAATCTCCCCGACCGTGTCTCTCTTCACACCATCAAAGGCTCGCACGCATACGTTGTTGGGCCGAATTCTTTCGGCTCCAATTCCCATATGATCCAGAGTGGAAAGCGGGCATTCGTTTACTCTTGAGCCCCCATTCACCATGACTCTCTTCATGTAGTAGCCTTCATATTTGACAGTCAAATGCAAAGCTTTGTTGTGGGCTGCTCCTTCCAGAGGCAAATCAATCTTACTGAAAGAAATCTGATTGACTGCGAAGAACCTCTCCACCATTCTTTCAAGTTGTTCAGACGAAATCTCAACATGCACATATGCCTCATTCAAGGTTTTTAACAAAACTTTCTGATGTTCAGCGGACTTCATTAACAGGGACAACATGGATACCTGTTCCGGGTATTTGCGCAGTTGGTCTATTACCTCATAGACAGGCAACTGCATCTTCTGAAAAAAGACCTCTGCTTCTTCTGCGCTTACAGGTTTTTTGGATGGGAAACGCCTTTGTGTGGCATTATTTATCTCCTGCGTGTTCAAATACTTTTGCCCCAAGATGCTCCCAGATGATTCTCCTGCAACCTCTTTTCCTTTGCGTGTAACGAGCGTCCGTTGATAGCTCCAAGGTACAGCGGATGGATCTGTCATGGGTTTTTGTTGCACACGTGCAATAACCATGGGTTCATCTGGTTGTAGTGGTTCAATTGGCTTTCGGGCCACATAGGTTCCCTTTGGTACATACACCGTTGTTTCCCTCTTCAAATGAAACTTCTTGGGGCACCTATTGACAGGGGTCTTTCCACTCGGCCTCGCGGGAGGTAAAGAACTCCATTCTTTTGAGATGATGCGTTCATTTCGATCTTCTTTTTAGATCCAGTCTTGGCAACTTCAATCTTTTTCCCCACTTTCTCTTGTTTTGGGGTAACATCAGGCCGTTTTTCCATGTCGTCGATGGCAATTATCGCTTTCAAGGCCGGGTCAAATTCCTTATCTTCACAAATCATCCCAATTATTGGCCCGTTGTTGTGGGTTGGCAATGGGTTATTTGTCACATTCGGGACGTCTTCATCTGCGAAAACTATCCTCCCTTGATTGATTAGATCTTGCACCGCCTTCTTCAAAGTCCAACAATTGTCGGTGCTATGCCCCTCAACCCCTGAATGGTAGGCACAGTATATTCCTCGTTGGTAGGCAGAAGAGTCCGGATTCTGCCTGTTCTGTGGAACGGGCTGTAATAGGTTCTCTTGCCTGAGTTTGGGAAAGAGAGTGGAATATGGCTCCCTAATTGGTGTAAAGTTCGTCTTGGGTGGCTCACGGTGGCGGGTGTTATTCGGTGGGGGATTGTATTGGTATAGGTAAGGAGGTTGGTTTCTTTGGAATGGAGGTGGATTTATGTTGGCTGGTGGCTGCGGCCGTGCAAAAGGTTGAGCATTCATGACCGCGTAGGGTGGAGGCGGAGGAACATAGGTCATGCCATGGTGTGAATAGTAATGCTGAGGGGGCCTTTCAGAGAATACCTGGCTTGGGGCTCGGTATCTTCTATCTTCTACTGCCGCCATGACAGTTTCTTCTCTTTTTTTGCTCCTGGGCATCCCTCCAAACCCGCGTTGGATGGCTTGGGAGGTTGCTCGAATGGCCGCTTGGCTCAAAATTCTACCAGTTTTTAAGCCATTCTCCACCATCTCTCCAATCTTGATTACTTCGGCGAAAGGTTTTCCCATCGCTGACATCATGTTTTGAAAATAGTCCGGCTCTTAAGTCTGGAGGAAGGTCATGACCATTACGATCTCATCCATGGGGGGTTTCACCCTAGACGCTTGTTCACGCCACTTGATGGCATATTCCCTAAAGCTCTCTGAGTGCTTCTTCTTCAAATTCGATAGAGAGTTCCTATCCGGTGCAATGTCGATATTGTACTGGAATTGTTTAACAAAATCTCTGGCCAAATCATCCCAAATGTGCCAGCGAGATATTTCCTGGCCCATGTACCATTCTGAGGCTATCCCAACCAGACTCTCTCCAAAATATGCCATTAGCAACTCTTCCTTGCCACCGACACCTCGCAACTGATTGCAATACTTCTTGAGATGAGAAATAGGATCGCTATGTCCATCATATTTTTCAAACTTCGGCGTTTTAAATCCTGAAGGCAAATGTACGTGTGGAAACATGCACAAATTGGCGTAAGAAACACTTTTTTGCCCGCTCAGACCTTGCATGTTTTTCAGACTCTGCTCCAAGCTTCTCATTCTTTTTGCCATTTCGTCCTGCTCGGGAGCTTTTGGATTTTGGCTTGGTATGAACTCATATTGAGGTGGCTGAGGACAGATATTGGCGGCAACCTGGGTAAGATCCCTTGCTAGGGGTGGTGCCGGGAATGTAAAGGACGAGGAATCAAAGAAAGGAGTATGTGTGGCGGGATGCGCCGTGATTGGAACTGGCAAACCGACTGATGTTCTTGTGGATGTATCCAATGCCGTCACCCGACGATAGAAAGTGGAGGGTGATTCGGAGAGGGCTGCGACATTAGAATACCCAAACAGAGTAGGTGGGTAATCGGTGGGGGTATTAGAAATCCCACTTGATCTGAGGAATAGTTTGGGAAACCCAGGGATCAGACTTGGGGGCTCTTTCCCGTTATTCCAATCATCTAACATCTCCAGCATGCGGCAGCGCAAAATCCTATTTTCCTCCGCAGCCGCTGACTCAGTAGTCGAAACGGTTGTTATGGAGCTTTCTTCCGAAATGGGAATGGTTGGTAGAGGGATTTCTGAAGATATGCTGGCACCTCTTTTCGACCTTGTGAAACAAGGATGGGTACTTTCGGGCTGCTGAACTCTCCCTTTGGACCTCGTGAAGTATGAATGTGAGGCCAGATTACCACAAAATCAACCACTCTTTTCTAAAACCTGGAGTTTGGCAAACAAACAGTTAGTTTGAAATAACATAACAGATAAGTAATCTCACGTTGGGTGTGATGCACTTATACAGTTGATCGTGTTGCTACTTGTATTCGATTGTAATGCGTTATTCCGGCTTATACTTTCCTTTGCTTTCATCTTCTTCCTCTCTTTATCAATTTTCTTTTACACTCTTTTTTTCTTCTTTTAGTGACGGTCGAATCTTATGTGGATTGCCTACCTATCATGTCCCCGCATGAATTAGACCGGGCGTATTTCGGATAATCGGGAATGAAGTAAATAAACCAAATTTTTTTTAAAAAAAAAAATTCTTGAAAGAAACGCTTTAAAAGAAGAAAGAAAAATATATTTATATTTTTGCTTATATTTTTTTTTTTGCTTTTTTTTTTGCTTTTTTGAAAGAAAGACTTCTATAAAAAAAATTTATTTGCTTTGGAGTAAAAGAAAAAAAAATATTCTTTGTTTGAATTTTACTTATTGTCTCTTTTTCTAAGGAAGAAAGACAAATATTTTTTTTAAGGATTTTTGTTTCATTTTTAATTTTTAGAAAAGTACTTCAAAAATGAAGGAAACCCATATTTTTAATATTGATTTTTATTGATTTTTCTTTTTATTTCATGAAAAACAGTAGGAAGAATAAAACTATTTTTTTTAGTTTTTAAAACTACTTTTACCCCTTTTGTTTTTGAATTTTCTAAGGAAAGATTTTAAAGAATGAACTAAAGGAAAATATTTATTTTTGAATTTTTTTTTTTTGAAAATTGGGGTCGAAACCGATGAGGTTTTCCTACGTATCTCACATCCGGTGAGAATCAGACCCGTGTAGTTCGAAAATAAAAGAACTAAATCATTTTAAGAAAAGAAACAAACTATTTTTAACAGCATTTCTAAAACAAATTATTTTCTCAGAAACTATCCTATCTTTCATAAAATCAACAAAATTTATCGGGATTTTTTTTTTTTTTTGCATTTTTCAAAAATTGTTTTTCAAAGAAACTAACTATTTAACATTAACAAAAATTTATTCAGAGAATTTTTTCCTTTTTCTTTTTCATTTCTTTCAAAAAAGAATTATTTTCTAGGAAAAAACAGACTATTTTCATAAAATTATTTTGATTCTACATCCTCACATTTTCCACTTTTTACCCTCTCTCTTTCTAATAACAAACCGGTCGGCATGCAAGATCGAAATAAATGCACAGACAAAGATGCATCAAGTTGGTCTTTTGTTTCAGGTACACCTGTCCTAGACAGGCCCAACCCCTGTGTTGAGCCTCCTAAGTCAAATATGCACATGATGCAAATAGACGTTCCTATCGGGGATCCGGCATAAGGTTTTGTTATTCTAAGTCATCGTCCTTTGGAAAAGGTGTCTATACTGGCTTTAACTCGAGCGGACAACTCGAGCTGAGGAGTGTCAGTGCACCAGTAGCATGGCTTTCCGGCTTAATTGATAAAAACTCCCCGCCTAAACATGTGTGACTACAAATCCTTTACCGGATGCCAAGCACCACAGCTATCTTGAGAAAAACGGGCTATGTCCAGTAAATGCCCGATATTATATTTCAAAGAGACTCAGAAGGGGAAAATGGGTATCGGCACAATTTATATACAATTCACAAAATATCAAAGCGGTAAAAACAACATTTAGCATATTAAATACAAACATATAATAAAATCAGACAATAAATAAGCCAAATAAAATAATTATTCAAAGCTCGAATTCTTAAACCCTGAACCAGTGGTTCTGGGTCTGTTTCCCCAGCAGAGTCACCAGAGCTGTCACACCTCCTTTTGGCGCGCTTACCCCGAAGGGTAGATGCGTAGGGGAGTTTTTCCAATTTAAGTGATAATATTCAAAACGGGATTATTCTATTTATTTCAGAGTCGCCACTTGGAATAAATTAAGGTGTCCCAAGTCACCGATTTATTCAAATCCCGGATCGAGGAAAAATTTCGACTTTTCAAATGAAGTCTGCGAACAAGAAATTTTAAGTAAGGAATTCTGTTGACCCGAGGGAAGGTGTTAGGCACCCCCGGATCCCGTGGTTCTAGCACGGTCGCTTCAATTATTATAAATGGCTAAAAATACCTGATTTTATACATGTTTATAAATTATATGCTCTAATTAAACTTTAAACCGCTCTATTAATTTGAAATCGTACCAAACGAAAAACTAATTACAACATAGACTCGGACTTTTGACAAATAGATAAATAATAAAAAAAATGTATCCGGATTACTTACTTTGAAACTATGCCGATTAAAGCCGTTGTAAAACTAAGTCAAAAAATCAATTTATTTAACAGTATATCCCTTAAAATTATTTCCAATTAAAGACCCGTACCAAATGATGTATTATTTCATAGCTTTTTGACTTAAGGCCAGAGATTGAACGAAAAGGTATAAACCAACGGAAAATTGATCAAAATATGCGAAATAGAAATAGTTCGCCTTGGTCCATTATTAAAAGTAAAATTGTTTACTTTGGATTTTTACTATCCTTAATCCGATGTTAATTGGCGAAATCAAGACTATGCGATTAAAATTGACCTAACATTGGCATCTAAAGCATGAGCTAACTTATCTTGTTTGCTTATTTACAAATAGATTTCAAAGAAGAATCAAGTGAAAAAAACTCGAAAATGATCCCAAACATCTTATGTTAATAGCTAAAATTAATCAAAACAACACTTTAAATATGCTTGAACCACTTGACTTTAAACCAATTACCTACAAAATATCAAAAGGAATCCCAATCCGAATTGACTAGTTTTGACTTACACGAGTCCCGAACATATACTAACAAGAATAGAAACTAATTAAGCATAAATGAAAACTAATGTCTATTTTAATCAATCCCAAAATAAACCAAGTTTACAATGATAAACAATACAAGCCCGACGGATTTTTGTTTCAATTCGTACATGCCGAGGCAAGAGTAAAGTAGACATACAAGACTATATGCATTTCTAATCCTTTAAACAAATAGCTACACAATATCTATTTTTGCTAACAGTCTTTAGTTTGGTAAATAGCTAAATAGGATCGTTTATGTAATAGCTTCAACTAAAAGGATTCAAAGAATAGCTCTTCATTTCATTTCTGGTACAAGAGTGGACAAGTCCAAAAGATGTGTACCTGGATTTCAACAACAGAAATGAAAGAAGAGATCAGTAGCAATTCCCAGCAAAACAACAAGCAAAAGACAACGGCCAGCAAAGGCTTAGTACTCCAAGAATAAGCTCGAAATAGAGGAGGATTTCAAAATAGAAACCAACAGCTTCTAGAAGACTAAACAACATCAAACCCAAAACAAAACCATAAGAAACTTTCAAAAAACTTGGGTATTTTAATATGAGAATGATATATCCAATATTTCAAGAATGGTTTAAACCAAGGCAATGATTTTAAGGCAGACTAAACAACAATCTATTTTATCTCTTGAAATCTGTTTTGTTTCTGTATCTTAGAGAGTTCTAATGTCTATCCAAAAATCTGTTTTTTTTCAAGGCTGTCAATGTGTGTTCTTTTTTCAGAAAATGTCTACTCCCTTTAATAGGCATCAAATTAGTGTTGTCCCTCCCCCACCATTAATCTTATTCTTACTTTAATGCTAATTATTTAAAAATGAGATTAGTGAAGTTACTATTATCACCATTATCCCTATATTATATACTATCTAGGTTGACCCCTAAGTTTATGCTAATTACCCCCTAAAAATTATCAGCAGCCCCTAATTAATTATTGGATAACAACTATAACCAATTCAATAGCTAATTCACATAAACAAAAACTCAAGAAGAAAAGATCTGACCGAAGAAAAGTCTTGAGGAAGAAGAAGAATTTAATGAACAAGAAAAAACTACAAACAACACTTCAAATCAAAAATCGATAATCTGAAAAAAATAAAATGAACGAAACAAACATTATAATCAACACTTTAAACCAAAAACATTAATCTAAAAAATAGAAAGAATAAAACAAAATCATAACCAACACTTTTAATCCAAGAACAAATAATCTGAAAATTTGAACGAACCCATATTGAACTCGGATCTTGGTGGATGTTTGTTGTTCGTTCATGGAGTTTCGCCACTGCTCATTCAGGGACAACAGACAACAGCTGAAGACGAGACGACGACACTGGTCATCGATGGTGAGACTGCTGCCGACGAACGAAGGTGACGACGGACGAACTGCTGCCAACGAACGAGCTGCTGCCGACGAACGAAGGTGACGACAAATGAGTTGCTGCCGGCGAGTAGCTGTTGGCGAACGAAGCTGCTGTGACTGCTATTCAGCGATGGACAGCATGGTGCCGAAGATGATACTAGAAAAGCTGCTACCGGTGACGGAGGAGATGTAGGTTGCAACGACGACCATGGCTATTGTGCGGCGAAAATGGAGGATGACAGGGCTGTTTTTGGAGGGTTGTTCAAAGAAGTTTTTTTTGGTCGTTCATGGTAGTTTTTGGTCGTTCATGGCAACAAGAAACTGCAGTTTCGATGCTTTGGTGATAAATGCAGTAAAAAAATGCAGTAACCCCTGCGGTAAGTGTGAACCCTTTCCTTGCTTCGGGCGAGGACAATATCAGCATGGGTAGGAATGACCCCCTGCTCCAGTAATCGGGCCATCCCAATCTCTCCCATCAGTGGGGCTTCATCTACATGGTCCTTCCGCCATCGGCGGTAAAATCAATTGCTGAACCTCCGATCTGTGGGAATACTTCATCCACTGACAGAATTCCTCTAATCTCTGCCTGCTCAGCGCCTCCCATTGTCGTAGGTGGTCCTTCAATCGCCGGAGGGTTAACCAGTAAGTTTGTTGGAAGAGCTTTATGTGAAGAACTGCGTGCCATTACTTAGTTGTTTGAAGAGAAAAGAACAGAATTTGGTGGGGAGGTTGAGGTTATCGCAATCAAGAAAATAAAAGGTGAATTTGCAGAAGAAAAAAGCTTTTCATAATCACTCAGATGAATAATGAAGTAATGAGAAACTGATGCCTCAATTTACCTTTATAGGCCACATAAATGATTTCGAGAAATCCAATGAACATCATTAACTGCATATCTAACCGTCAAAATGGTTCGATTCTACCAAGATACGCACCATCATGACAAGCACCACAAAGTTCCCACTCGACCTCCAGTCATCTCGCTAACCAGAGCAAACGTAGAGCCTTGCCGATACAGGCAAAATGTATTGTACGCCTTCAAAACTCTAAAAAACACTACTTACAAAGTATTCGCCCATATTACGTACGACCCGTCTCCCGTCACCGATGATAGTTGCATACCAAATCGAACCCAATCATCAGAACATAATCGAGCCCGACCTCGCCCGAATTATACTAACGGCATCATGCGCCCTCATGACGAGGAGATACCCAACAACTTGATTATATGAAAAAGTGATGTCGAAAAACTCTACGAAATCTGGGCCGCCGCCATAAAGAGAACGGTCTCGACTAGAGCGACGATCATCCATTCCTTATTCAAAGTCTTTTAGATCGATGTCGGCAAAATCCGCTCATCGAGCTCGAGTGAGGAACAACCTCGATAAGCGGAGGGACTAACTGTATGGGTCAGAATCCGACCCTATAATAACTAACGAAGTTGATCACCTTTCTGGGTTAATTCAATATTAATAAGTGGCATTGTCACACCTCCTTTTGGCGCGCTTACCCCGAGGGATAAACGTACAAGGGAGTTTTTCCAATTTAAGTGACAATATTCGAAATGGGATTATTTATTTATTTCAGAGTCACCACTTGGAATAAATTATGGTGTCCCAAGTCACCAATTTATTTAAATCCCAAATCGAGGAAATTTTCGACTTTCCAAATGAAGTCTGCGAACCAGAAATTCTAAGTAAGGAATTCTGTTGACCCGAGGGAAGGTGTTAGGCATCCCCGGATCCCGTGGTTCTAGCACGGTCGCTTAAATTATTGTAATGGCTAAATATCTAATTTTAAAAAATGTTCAATACTATAATGCAATTTTAAACATTTACCGCGTTTGGTTATTTTAAGAAAAGAAAAAAAAATGAACATTGTTATTGAGGGGCCCCGCAATTTTATTTCTTCTATTTAGCTAGGCTCGTAACATTTTTATTTAAAAAAAAGGATAATCCTAAAGTGACTACATTTTTTTCTATTTAGTTTGTCTCTAAAAGAAAAAAAAAGTCCTAAACAATTACATGCTTAAAAGGCTACTCTATATTAGTAGAAAAGGTGTTCCCTTGAATGACAAATTTATTCTTCAAATTATAAAGCTAACTACAATTTGACAAAAACTAATAAAATAGAAAATAACAACAAATATTAATCAACAACTTGCTTTTCTATTTCATTTCAAAACTTCAACTTCCAATTCGAGCTTACATCAACACATGGTTTTTAGAATGTGTACCTGGTTTTGAAAGGAATGGGAAAATGGCAAATCAATAGGGCGGTGAAAATACAACAACAACAACAGTAACAACCAACAGTAGCTTCAACACCTCAATCCCGAAAATCCCAGCAATATGGAGAACAAAAAAAAACCAGTAAAAAATAGAAAAGAAAAATATATTCCAGATTTTCTCTTTGTTTTGGCTTTCTAGCTTTGAACTCTTTTCACTTCTCAAAATAAACTCTCAAAAATTGCATTTTGTTTCGTGTATACTTCTGTATCCAGAGTGTATATCGAGTGTATACCACAGCAGGGAATTTTCTTTATTTTCTCTTCTCTTCCGATTTTTTCTCTCTTTTTTCTCTCCCCTGTTTTCTCTCTAATCTTCTCTTCTATTTATAGGCAAGAATTTTGAAAATTTTCAGATCTTTTTATTAAAAAGAATATATTTTTTAATTTAAAGAAAACCCACTAATCCATGTTTTCCTCTCCATGTTTTCTTCCTTTATTTCCTTGCCCCCACTACTTTATGTTATGTGATTATGATTATTTTTTGGCTAAAAATCTGAAATTTTCATTTTGGGCCAAGGGGTTTTGGGTTGGGTAAGGGTGCTTAGGATTGGGCTTGTAACTTAATTTGCAAGATGGCCCAATCCAGATTTTTTTCTATTTTGTTCTTCTCCATTATTCAACATCCTAATTAATAAAGCCCAAAAATACTAAGATTAATTTATAAAAACTAAAAATTATCTTGAAATACTAATTAACTCATAATAATAATTATCACACAAAATTAAACATTAATAAAAATAAAATTGCACGATTTGGACATTAAATGCTTAAAAAATGCAAAAATACATATTTTTTATGACTTTTCATTTCTGTAAAAATAAACTTAATTGTAAACTTGAATTTTATATACATATGCAACATATTTTTTGTATATTTTATTTATTTAAACAAGCAAATATGCACAGATAAAAATGCAAATAATAAGAAAAATAACACAAAAATCACAAAAATCACGCACAACACAATACTATTTTATTATTATTTTTTTTTTGAATTGTTTGGGAGTAATTCTCACGTAGGGCAAAAATCACGTGCTCACAGCTACCCCTCTTTGCGCGGAAATATGTAGAGTTTTCGTGCAAAGATAATGAGCAAATACGAGCGATTTTTGCCCGTTTTGAGCACTCCGTGTGAAGCATTTTGAAAAGATCTTGACCAAGCCTTTGCTTCGGGAGGCCTCCTACATATCCTGGGCTAAACAGGAATCAAGTCAATGTAGTTCGGGAAGTTTTGGTAGCTGGGACTATCGTGGACTGACACTTTGCTGTTACTGTTGCTATCGTTGTTGCAGTTGCTGCTTACTGCTCACTAACCTCCTTATTACACCAAAAGGAGAAATTAAAGCTGAACTAGCTATGCTATCAAAACTATGAGTTACAAGATTCCTATCTATGATTCTCTTGAAAACTTGATCTTGAATCTTAGCTGATTTGCTGTAGACCTCGATCTGAATCTTGATGCTCAACAAACCGTACGTTCTTGTTTATTTTCTGTAATATTGAGTGAAACAGAGTCGGCGGAGCTTGTTACTTCAATCATCTTCTGAGCAATCCGTGCCTTTGTTTACTCCAACATTTGAACTCTTTCTTTTGGTTCATTTCTTCTTTTCTTCACTCTCGATTGATGTTCAATTTGTAGGTTATCTCGATCCTTGCATCCCGAGATCAAACCTATTTAGACAACAAAACAAACAAACGAATGAAATTTTTCTGCCCCAGTTTTGCTAGGAAAATTTCGTGAGTTAGTTGTGACACAGAGAGCGATTAAAAGACTCTTTGGTATTGGGTAAGAAAATCACAATTTCACAAATAAACGTTCCACGGCTTTCTGGCCGGGATTTTGAAGAAGAGCTTCACGACTTTCTGGCCGAAATTCAAACAATGTCTAATGGTTTTTTGGCCGCTAGACCCTCGGTTTTTGGCCGGGGTAAAAGTAAATGGCTCCGCAGTTTTCTGACTGGGGAGATCCTCGGCTTTTGACCGGGGATAAAAGTTTCACGGCTTTCGGTCGGAATTCAAACAATATCTAACGGTTTTTGGCCGTCGGATCCTCGGCTTTTTGGCCGGGTAAAAGTAAATGGCTCCGCAGCTTTTTGACTGGAGATCCTCGGCTTTTTGACCGGGACAAAAGTTTCACGACTTTCTTCGAATTCAAACAATATCTAACGGTTTTTGGCCGTCGGATCCTCGGTTTTTTGGCCGGGGTAAAAGTAAATGGTCCACAGTTTTCTGACTGGGAGATCCTCGGTTTTCCGACCGGGATAAAAGTTTCACGGCTTTCGGCCGGAATTCAAACAATATCTAACGGTTTTTGGCCGTCGGATCCTCGGTTTTTGGCCGGGTAAAAGTAAATGGCTCCGCAGTTTTTCTGACTCGGGAGATCCTCGGTTTTCTGACCGGGATAAAAGTTTCACCGCTTTCCGTCGGAATTCAAACAATATCTAACGGTTTTTGGCCGTCGGATCCTCGGTTTTTGGTCGGGTAAAAGTAAACGGCTCCGCAGCTTTTTTTGACCGGAGATCCTCGTTTTCCGATCGGGATAAACGTTTCACGCGCTTTCCGACCGAATTCAAACAATATCTCACGGTTTTTCGGCCGTCGGATCCTCGGTTTTTGGTCGGGTAAAAGTAAATGGCTCCGCAGCTTTTTTACTCTGGGAGATCCTCGCTTTTCCGACCGGGATAAAAGTTTCACGCCTTTCTGGTCGAAATTCAAACAATATCTAACGGTTTTTTGGCTGTCGGATCCTCGGTTTTTGGCCGGAGTAAAAGTAAACGGCTCCGCAGCTTTCTGAGACTGGGAGATCCTCGGTTTCCGACCGGGATAAAAGTTTCACGGCTTTCCGGCCGAATTCAAACAATATCTAACGGTTTTTTGGTCGTCGGATCCTCGGTTTTTTGGCCGGGTAAAAGTAAATGGCTCGCAGTTTTCTGACCGGAGATCCTCGGTTTTCTGACCGGGGATAAAAGTTTCACGGCTTTCCGGCCGAAATTCAAACAATATCTAACGGTTTTTTGGCCGTCGGATCCTCGGTTTTTGACCGAGGATAAAAGTTTCGCGGCTTTCTGACCGGAATTCAAACAATATCTAACGGTTTTTAAGTTTCACGGCTTTCTGGCCGGAATTCAAACAATATCTAACGGTTTTTTGGCCGTGAGATCCTCGGTTTTTGGCCGGGGTAAAAGTAAATGGCTCCGCAGTTTTTTTGACTGGGAGATCCTCGGTTTTCTGACCGGGGATAAAAGTTTCACGGCTTTCTGGCCGAAATTCAAACAATATCTAACGGTTTTTTGGCCGTCAGATCCTCGGTTTTTTGGCCGGGGTAAAAGTAAATGGCTCCGCAGTTTTCTGACTAGGAGATCCTCGGTTTTCTGACCGGGGATAAAAGTTTCGCGGCTTTCCGGCCGGAATTCAAACAATATCTAACGGTTTTTTAGCCGTCAGATCCTCGGTTTTTTGGCCGGGGTAAAAGTAAATGGCTCCGCAGTTTTTTTGACTGGGAGATCCTCGGTTTTCTGACCGGGGATAAAAGTTTCACGGCTTTCTGGCCGGAATTCAAACAATATCTAACGGTTTTTTGGCCGTCAGATCCTCGGTTTTTTGGCCGGGGTAAAAGTAAATGGCTCCGCAGTTTTCTGACTGGGGAGATCCTCGGTTTTCTGACCGGGATAAAAGTTTCACGGCTTTCTGGCCTGAAAGACCCTCGGTTTTTCTGACCGGGGTCCAAACAGATGTTGGACCGATATGATTTGATTCTCTTTTTTGGAGTTTTCATTTTCTTTTCTTTTATTCTTCCTTTTGGGCCTTCTTTTAGGCTTTCTTTTTAAACATCAACAAATGCATAAGATAAATCTCTAAAAAGAAACTTACCCTTTTATGTGTTTTCCTTGTTCCAAAGCCATTTCAAAGCTTGCGTATTTCAGTTCTTCGAGTTGTACCTTCTTCTTGCACAATTAAACAGACCTGCTTTCAACAAAGAACATTTTATCAATTGAAAAAAAAAAGTGGTTGACTTTGCGGCCTTGATCATCTTCATTGCTTGATCGTTTTCTCATTTCCATTGAGAAATTTGCTACCAATTGTCTTTGGGGTGACTTCCTTTCAAACTGACCGGGTTCATTCCCGGAATTCCATGAGGATTTTCCGTGTGGGTTCTATCCTTCCGCCTTATTCCGTCTCTTCTAAGACCTTAGCCTTTGATTTCCGTTTCCTTTCTAAACTCCTTTTCTTTGGAAACAATCGATCATTACGATCCAATCGTGGATTGTAACAATATACCACTGAGGCTGTTTTTCTTTTCTTCTTTACCAGGCGGAGTTTTGTAAAACCGGTCCTGTCACCTTCCTTTGTAATAGTTTCAGAATTAAAATTAAACCGAAAGGGATTCAAAGAAAAAGAATGAATCAAAGAATGGAAAAACGTATCAAAGATAGATGAGTCCCTTTCGGGGGGAGAAAAGAAGGACTTATCTGAGGTATATGCTGACTTTAACCAACATGACATGCTCCTCGGACTAGATGCTCGATCGTCACAAAACTCCCATTTTCTTATGAACCAAAACGGGTCTATATTTCCGAGCTAAGGAGCCGTGCCGGGACCTCTCGTGGTGAAACAAACTTTTCGGTTGATAGCGCCCTTTTGCGGGTTTTCGCCAATCGACCTCTCTCATTTCTCTTCTTACCATCGCCAGATAGCACTCTTTGCGAGTTTTTACCAACAGGCTCTCTCATTTTGTATTTCTCTACTTCCATCGTCTTAGGGTGCCCGAAGGTTTTCACCAATAAGACTCTCTCATTTTATTTCTTTTCATTCCAGGAACTTCGGATCGCAACAATGATGTTTTCACAACTTCCAATCGATCTTGAAGGACTTGTACTCGGTTTGGGTAATAAGAATTGTAGACAAAATTACAACTTTGGAATCATCTTGACGGATCTTAAACCGAATCAACAATATCATCTGCCCCAGTTTCATTTTTTGGGGAAACTGGGATTTTTGGTTTGGTGTGACTGAACCTCAGGGAGAGGTTGCCTACGTATCCTTTCGGAATCAAGTCAGAACGTAGTTCAGGAACTTTGTTTTGTTTTGTTTTGTTTTGTTTGGTTTTTGGTTTTTTTTTTTTATTTGGATTCCAAAGAGGGTAGTCAAAGAAAGGTAACCGGCTCAAAGGGTTTACAAAAAGGGTTGGTAGTGTTTGGGTAGCGGGAATAAAAGCCTTCAATCATTTCGACTTGCGAGGACCTCATTGAAGCAAGTTCAGACATAATACCTTTTCACAGCATCTGCATTCACAGCCGTTTCAGGATCTTTTCCTTCCATGTCTGCCAGACACAGTGTCCCTCTTAGTGATATTTTCCGGATGATGCATGGATTCTTCCAATTAGGAGCGGAATTTTCTTTTTGTTTCTTGGTAATGAGGAGGAATGCGCCTTCCAATTAGGAGCGGAATTTTCTTTTTGTTTCTTGGTAATGAGGAGGAATGCGCCTTAACGTCGGTTGTTCTATTTCGAGATTTTTGGGCTGCATTTTCTTGTTGCAAGTATGGGCCTTTCTTTGTTGGGACAACTACTCGGGTATTCCTTGAGTACAACACAACCCTTTTGTATGTGAACCAATTTCCTTCAGTTATTCCAATTCATTGTTTCATTTCCTCAAAGATAAACTTTTGTGCATTTCAACTCTCGATTCATTATTCTGAAGTCCGACAGCATTTTAGGATCTTGAAATAATTCTGGATGCAGAAAAGTGCGGCAGGACAAGTTTACTGGGCTTCCACCTGATCAGAAATGGCCTAGCCTTTCAGTTTGGGAGTTTAGTGTCTGATCTCATCTCAACGGTGATAGTCCTTTTCTCTGGCTCGACCATGTGGGCGTCGCAGAGTTTTGCCTCATGTTTTCCTTCACTCTCTTCAGTCATGGAATCCTCATTATCTTTCTCTTGACGGTCCTTAAGCTTTTGTGGTACGCGTCCAACAAATACTGGCTCATTCAGCTGTGGCGTCTTAATTGCCCCCCATGTCACACAGGCTTGCTTAGGTGCACCAATTTCCCTTTCTGGTTCTAACTCAATGATTTTACTCTTCTTTTCCCCTTTCTCTTGTTTTGGGGCCGCCTTGGGCTTCCTTTCCATGTCAGCAATAGCAATTATGGCCTTAAGCGCTGGATTGAATTCTTCGTCTTCACAAATCATCCTAACTATCGGCCCGTTATTGTGAGCAGGCAACGGATTATTGGTTACATCTGGGACATCCTCATCCTTCAACACAATCTTCCCTTGCTCTATTAAATTCTCTACCGCTTGTTTTAAAGTCCAACAGTCATTAGTATGGTGGCCCTCTGCCTCTGAATGATATGCACATCTGACACCAGCTTTGTAGGAAGGCGATGCCGAGTTTTGTCTATTCTGAGGAACCGGTTGCAGTAGACCCATTTGGACAAGTTTCGGGAATAGATTAGAGTAAGATTCACCAATTGGGGTAAAGTTTGATTTCTTTGGATGTTCCCAAGGACGGAAATTATTCTGCGGAGGTCGAGGATTATAGTGGTTCTGGTGGGGAGGCTGATTTCTTAGAAATAGAGCTTGGTTTCTACTGACATGCTGTTGCGGTTGCGCAAAAGGTTGAGCATTCATGACCGCGTATGGTTGATGGATATAGGACATTTCCCGAGCAGAGTAATAATGCTGGGGGGTTCTTTCTGAAAAGAAGGGTCTAGGAGCGTGGTGTCTTCTATCACCCGAAGTTGCCATGGATGTTTCCTCTTTCATCCTACCCTTTGCTATTCCTCCAGACCCTCCTTGGATTGCTTGGGAGGTCGCTCGAATGGCCGTTTGACTCAAAATTCTTCCCGTCTTCAAACCATTTTCCACCATTTCCCCAATCTTGATTGCCTCTGCGAAAGGCTTTCCTATTGCTGACAGCATGTTCTGGAAATAGTCTGGTTCCTGAGCCTGGAGGAAAGTAGTGACCATTTCTATTTCGTCCATAGGGGGTTTCACCCTGGATGCTTGCTCTCGCCATTTGATAGCATATTCTCGGAAGCTTTCTGAGGGTTTCTTCTTTAAGTTCGATAAACAATTCCTGTCTGGCGCAATGTCAATGTTGTACTGGAACTGTTTCACAAAATCTCTGGCCAGATCATCCCAGATGTGCCATCGAGATATGTCTTGATCCATATACCATTCTGAGGCTATCCCGATCAAGCTTTCTCCGAAATATGCCATCACCAATTCTTCCATGCCGCCGGCACCTCGCAATTGATTGCAGTATTTCTTTAGATGAGCAATAGGGTCGCCATGCCCGTCATACTTTTCGAACTTCGGCGTCTTAAAGCCTGAGGGAAAATGGACATGTGGGAACATGCACAAATCTGCGTAAGAAACACTCTTCTGTCCGCCTAGACCTTGCATGTTTTTCAAACTTTGTTCCAAGCTGCTCATTCTTTTTGCCATTTTATCCCGTTCGGGAGCTTTTGGATTTTGGCTTGGCATGAGCTGAGGATAGACATTGGCGGCAAACTGGGTAGGATCCCGTGGAAGGGGTGGTGCCGGGAATGTGAAAGAAGAGGAATCAAAGAAAGGAGTATGCGTGCCGGGATGCGCCGTGATTGGAACGGGCAAACCAACGGATGTTCTTGCAGACGTATCTAATGTTGTCACCCGAGGATAGGAAGTGGAGGGTGATTCAGAAAGGGTTGTGACATTAGAATACCCAAACAGAGTAGGTGGGTAATTGGTGGGGGTATTGGAAATCCCATTTGATCTAAGGAGAAGTTCAGGGAACCCAGGGATCAGACTTGGAGGCTCTTTCCCGTTATTCCAATCATCTAACATCTCCAGCATGCGGCAGCGCAACATTCTATTCTCCTCCAAATATGCCGACTCAGTAGCCGGAATGGCTGACATGGAACTCTCTTCCAAAACGGGGACGGTTGATAGGGGGATTTCTGAAGACATGTTGGCGCTTCTTTTCGACCTTGTGAAATAAGGATGGGTATTTGACTTAGCAACGGGTTGCTGAACGTTTCCTTTGGACCTCGTGAAGTATGAATGCGAGGCCAGAGTACCACAAAATCAACCACCTTTCTCTAAAACCTGGAGTTTGGCAAACAAACGGTTAGTCTGAAACAACATAACAGATAAGTAATCTCACGTTGGGTGTGATGCACTTATACAATTGATCGTGTTGCTACTTGTATTCGATTGTAATGCGTTATTCCGGCTTATACTTTCCTTTGCTTTCATCTTCTTCCTCCCTTTATCAATTTTCTCTTCTTTTTTTTTGTTATTTTTTTTCTTTTTCTTTTGGTGATGGTCGAATCTTATGTGGATTGCCTACGTATCATGTCCCCGCATGAATCACACCGGGCGTAGTTCGGAAAACCGGGAATTGAATAAATCAACTAATTCTTGAAAGAAATGCTTTAAAAGAAAAAAAGAAACTATATTCATATTTTTGCTTTTTTTTTTTGCTTTTTGATAGAAAGACTTCTAAAAATAAAATTTTATTTGCTTTGGAGTAAAATCCATATTTTTAAATTTTGATTTTTATTGATTTTTCTTTTTTATTTCATGAAAAACAGTAGAAAGAACGAAACCATTTTTTTTGGGTTTTTTTTTTTGGGTTTTTTTTTTTGAACTACTTTTACCCTTTTTTTGAATTTTATAAAAAAAAAGATTTTAAATGAAGGAACTAAACGAGAATATTTTTTTATATATATATATATATATATATATTTTTAAATTGGGGTCGGAACCAATGAGGTTTTCCTACGTATGTCACATCCGGTGAGAATCAGACCCGCGTAGTTCGGATATAAAAGAACTAAATCATTTAAAGAAAAGAAAACAAACTATTTTTAAATAGCATTTCTAAAACTAATTATTTTCAAAGGAACAAAGAAAATTTATTTGGAATTTTTGCATTTTTCAAAATTATTTTCAAAGAAACTAAACTATTTTCGTAAAATTAAGAAAATTTATTTGCATTTTTCAAAATTTACTTTCAAAGAACTAACTATTTTCGTAAGAAAATTTATTTGGAAATTTTTTTTTTGCATTTTTTCAAAATTTATTTTCAAAGAACTAACTATTTTCCATGAAACTATTTTGGCTTTATACCCTGACGTTTTCCACTTCTTCCCCTCTTTTTAACAAACCGGTCGGCATGTAAGATCGAAACAGATAAATGCACATAGAAAGATGCAACAAGTTGGTCTTTTGTTTTAGGTACACCTGTCCTAGACAGGCCCAACCCTTGTGTTGAGCCTCCTAAGTCAAATATGCACATGATGCAAATAAACGTTCCTATCGGGGATCCGGTATAAGGTTTGGTTATTCTAAGTCATCATCATGTTGGAAAAAGTGTCTAGACTGGCTTTAACTCGAGCGGACAACTCGAGCCGAAGAGTGTCAGTGCACCGGTAGCATGGCTTTCCGGCTTAATTGACAAACTCTCCGCCTAAACATGTGTGACTACAAAATCCTTCACCGGGTGCCAAGCACCACAGCTATCTTGAGAAAAACGGGCTATGTCCAGCAAATGCCCGATATTATATTTCAACGAGACTCAGAAGAGAAAAATGGGTATCGACACAATTTATATACAGTTCACAAAATATCAAAGCGGTAAAAGCAACATTTAGCATATTAAATATAAACATGTAATAAAATCAGATAATAAATAAGCCAAATACAACAATTATTCAAAGCTCGAATTCTTAAACCCTGAACCAGTGGTTTTGGGTTTGTGTCCCCAGCAGAGTCGCCAGAGCTGTCACACCTCCTTTTGGCGCGCTTACCCCGAGGGATAAACGTACAAGGGAGTTTTTCCAATTTAAGTGACAATATTCGAAATGGGATTATTTATTTATTTCGGAGTCGCCACTTGGAATAAATTATGGTGTCCCAAGTCACCAATTTATTTAAATCCCAAATCGAGGAAATTTTCGACTTTCCAAATGAAGTCTGCGAACCGGAAATTCTAAGTAAGGAATTCTGTTGACCCGAGGGAAGGTGTTAGGCACCCCCGGATCCCGTGGTTCTAGCACGGTCGCTTAAATTATTGTAATGGCTAAATATCTGATTTTAAAAAATGTTCAATACTATAATGCAATTTTAAACATTTACCGCGTTTGGTTATTTTAAGAAAAGAAAAAAAATGAACATTGTTATTGAGGGGCCCCGCAATTTTATTTCTTCTATTTAGCTAGGCTCGTAACATTTTTATTTAAAAAAAAAGGATAATCCTAAAGTGACTACATTTTTTTCTATTTAGTTTGTCTCTAAAAGAAAAAAAAAGTCCTAAACAATTACATGCTTAAAAGGCTACTCTATATTAGTAGAAAAGGTGTTCCCTTGAATGACAAATTTATTCTTCAAATTATAAAGCTAACTACAATTTGACAAAAACTAATAAAATAGAAAATAACAACAAATATTAATCAACAACTTGCTTTTCTATTTCATTTCAAAACTTCAACTTCCAATTCGAGCTTACATCAACACATGGTTTTTAGAATGTGTACCTGGTTTTGAAAGGAATGGGAAAATGGCAAATCAACAGGGCGGTGAAAATACAACAACAACAACAGTAACAACCAGCAGTAGCTTCAACACCTCAATCCCGAAAATCCCAGCAATACGGAGAAAAAACAAAAAAAAACCAGTAAAAAATAGAAAAGAAAAATATATTCCAGATTTTCTCTTTGTTTTGGCTTTCTAGCTTTGAACTCTTTTCACTTCTCAAAAGAAACTCTCAAAAATTGCATTTTTTTCGTGTATACGTCTGTATCCAGAGTGTATATCGAGTGTATACCACAGCAGGGAATTTTCTTTATTTTCTCTTCTCTTCCGATTTTTTCTCTCTTTTTTCTCTCCCCTGTTTTCCCTCTAATCTTCTCTTCTATTTATAGGCAAGAATTTTGAAAATTTTCAGATCTTTTTATTAAAAAGAATATATTTTTTAATTTAAAGAAAACCCACTAATCCATGTTTTCCTCTCCATGTTTTCTTCCTTTATTTCCTTGCCCCCACTACTTTATGTTATGTGATTATGATTATTTTTTGGCTAAAAATCTGAAATTTTCATTTTGGGCCAAGGGGTTTTGGGTTGGGTAAGGGTGCTTAGGATTGGGCTTGTAACTTAATTTGCAAGATGGCCCAAACCAAATTTTTTTCTATTTTGTTCTTCTCCATTATTCAACATCCTAATTAATAAAGCCCAAAAATACTAAGATTAATTTATAAAAACTAAAAATTATCTTGAAATACTAATTAACTCATAATAATAATTATCACACAAAATTAAACATTAATAAAAATAAAATTGCACGATTTGGACATTAAATGCTTAAAAAATGCAAAAATACATATTTTTTATGACTTTTCATTTCTGTAAAAATAAACTTAATTGTAAACTTGAATTTTATATACATATGCAACATATTTTTTGTATATTTTATTTATTTAAACAAGCAAATATGCACAGATAAAAATGCAAATAATAAGAAAAATAACACAAAAATCACAAAAATCACGCACAACACAATACTATTTTATTTTTATTTTTTTTTGAATTGTTTGGGAGTAATTCTCACGTAGGGCAAAAATCACGTGCTCACAGGCATGACCACTCATAATTAATGGCATTTAACGCTTGCCTGATACGACTAATAAGGCTACGGCCCATCCGCTATTCCGAAGACAAAACCTCAAAGTGGTCCCGGCCACCAAATTGCCAGCTCATGCAACTCACAATTATAAATACCAGATAAGAAAGCCTAATTAGAGGCTTCTCTCCTTCCCCATGGGGACTCTCAGAAATAGAGAGAGAGAGAGAATGGGAGAGAACGACACATGAGAAAAACAAAATCTCATAAAGAAGTACAACATGATTGTAAGGCTCTAAACCTCTCGACGGAGAGGTAGACCAAATCACCATCACTAATAAAAGTTGTCAACATTTCTCACCCTAATTGGGAATGCTTATTATTATCTTTTACACGGTTCTAGAATTATTATGACTTGCTATGATTGACCCATAATTTACTTATATTGTTTTGTATTCGCAAAGGGCATGATAACTTTTGAAGCAAACAGTGTGTATGCAAGGCTTATTCCTACCTTGTGTAGGTAGAGACACTATTTCCAGTTGACATTATAATAGTCATTGTTAATCTCTCACACCTCCTCATTGGGCATTTATGCACCCTCTCACTTATCCAAACCATCCTAACCTCACTTCTAGCATCTTGTCCACCACCGAGGCCATCCCACCTTATTCCGAGTATCTTCATTCTTGACCATATCTCTCCTAGTATACCCACATATTCATCTCAGCATCCTTATTTCTGCTACTTTCATCTTCTGGACATGATACTTCTTGACTAACAAATACTCCATCCTCGGAATGGGATGATGCTAGAAAGGATTTTTATCCAAACATTAATTGGTACATAAAATATAGTGATCTAACCACTACTTTGTATAACTTACCTTTAAGTCACACATTCTTATCACACTAGATTCCAAATGCGAGCCTCTAATTCATCTACTTCGCTCCAATATAATGTGCGATATCTCATCAATCTCCCTGTTAATTTGGATTACTGACTTTTGTATCAAGCCTCACAAAGTGGTGATTAATAAACATAATCTTGATAGAGACCAAATTATTCACTTTTGGTAAATTTAAAGGATCCATATTAATCAACAGCATACTTAAGAGACTATTTTAAACCTACTCCAAACATGAGGGAATATCATCATCATCATCATTATTATTATTATTATTATTATTATTATTATTATTATTATTATTATTATTATTATTATTATTATTATTATTATTATTATTATTATTATTATGTCGTTTTCTCCTGCTCACAATACAATTTATCAAGTCCTTTCTCTATTCAGATCTCCTTCTTTCCCTTTGTATCGGTAAACCATGTCGTACGCTTATCTCTTCAAATATATTATCATCGGTGATACCGGTAATTTTCACCTCTTATTTTTGTTTTTGTTCGATTTTATTGATTAATTTCGTTTTGTTTTTCGACGAGTTTAAGTTTTCTTTTAATGATTTTGCATCTGATTAATAGGTTCTATGTAATTTGGATATCGGTGATGTTAATTTAATTGCTTAGCACTAACTGTAATACAGTATTTTTTTAAAAAAATTTTATATTAAATATTTTGTATCTGATTAGTAGTTTATCTAATTAACAGGTTTTGTATTATTTGGGTAACCAGTGATGTTAATTTAGTGTTTTTGCACTTCCTGTAAGTGTTTACTCTGGATCTGGAAAACAATGGATGGTTCAATTGTAATGGATTCTGTGGCTATTGTTCTGAAATATGTGAGCAATTGAGTATATGTTGCTATCTAAGTACTGGCATTTTATTCGTCTTCTATTATTTGAGCTATATTTCATAAGAATTACTCCCTCCATGATTCCATCCCATTTCATGTAATGCAATTTGACTGGGCACGTAGTTTAAAAAAGATAACAAGGTTTTTGAAACTTATGGTTAAAACAAGCTATAAGTATTTGTGTGGGTTTAAATCAATCTCACTGAGGGTAAAATGTAAAGTTTAGAGTTAAATTATTTTAAATATAGAAAAATATCGTTCTTTTTTGGGACAAACTAAAATGAAAAATGCATCACAAACAGAGAAAGTAGTAGACAACCAATCATATATTCATGATGTTTCTGCAATTGATCATTTCAGAAGGAAAGGATTTTTTTTTTCTGGCCAAAATTGGTGCTTTATCATCATGATATCAAGGGAAACTAGAGTTTCAGCATTTTTGCCCGATTTTATCAATATTAATTGTTTGGTTGTCACTGAGATTTTGGGGACACACAATAGTTTAAGTATGTAACTGACAAAAGGTTGATAGTTTGGGTCTTCGGGGTTTTTAAGGTATTAACTCTTTTAGTTTTTGCTGTGTCATGTATTAGTGCAACCCCTCCCTCCCCCTCTTTGAAAGGTCATTTCTTACGAATATCACATTCTGTCATGTGATGTCCATGTCCATCCATAAGTTACTAAGTCTTGTGTGAGACATCACTTATAAGGATATAATATTTCTCTGACAGGAGTTGGAAAATCATGTCTTCTTTTGCAATTTACGGACAAACGGTTTCAACCTGTCCATGACCTGACGATTGGGGTTGAATTCGGGGCTCGAATGATCACAATAGACAACAAACCAATAAAACTACAGATATGGGACACGGTTAGTAACACAAGTTTTCTCTCTTCCTCTGTTTTTTCTTAGTATTAGAAGGTCCGAATAAATTCCTATAGAAGTCCATAATTTAGTTGGTCATCCTTTTTTGATCATTTTTAGCTTAATCAAAATGCAGCCTAGTCCTCCTAGTTTTTCGTTTCTGGATGTGCTTTCACTGAAGTCTGAAAGTATGTTTTAATGAATGTTCCCGTTTCAGGCTGGTCAAGAATCATTCAGATCCATCACAAGGTCATATTACAGAGGTGCTGCTGGGGCATTACTTGTTTATGATATTACAAGGTAGGACAAATCTTTGACACTTTGGATAAGGGAATTTGACACTTTCATAATGAATGTAACTCTACGTTGCCTGGCATATATTTTCTCTCATATTTTAGAGATATGCTTATTTATATGTAATTTTGGTTAGAGATTCCTGTATAAGTAACTTATTTCCCAGGAATCTCATTTAAAGTTGCCGCATCACAAATATATTGTAGTTTTTTAGCTTAACTGATTGTGGAATATCACATTTTAGTCCTTAACTTGTCACTGGGAAAACATATCTGATGGTGTTCTGATCGTGATATAGCTTATATGTTGTTGACAAAGAGAGCAATATAAAAGATGGTAAAGATAATAATGTAAGTGCAAAAGATAGTGGATAAGTACTGAACTTCCAGAGTAGTATCTCTGTTGGTCAACTATAGTTTTAAAGGCTTTTCGGTTCCTAAAATTTGTAATTGACTTAATATTCTTCTCTGTCAAATTGAAAACTTATGTGGAAGTAATGTTACACACCTGTGTTTTGAAGTCTACTTCTATTCAAGAATGCGAATAGTGAGCAAAACATTGTATATGAGTCGGGTAGCCCAATTTGCATGTCTATTTGCATTCGCCCGAATAATTTGTTAGTGACAGGTGTTGTATATTTTCTCCAAAATAAATAGGAGGGAAACATTTAATCATCTTGCTAGTTGGTTAGAAGATGCGAGGCAGCATGCATATGCAAACATGACCATAATGCTGATAGGAAACAAGTGTGATCTGGCTCATAGAAGGGCTGTAAGCACAGAAGAAGGTGAGCAGTTTGCCAAGGAACATGGCTTGATATTTATGGAGGCCTCTGCTAAAACAGCTCAGAATGTTGAAGAGGTAAGAATTCTCCTCTCTGATACTTCTCTTGAGGTTTTATCTCAACCATGGACATTTTCCTTAATTGGCTTTCAATATTAGCTGTTAATCTTGTGCTTCCTTTTCTGCATTATTCAGGCTTTTATCAAAACAGCTTCAACAATTTACAAGAAAATACAGGATGGTGTGTTTGATGTCTCAAATGAGGTATGCCACTATTGTTAATAAAGTAGTTCTGCTCAATATGTTCTGCTTTGGTTTACGGAAAGCATATGTTCTTACCTGTTTGAGAAGACGCAACTTTTGTTAAGATGTATTTATATGTAAAAGGCACCTTGGTAAGAGAATCTGGAAAAGTAGAGGGAAAATATATTTGGCATCCCATTAAGTACACCACATGATATTTGGTTCATTCTGTTCCTATTACTAAGTATTGTTAGTTTTCATTATTTAAAGAACATAATGGAAACAATCCAAGGATCGTCGTTCCTGTAAAGGTATGAGAATTTATCCACAACTAATCAGGTGAACTAGCCAAGACATTAGCACAAACACTCATAATAGGCTCTTTGATTCGTCCTACTTTTGACTGGTACAAGTAACATTTATAGGGAGATATGGATGTTGAAATTCGTACTTGATTGAGAAGTCAGAATCCAGTCCATACAACTTTGGAGTGACATCCCATATCAAGAGGGTTAAGAAAGTTAATTTGATGGAAGATGCGAAAGATTACTAGCCAACTGATGAAGACTGCCTGATGGATTTAATCTGTGTTCTTATACTCTAAGTAGCTGTTAGGATCCAATCAAGGCTTCCAGCAGTTGATCATATCTTTTTAGTTAGGTCCTTGTTTATCAGTTCGGTACTGATGACAACTGATTATAAAAGAAAGAAGTTTGATATTGATGGCAACTGCTGATGACTGAATTCATTGTTGTGAGAATCAGTAAGCCTAAAGTTTGGTAAATGCTTCTGTTCCGCAAAGAGTAAATTTTCATTGTATTAAGGACAGCCCGATGCACTAAGCTCCCGCTATGCGTCGGTCTGGGGAAGGGGCGGACCACAAGGGTCTATTGTATGCCGTCTTACCTTGCATTTCTGCAGCAGACTGTTTCCATGGCTAGAACCCGTGACCTCATGGTCACATGGCAACAACTTTACCGGTTCCGCATCCCCTTTATTTTATTGTTTTTATATAATTCCGTCTAATTCTTGGATACTTTTTGCAGTCCAATGGAATAAAACTTGGATATGGAGGCATTCCTGGATCATCGGGTGGAAGAGATGGCGCTGCTTCTCAAGGAGGGGGTTGTTGCAGTTGAAAGCTGAAAGTTATTCGGTCAAACTTGATACATGTTCTCATCGTCTATATGCCGTCTTCATGGGTCCCTTTTTCTTATCTTTCATAGGTTTCGTTGATTTATTTAGTGATGTTATCGTGCAAAAAATAAGCAAATTCAGTAAATATGGACAGTCCTTACCCCCCCCCCCTCTTCCTGTGTATAATATTTGACGTCTATCAAATGTGAATAGAACATCCCACATCTTGTGTGCTTGTGTAAATGAGAAATGTTGAACTCCAGTTGCCAACCTTCTCTCCTGTAGGGATGGCAATTGGGGCGGGGCGGGGCAGGGCAGGGATAACGTTAAATGGGGCGAGGCAGGGGAAAACTTTAATGGGGCAGGGCGGGGCAGGGCAGCGCAAATTGTTATTCTTGAAAAATTTTAGTAGGGCAGGGTAGGGCATGTACAGGTTAAAAGCTGGGTCGGGTCCAAATAAGCGAGACCCGCGTAAATCCCAAGTTCCCATTTCCCAAACGGTCTAACCCAAACTTAAATCAAAAATTAGATTTAGGGTTCCTCACTTCCTCTGTGCGACACTGCGACTGTCCAACTGCTGCTTTCTTCCTCAGCTCGACCGTGATACCTTCTTCCTCAGCTTGTCGCTCAACCTTCTTCATCAGGTTAGTGCAATTTCTTCCGAGTTCTGACTTCTGAGTTGAGTTCCTTTTCAGTTTGAAGAGTAAGAGATGAAGTTTTCACTTTTCATGCTAAACCCGTCTCTGATTTTCTCTGCTGTTTTGGTTACTATTTTTTGTGTAAAGTTCCTAATGTTCTTTTGTAGATCTTCTGTTTTGGTCATTGTGGCCTACTTTACTTATTTTCCTTATATTAGTGGTGTTTTTGTATATCTATGCGTACCTTATTGCATGTTTCTTTGACATTGATAATCTTCACAATTTTCTTTTCACACCATCTGGTGATATGATTTAGATATAACAAGCATTATTAAATCCTTCTAGCTCGTCATAGTAGTTAATACAAGAATTGAAGATTAGCATAAATTAAGCAAGAAACTGGAGAGTTCATGTTTATGCAAGAACTCGAAGGCAAGGAAGTACATTTTCTTCCTCTGTTCCTCAGCTCATTCACTTTTGCCACTGTTTTGTTGTTTGTTGATGGTATTTCTAGACTTGTTTTGGACTTTGATAGCTGCTAGATTTGCCACTGTGTTAAACTGTTCTGGACTAGTTTGCCACTGCTGAACTGTGCCGTATTTTGCTACTTAGATGGCTGCCTATTTCTTGGGAAATGTTAATTCCACCATTGACGAAGTTTTCCAGTGACGATAAGTACTCCCATTTCATTTGTTTTTATGTTTTGGCTGATGAGTAGTACCATTTTGTTGTCAAAACTCAAAAGTGATATGTGGGGTGAACACTAATTTATAAATCTTTGATTGGATTTCATCTAATGTCAATCACAAAGTATTGAGTTTATATTATAGATAACGTCTGATGACATTTTTCAGTCGCTAATTTATCTTGAGACCACATATATGGCAAATGCATTAAATTTCTGTTTTGAAGTAAAGGAATCCTTTAGTACTTAACTTTCTGTCATTCCATGCTATTCTCTTCATATATGCGTCAGCAAGTATACTTGGGAATCAGTCAGACAAACTTGCATTGCTTGAATTTAAGTCCAAAATAACTGAAGATCCTCAAGGATTCATGGATTCTTGGAATGCCACTCTCAATGTCCTAAGTGGCCTGGTGTTATATGTGGCCATAAACATCAAAGGGTCATTCCTTTAAATCTCAATGGCCATAGATTGGCTGGCAGTATATCACCTAGCATTGGCAATCTTTCATTTCTCCGAATTCTTGATATCTAAGACAACTCCTTACATGGTGTAATCCCTCCAAATATTGGCCAATTGATCAGACTTCAAACCTTAAACTTAAGCTTCAACTTCATCGGAGGTGAAATTCCTAGAACTGGCCTCAGGATTATGAACTTTGCCTAGAACTGAACTTTGACATTCTCTGCCTAGAATTGAACTTTGCCTTAAAGGTGCATTCATTAGTCATGTTGATTCCATATGGCAAGGTTGTGCCTGTGAATTTGGCTTTCTCCTGTTATTACCTATGATCTTAAATAATAATATTAGTTTATAGTGATATTTCTTGTCTTTGTTTTTCTACATAATCATGGCATCTCAAATTGAAAAGAATCTACCAACTGCATCTATTAATGATATTTCCTTAGACGATGAGAGTCAAAGGCCATCAGAACGGTTCTGATGAAGTTGAACTAAAAAAAAGGAGATATTCCCGAGCATGGGATCATTTCGAGTCGGTGAAGATTAATGATGTTCCATATGGTGCTTGTAAGTATTGCGGTCGCCATTATAAAAATGCTAGGAATTGTGGGACAAAATCTATGTTAGATCACATGCCTAAGTGTCCTAATAGGCCAAGAGATGCACAAAATGAGGGCGATACCGGGGGTGGTTATTTTGATCAAGAAGTTTCACGTAAAAACTTGCACATGCCATTATTTTACACGAGTATCCACTCTCTATAGTTGATCATGTGGGATTTAGGAACTTTGTTGTGAGTCTTCAACCTATGTTTAAGATGGTTTCCAGAAATACAATCAAGAATGACATAATAAAAATCTTTGACAATTTGAAATCGCAAACTTCTATGTTGTTGGAGAAAGTCACGAGTAGAATTGCAATAACAATCGATATGTGGACTTCCAATAGTAACAAAAAAGGGTTCATGGCTATTACTGGTCATTTCATTGACGATTCATGGAGGCTTCAAAGTCATATTTTGAGATTTGCTTATGTCCCTGCTCCGCATGATAAAGATGCTTTGTGTGGTGCTTTGGTTAATTGTTTGTTTGATTGGAATCTTGAACGAAAACTATCGACTATCACAGTTGATAATGGTAGCACAAATAATGCTATGATTAGAACTTTATCGGATGAGAAACTTAATAAAACAGATTTGTTATTGAGTGGTCGAGTATTTCATGTGCGTTGTGCTGCACATATTTTATTGGCAAAGTGCGTGATAGTGTCTTGTATTAGATTGGGTCAGCTGGCAGAATTGAGAGGTTTGAAGAAGCTGCACGTTTGGTTCACTGTTCTTGTAATAAGAAGTTGGAGTATGATTGTCCTACTAGGTGGAACTCAACATATTTAATGTTGAGAACAACTATAGAATACAAAGAGGTGTTTAACAAGTTGAGTCTAACTGACACAAATTATAAGTCGTATCCAACTGAAGAGCAATGGAGTAATGCAAAAGATGTTTCTGATAAGCTCAAACTTTTTTATCATATCACTGAACAGTTTTCAGGAACTCAATATCCAATTTCTAGTGAATACTTTACAAAAGTTTGTGAAATTAAGCTAGAACTGGAAGCTTGGGTGAAAGAACTTAATCCTTTGATTAGCGATATGGCATCTGTGATGTTGTTGAAATTTAGAAAATATTGGGATGATGTGCATATTTTGATAGGAGTAGCTGCAATCTTTGATCCACGGTACAAGATGAGGTTGGTAGAGTTCTTTCTTCCACTAGTTTATGGTGAAAAAGCTTCAACTAAAATTCAAGAAGTTCGATCCAATTGCTATGATCTCTTTCAAGATTATAAGAGTAAATTATCGGCTCCACATGATTTATTAGCATCTAGTTCTAGTGAAGTCACTAGTTTTACTCAAGGTGATCGGCTTTCGAGCTTTGATAGATTTGTAGCTTCAATTGGAGCTACTGTGGAGAAAAGATCAGAGTTGGATATATACTTAGAAGAAGACCTACTACCTCGAACCCCTTCATTTGATAATTTGAGTTGGTGGAAAACAAATGGATTGAAATTTCCTACATTGCAAAAAATGGCCCGTAATCTCTTAGCCATTCCCGTGTCTAGTGTTGCTTCAGAATCTGCATTTAGCACTAGTGGGAGGTTGATTAGCCCGCATCGGAGTAGACTCCACCCCACTACTTTGGAAGCTTTAATGTGTGCTCGCACGTGGTTATGGAATGACTTAAATGGTAAGTAATTTTCTCATTATTGTCGTAATATGTATTCAATTGTTTAATACTATATTGATACATTGAACTATGTATTTTTCCTTTTAGGTTTGACTTCAACCATTGATCAAGTTTCATGTCCAACATTGCTTGATGAAGAGGATGAGCCAGATTCAAGTATTTTATCGCAACTTTGAGACCCTTGACATGCTACTGTTTCACATAGCTACTATTTCAATATAGTATCTGTTTTTATTGGTGTTGGTACTTTTTGAATTTAAGTATGGTTTCGTCCTACTTGTAGCAGTTAAATGTTCCTCGTAAAACTCATAGGGATTTTGTGATCAAAGGTTGTTTTGTTTACTGTTGGAAAAGTTAGCTAATGTTGTAGTCCTCGTTGCTTTAAGCCCAGCAAAGTCGCAATGCAACAACAGCAGAATCCAGATTTTTTTTCCAATGTTTTCTGTTATTCTTTTTTGCATTTTTCAAAATCTTGTATCAAATTACTCAAACAGTTGCTCCAACAGCTGCTTACTATTCTTGGAAGTACAATGAGATTGTTCAGCAATCTGCAGAGAAAGGGTACAAGGTTGCATCATATCTTCCATTGGTGCAGATATTGGACTTTCATCATTCATTTTCATCCTGTTTTCATCATTCATTTTCATTTAAATTTAGATCCTGTTTTCTGAAGTTTCTAGTATGAAAGTTTCTACATTTAAGTATTTAACAATTTCAAGATTCAGTACACGAAGGAGCAACACTCACCTCTACTAATATTTGTTTTTGTTCCTTAATTGCCATTTCACGAGCTGCACGAATAGCACTATAAGTTGCGAAGACATCGTTGCCATCTACACGAATGCTTCTAATTCCATAGGCTTGCCCCTTTGAGGCAACTCCATCACCTGCCATTACGACACATAGGAGAAAAGCCGATGGAGAAAGTTACAAGTCAAGGGTGCATTTTGTATCAAATGAGTTTCGAAAATCACAAGTTAAGGGTGCATTTCGTATCAAATGATTTTCATTGTTGAAAGTGTTGATAAGCTCTAACGTACTTTATACAAAACACAAATAAATTCTGAAGCTAAAATAGTAATTAGGAAAAGAGAGATCGTTCGAGAAAGAAAAAAATGAGAAGACGAAATTGGAATGAGCTATCATAGAGCCATAATCAAATAGCTAGAACATATCATCAGTAGATCAATCTTCACGGAAAAATCACATAATATCATGTATTTTATAGAGAATATAATAGGAATATGTAATTGTAATCCATTAGGGAAGGACTAATTTTCCACTACCACAATATAGTTTTTGAATTTTTCATGACATACATATAGCGCTGCTATATTTTCACTGTTTATAACATACTAATAAAACAAAAAAATAGAAGAGAACCCAAACGGGGCAGGGCGGGGTAGGGCAGGGCGGGGCGGGGCAATATTTGAAAAAAATTCTAAACAGGGCAGGTCAAAATATCAACCGGTCAAGACTTGACCCGCCCAGCCCTGCCCCGCCCCGCCCTGCCCTATTTGACACCCCTACTCTCTTGTGCCCCACACCTTTGGTGTCAATTTTTTGCTTGTTCAATATCTTAAAACAAGGTATATGCAACTCTAGTTTTTTCTAGAGTAATTCGGCACAAATAGCCTTAACAACATCTTATATTCGACGTGTTTGAGAATGCAGAATGTATACGGTAAGGGTGTACATAGGTCGGGTTGGTTCGAATTTTTCAATTACCAAACCAATAGTGTTGGATTTTTAAATCTTTAAACCAAATCAAACCAATGAAATCGGGTTTTCCAATCTCGGTTTTCTCGGGTTTTTCGCATTTTTTCGGGTTTTCGGGTTTTTTTTCCGATAAGTCTTCATAGCACAAATATATAACTTGTGCTCCACATACTTCTCTAATCCTATAAGGATACAACTATATAATGTATTTTTCAAGAAAATAATACAATAATATGAGATGCTTCATAACATTGTACTAAAATATTCAATAACAAAAATACTAAAATCCATAAAGAAAATATTACTAAGTAATAAGCCATAATAAATATTAACATAATCTAAAAGTACTATATAAGTCATGCTTAAATAAGTACAACTATAAGTATATTAGTTACACAACTAAGCACTAAAGAAAAAGATAAACTAAGTTATGCATTTTCAATATAAACAATGGAAAACTAAAAAAATATATATCTACACTATTGTCATTTCTAGTGTTGAATTTAGTTTTCTTAGTTAGCATTAGTATTGATGTGAATTTATTTGAATTACTACCTTTATGAACTATAAAATTTATTGGACCATTCAAGAATGTTAATTCCAAACTTGAAAAAATATGTTTAAAGATAAAACTGTGAAAACGTTTAAGAAATATTTATGAATTGTATTAAAAATAAATAGTTATATGTACAAAATATTTATAAAAATTGAATAAATATAATATCGGATTGGTTTGGTTTCGGTTTGACTTTTTTAGTTAAAACCAAACCATACCAATTATGGTCGGGTTATTTTTTCCAACATCAAACCAAGTTAAACCAACTCATGATCGGGCTTTTTTTTTCGATTTGACTCGGATTACCGGTTTGGTGTGGTTTATCGATTTTCTTTGTGCACTCCTAATATACGGCCGAAATCAGGTATGCCCGATTTTTCGGGCTCGAGGGGTAGCTTAAGCCCAAGTTCAGGCAAGGTCGAGTTCGAGTTCGATGAACCAAACCCGAAATCGAAGGCGGAACGCAATGCCAGGGGATCTAAGTGCTAGAGGGATATTAGAAACGAGCTCAGGCTCGAAGGTAGAATAAGAGGCTCGAAGACATAAGTGCTTGAGGAACACCGGAACTGAATACGACCAACTTCGAGATAATGCCGTTATGAGTTTGTTACAGAAGGACAAGATTCTTGCCAAGTCCCTAAGATCGTGGCGTAAATTTCGGAATAAATATGCGCGAATCCGTATTAGACGGTTATACAGATGTACCAATAAGACTCTTTACTGAAAATAGTAATATACCTTATTTAGGGTTCCCCTATTATATAAATGAGATCCTAGTTATTTGTAACACACACATAATCACTAAGAAGAGAATATACTCTCTACTTTTTGCTCACTGTTCATCAGCATTGTCCTTTAGCTCTATTGCTCTTGCTTTGCTTGTCTTACTTTATTGCTCGAGGTCACCATCTCAAGGTCACTATTGTCAAGTAATATTTGTTTGATTCACTTGTCTCTTACACTTCTACTTCATATTTCTTGATTATTAATTGGTATTGAACTAAATCACATATCTTTAAAACTACAAATCAAATTTAATTGCTACTCATATTTTTGAGGTAAATAGTTTGGTACCCACTGTGGGGCTAAATATAATAGTAATTGTTTCTTTACTGATTCTCATTACATACGTTATTTTTACACTTTTTCTTGTCAAGAATTCTTGATTCTCAAGTTGAAACATGTCAAACTCGCAAAATGCACATGTTCATGACAACTAAGGTCTTGGATATGGGGAAAGCAACAATGCAAGGGTTGGTGTACCACCAGTAAATCAGGGGAAATACCAAATGTGGAACCAGTTGATAGTATTTCGATATTGCCATGAATGCAGATCTAGGCACAGACCCTGGAGGGAGTGTACGCAAAGAAGCTCGACCTGAAGGCCAAGGAACATCAAGAACAAGAGATGGGGGAGTCAACCTCCAAGTGATATTCGAGATGCTACAAGCACAGTAAATCACCATCGCTCAGCTTCAGAGCTAGAACAAAACCCCTGTTGATACCCAGTTTTTCCCTACGTATTTTTATACTAAAAAAACTTTCAAAATAGCATGTATATGTATATACAAGCATCCCCAAAGGTTTTGGTATTTTTCTCAAATTTTTAAAGATTTATAAAACCAATTTATGGCCTATTTTGCACTATAAAAAACAATATTTATTCCCAGAACTCGTCATTTTGGTGAATAATTAATTTTATTCTCTCATTTGCACAAAAATATAATTTACATGATTTTTACAAGCCCGTTTGGTATTTTAAACTAAAATTACATGAAATTATAATTTTAGCATATTTCTCGATAGGTGAGAAAGGCTTTGATAGCTCCCCATCTAGGTAGGATAGTCACAGATCTGACTCGAACGGCCATGGCTTGCCAGAGAAAGGTTAAGGATGACCAGAGTAGAACCATCGAGCAAAAGCTTGGTCAAGATCCCTCCAGAGTCTGGTCATGAGACCTTAGAGGTTAGTACGTAGAGGTCATAGGAGGCCGATATAGGTCTTAGATAAGGCTGTAAAGCCATAGATTAGGGTTTCAGGTGAGGCGGCGGCTAGGGTTGAGAGGTGAGTTGAGAGAGAATGGGAGAGCCGAAGGATTTAGGGGCGGTGTGTGGTGAGAAAATGAGATAGGTTTTTTGGGGGTAAGGGTGAATTAAAAAGGCAAGACTGGATTATGGTTGTTGATCAAAATGGCCAACGGTCAGGATTTAAAAGAGGCCCGAGCGAATTTAGGGATTGGGTCAAGGGGTCTGGTTAAAATTGAAATTGGGTTGGGGTGTTGGGTTTTAAATTGGGGCTGAAGTAGGTGCCAAATTGACTATAATTGAAAGTAAAATGGGCTACAATTGAAATAGCCACTTTTCCGCTTTTGAATTTATAAAAATAGTAAAAGATGTTAAAAATCAAATTAAAAGCACATGGTTAGCAAACCATATGTAAATATTAATTAAAAATATTGGTATTGATTTTGTAATTAAAAAATTGCTATGTTCTTCAAAACCCTAACTCTGAGGTTCTTTCATTTTATTTTTAGATCTACCCTAGATCTATGTGTGTTCGAGTTTTCTGAGCATGTTTCTCGAAGTTTCCCCAATCTTTTGCTTCCAAAACTCTCTGTCCCTTTAACTAGGGTTTTGTGTTAAGTAATTTTCGAATTTCCTTTCTCATTCTCAGCATGTTTCTTTGCTTTACTTCTGTTACTTCCTTTACCTGTGTAAGCATGATTAAAAACCTTAATTTTTGGTGATTTTTGTTTAAGCCGGTTCGTCATGATTTCGTTTGATTTACATGCCTATCTTCTCTAAGTTTATCCGTTGTTTAAAAGCCATGAATTTTGGGGATTTATTTGAGTTCCTGAGTCAGGTTATATAACCTAGTGACTAATAGTTGAAACCCTAATTTTGGGGGTTTTTACTTGGAACTCTGAGTTGCCCGATTCACCTGTTATTGTCTCTAGACTGGACTGATTTTTTGAAAACCCTAGTTGCTTTGGGGACTATTCGAGTTCTTTGAATTTGTTTGTGCATCTTGTCTGTTTAAAGTTGATTCCTTGCTCCGGGCTCTTTTTTCTTTATGTAATGCATCTAATTCCGAGTTTTACTATCTTTTAACTCGACTATCGATGAAACCCTAATCTCCCATAAGGGTTTTCCTCATAAGAGTTTCACTATCTTTCAACTCGACCATCGATGAAACCTTAATCTCTCATAAAGGTTTCCTCACTTGTTACTGCGAGACCTTTACTTGTTCTGACTCTCTTCTTCACTTTGACTATATGCGTGAGCCCTAACTATGTGTTCATCCTATGCTTACTTCTTCTTCTATTTGTATGATGTTCGATTTGCCAATGTGTTTGGCCTGGCGTGACTAATGTTTTTGTTCATTCTATTTATATATTAAAGTGCAGAATCATGATTGATCTTGATTTTGTGACAGATTTCAAAAGTTTTCTTACAAGCCCTGATTTCAATCGATGTCTAAAATCAATTGATTCTTTTCCTTACTTAATCTTTCCCAAAATTAAGCATATTTTATACTTGGACTCGATTTCCTACTTCATGCTTTTACTACCCTTTGTATGACAACAATCAGTCTGTCCTTGAATTGATTTTCTTTCCTTTATTAAACGTGTTGACACCCGTTAGACAGTGATTCCTTAATTAAAGGGCATTCACTTGGGTTAATTGATTCTAACTGGTGATTATTTCCTTATTTGTTTTAAAATTATATTGCTTGCCTTACTATTTACTCATTTTCAAAAGCTATAAATACATCTCCCCTTCCCCTCTTTCAAAAACGAATACAGAATCCATTTGAGTTCATAATTTACCCTCACTTTAAATCTCTCTTTCTGATACTTGCATTACTGAGGACTTTGCTCATCCTCTTCTGCATTATTTACTTCTATACTGGTATGTTTCAATTAAGTTTATACGCCTAAAAAACAATGTGTTTAATTCTGTCCATATGTTTTTTCAGAAATATTATAACATGTTTCCCCTCTTTTATGGTCTAGCATTTAAATAATCTGTCTAGTTGTTTATACGCTGTGTGAACTCCCATACCCCTGTTACCCCCTTTGTATGAGAGTTTATTGTTCAGGGCATAGAAACACCCCAATATTGCTGTCTATGACCCTGAACTAGGTTCTTTGAACCCCCTAACTCAATCAGTCCCCACTCCATGTCTCCCCTTTTATGTGCTGAGCTTGATCTGGGTCAGGTGGTGTTCTGATCACTATCTAGACTCAGATTTGACCTTCAAAGGTCTGCTCCCAACTTGTTTGGCCAAACAAATGGTCAAGGGTGTGCCAGTCTACACCCATGGCTGGGCATGACCACCATTTGTTATGGTTCCCCAATTCCTTTTTCACTTTGCACTTACTCCTAGTCCTAAGTCTTGCCCCCCTCTCGTAAACCATGCTTTGGGACCTTGGAGTTCCCTCTGAACTTGGATGCTTTAGGGCTGGCTATTCCGCACTGTACTATTCTGTTCTAATTATTGTCCAGACTGTAAGCACTGTCTGGAGTCCTTGAGACTCATTGGAACTCTGAAACCCTTTGGATGAGAGAAGGCCTTGGAATCCGGATTTGGTGAAACACATGTTATTGGATATTAAGATTAAATTAGGCTGGTCGGATCTAGATGTAGGCTGTGATATATTTACTGTTATTTAATTATTTTCAGTAATAATCTTGTAAAAGGAACCCGGGGAAGTATAATGTACTAAAGGGTATGGGAGGGGTTTATATTTACTTGCATATGCTAAAGGGTAGATGTGACGACCCAAAGGATCATCACCTGTTTTCCTCATTTACCCCGCGCTCTCGAGGCCTTGAAAACCTCATTTTATATTACTTCGATTTACTTGCATAGTCCGGGCATGTAACCAGAAAGATTTTGTGCTAGAATATGTGAATTCTATGAAAAGTTTGAAGAAAATTGATATTAATATTGATATAGTTGACTTTGGTCAACATTATTGGTAAATGGACCCGGACCCGAGATCGAACGGTCTCGGAAGGTCCGTAGAAAAATATGGGACTCGGGCATGCGTTCGGAGTCGAATTCTGAGGCCTAGAGCCCAAGATATGAATTTTTTTATTAAATTATTTTTGCTGAAATTATTAAATGAAAATTGATTAAATGACCATGGTATCGGGCTCGTATTTTGGTTCCGACGCCCGGTATAAGTCTTAGATATTATATAAGTGCTTCCTGCAAACTTTGACGACATTTGAACGTCGTTTGATGCGTTTTGAACCTTGAGTTCCAAATTTGAAAGTTTATGAAATTAAAGGAAGAAAATCATGAACTTGAGGTTTGATTTGATGAAAATGATGTTATATTGGCTATTTGATCGCGCGAGCAAGTTCGTACTATGTTTTTGAAGTTGTGTGCTTGTTTGGTTTGGAGCCCGAGGGCTTGGGTAAAGATTTGATAGGCCGTTAGAGCAGATTTTGAAAAATAACACAGCTGGTATTTTCCCCTTGAAGCCACCTTAAGTTCGCAAATGCGAACTGTATCTCGAAAATGCGAGGCTGACAGGCTTGGGCCAAAGTTCACAAATGCGAACTTTTTCTCACAAATGCGAAGGCAACAGTCAAGAACCTGCTATGTTCGCAATTGCGAACAAATGTTCGCAATTCCCTTATCCGCAGCTGTGCAATCTGATACTTAAACGATTTTTACACCCCTTTTCTTCATTCTTTCAAAATCCAACACACCACACACGATTCTCCAAGAGCAAAATTACTCCAAAGCAATTGTAAGTCACTTTTTACTTAATTCTTTCAATTCCTAACATCATTAAATATGTTTTTCAAGAGAAATCAAAGGTTTTCATGGTGGAAATTCTTGTTTTTGGGTAGAACCTAGGTTTTTCATGAATTGGGGAATTAGACCTCGATTTGAGGTCCGATTTCGAAATAAATTATATAATTGAACTCGTGAGGGAATGGGTAACCGGATTTTTGTCCGAACCCCGAGTTTCGACCATATGGGACCAGGGGCGTTTTGGAAAATTTTGGGTTAAACTTTGAGAAAACCATTTTTAAGCATCCAAACCAATTTATATAGTATTTATTAAAGTAACTGAACCAATTGTGATTAGATTCGAGCAAGTTGAAGGCTGAAATTCGAGGTAAAGCTATAGTTGAAGGATAATTGGACTTCAAGGCTTAGAGGTAAGTGTTTGATTTATCCTAGCTTGAGAGAATAGGATTAATGTGCTAATTGCTATGTGGTCGAGTGCGGTGTATGGGCTGTGGTGACGAGCACCCATACACTGGCGTCTAGCATGACCGTGAGTCATTTGTTGACATATATTGTGGGATGTTTTTAAGACATAATCTTGAACCCTTGCCGGGTTGTGAAGTTGTTTATTGTTTCCCTTGTCGGGACTTTATTGTGAAGTTGATTATTGTTTCTCTTGCCGGGACTTTACTGTGATAATTATTGTATCCCTTGCCGGGATGGTTCATGTTAATTATTTTCATTCTTTTGCCCTTAACTGTGATTGTTATTTGGGTGAGGAAGAGTGATAATGCACGAAGGGTGATGCCGTGCCTTACTTATTGATTATGCACGAAGGGTAATGTCGTGCCTTGTCTTATTGATTACGCACGAAGGATCATGTCGTGCCTTATTTTATTGATTATGCACGAAGGGTAATGCCGTGCCTTGTTATTGATTATGCACGAAGAATCATGCCATGCATTGTGATATTGATTATGCACGAAGGAACATTCCGTGACGTTGTTATTTGAACCATGCACGAAGGATCATGCCGTGTCATGGACGTCGGGGATGAGAGTAAAAGCACGAAGGGTGATGCCGTGCAACTATTTGAAATTTCCTTGGTTGATAATAGCTATTTTTATTATATGTTGCTGATTGTGTTTCCCCAGTATTATACTTCTTTGTTAATTGTGTTACTTGATAATCCTGTTATTTGATGGTATGTACATATATAGAACTGCACATGTTTATGTGAGTGTCTGGTCCTAGGCTTGTCACTACTTCGCCGGGATAGGCCAGGCACTTACCAGCACATGGGGCCGGATTGTGCTGATACTGCACTTTTGTGCGTTTTTGCACAGGTCCAGGTTTCGAACAGGAGAAACAACAGTAGTAGAGTACTTGTGGGATTTCTAACCATTTCGAGACTGAGGTAGCTTGCAGGCGTCCGCAGTCCTGGCGTCTCTTCTATTTATTTATGTTTATTGACGTGGTCTCATTGTTCCGAGACAGACAAATGTTCATTATTATCTTTCAGAACATTATGTGTAGTATTTCTTAGTAGTTCGTGAGTTGGTGACTCCACATCTTGGGTAGAGGATTTTGTCAGTTGTTTTACATTATTATCATTCATCTCTATTTAGAAAGACTTACGCATTTAACAGATTGAGTAATTATGTCTTGCTATTAAGTATGAGAACAAAAATGATTGTATGAACAGGAAAATGTTGAATGAATTGGCTTGCCTAGCTACCACGAGTAGGCGCCATCACGATCCCGATGATGGGGGAAAATCCGGGTCGTGACAAGTTGGTATCAGAGCTCTAGGTTACATAGGTCTCACCACTCACGAACAAGCTTAGTAGAGTTTGAAGGGTAGGTACGGAGACGTCTGTACTTGTCCTCCAGAGTCTATTGAGTTAGGAAAAAGTCTCTCATTTGTTCCTTCTTGTCGTGCGATTTGTTGCTCAAATACTGATTGAATTTCTACTCTGTCCTTTCACAGATGGTGAGGACACGCGCTTCTTCTTCCGCTGATCAATAGCCTGAGCCCCAGGCAGCTCCCGTAAGGGGCAGGGGCCGAGGCCGTATCGGAGGCCGTGGTAGAGGCATGGCTCAGCCCCAGGCAGCGATTCCATAGGTGGAGCCTCATGTTGAGATTGGTGAGGATGTTCCAGCCCCAGCAGCTCCAGTGGGACCACCTCAGGTCCCAGGGGAGGTCTTATTTACCCTGGATCTTCGGGAGGCTCTGGTCAGAATAGTGGGTTTTATGGACAGTATTGCTAGAGCAGGCTTATTACCAGTTGCACCAGTCACTTCTCAGGCTGGAGGAGGGGTCTAGACTCCTGTTGCACGTACCTCGGAGCCAGTAGCTCCCCAGCCTCAGGCACTAGTGGTTCAGCCAGTAGTGGCCACTCAGTTAGCCACCACAGCTCAGGCCGGAGATGGAATGGCCATGACTTCTGATTCTTTATGGAGACTTGGTCGGTTCTCCAAGCTGTTTACCACAACTTTCAGCGGTGCCACATGAGAGGATCCCCAGGACTTCTTATTCAGTTGCCACAAGATTGTCAAGACTATGGGGATAGTGGAATCCAATAGAGTTGACTTCTGTACATTCAGGCTTTCAGGATCCGCCAAGACTTGGTGGAGAGATTAGTGTTTGACTCGACTAGCAGGGTCCCCGGCTTTATCATGGGATCAGTTTGTAGAGTTATTTCTGGAGAAGATTCTCCCTGTTACTCAGCGGGATACACTTCGGAGGCAATTTGAGCGCCTCCGGCAGGGTACTATGACTGTCACCCAGTATGAGATGAGGTTTGTTGATCTGGCGCGTCATGCGGTTGTGATACTCCCCACGGATCGGGAGAGGGTTCGCAGGTTTATAGATGGGCTAAATCATCCGATTAGACTTCAGATGGCTGTGCGAGTTGGGAGTGACATATCTTTTCAGGAGGCAGCTAATGCATCTCGTAGAGTTGAGATGGCTCTTGCTCGGGGAGGTGGTTATCCTTCGGACAAGAGGCCTCGTCATTCCGGCAGATTTAGTGGTACTTCTTCTGGAGGCAGGGATTCTTATGATAGGGGCCAGTCTTCTAGGCCTTTTCAGTCAACCCTCCAGGCTTCGCAGGTCTAACTGATCGTGGGGTTCGTGAGTAGTACTCAGATCAGCCTCCCATCAGTGCTCATTCTCTTCAAAGTGTTCGTGGGGGCCATTCAGGTCATCAGGGCCAGCAGCCCCATCAGCCAAAATGTTGTTACGGTTGTGGTGACCCAGGTCATCTTGTCAGGTTTTTCCTTGAGCAACAGGCAACAATCAGCAGCGGGGTCCTCATCCCATGATTCAGGCCCCAGCTGACCCACAGCCTACCCAGCCAGCCAGAGGCGGGGGTAGAGATCGTAAAGGTATAGGTCGAGACCGTAGAGGTTGAGACCGTCCCGCCATAGGTAGAGGTCAGCCAGTGGATGACCATCCTAGAGACGTAGCTCAGAGGGGAGGTGCTGATCCCCGATTTTATGCTTTACCAGCTAGGCCAGAGGCAGAGGCATCGGATGCCGTGATTACAGGTACCATTCTTGTTTGTGACAGAGGTGCTTCAGTATTATTTGACCCTGGGTCTACATATTCCTATGTGTCTTCCTACTTTGCACCGTATCTGGCCGTGCCTAGCTATGCCCTGGATATTCCGGTTTATGTGTCTACACCGGTGGGTGACTCCATAGTAGTCGACCGGGTGCATCGTTCGTGCGTGGTTATATTCGGGGGTCTTGAGACCTGTGTTAATTTATTGCTATTAGACATGGTAGATTTCTATGTCATATTGGGGATGGACTGGTTGTCCCCGTATCATGCTATCTTAGATTGTCATGCCAAGACAGTGACATTGCCCTTGCAAGAATCACCCCGACTAGAGTGGAAAGGGACCTCAAGCCACTTCGTTCGTACTGTTATTTCCTATGGTAAGGCTCGACGCATGGTCGAGAAGGGGTGTCTAGCTTTTTTGGCATATGTTCGTGATTCCACCACGGAAATTCCTTCTATTGATTCAGTTCCTATTGTATGGGAGTTTCCCGAGGTTTTCCATTCAGACCTGTCGGGCATGCACCGGACAGGGATATTGATTTCTGTATTGATCTGGCACAGGGCACTCAGCCCATCTCTATTCCACCCTATCTTATGGCCCCACCAAAGTTAAAGGAGTTAAAAGATTAGTTGCAAGACCTTCTAGAAAAGGGCTTTATCAGGCCCAGTGTTCCTCCCCGGGGTGCACCTGTGTTATTTGTGAAGAAGAAGGATGGCTTGATGCGGATGTGTATTCATTATCGACAATTAAACAAAGTGACGATAAAGAACAAGTATCCACTATCGAGGATTGATGATTTGTTTGACCAGCTCCAAGGAGCGAGGGTGTTCTCAAAAATAGACTTGAGGTCGGGATACCATCAGCTGAAGATCAGGGCGGCTGACATTTCTAAGACAGCCTTCCGCACTAGGTACGTGCACTATAAATTCCTGGTCACGTCTTTCGGGTTGACCAATGCTCCAGCAGCATTCATGGATTTGATGAATCGGGTGTTCAGGCCTTATCTAGATCCGTTCGTGATAGTCTTTATAGATGATATCCTGGTATACTCCCGCAGCCAGGAAGAGCACGAGCAGCACCTCAGAGTGGTTCTTCAGACTCTGAAGGATAATCGGCTATATGCCAAGTTTTCAAAATGCGAGTTCTGGTTGAGTTCAGTGGCATTTCTGGGTCATATCGTATCAGTAGAGGGTATTCAGGTGGACCCAAAGAAGATTGAGGCAGTCCAGAATTGGCCTCGACCAGCTTCAGTGATCGAGATCCGGAGTTTCTTGGGGTTAGCAGGTTACTACCGTTGATTTGTAGAGGGGTTCTCTTCTATTGCAGCCCCGATGACCAGGTTGACCCAGAAGGGTGCCTAGTTTAAGTCGTCAGATGAGTGTGAGGCGAGCTTTCAGAAGCTCAAGATAGCCTTGACTACAACACCAGTATTGATATTACCTACAGGTTCACGGCCTTACACAGTTTACTGTGATGCATCCCGTACGGGGCTTGGAGCGGTATTGCTGCAGGATGGCAAGGTTATTGCTTATGCTTCGAGATAGTTTAAAATCCATGAGAAGAATTATCTGGTTCATGATCTTGAGCTGACAGCAGTGGTTCATGCCTTAAAAATCTGGAGGCATTATCTATATGGCGTGGCGTGCGAGGTGTTCACGGACCACAAAAGCTTACAGTATTTATTCAAGCAAAAGGAGTTGAATTTGCGATAGAGGAGATGGTTAGAGTTGCTGAAGGACTATGATGTTACTATCCTATATCACCTAGGTAAGGCCAATGTGGTGGCCGATGCGTTGAGTAGAAAGTCTGCCAGCATGGGTAGTCTCGCTTACATTCCGGTCAGTTAGAGACCACTTCTTCTAGATGTCCCGGCCTTAGCCAATCGGTTCGTGAGACTAGACATTTCTGAGCCTAGTAGGGTGTTAGCCTGCATGATTGCTCGTACTTCTCTAATAGAGCATATCTGTGAGAGGCAATTTGATGATACTCATTTGCGTGACTTGAGGGATATAGTACAGCGAGGTGCCACGAAGGTAACTCTAGATGATGACGGAGTATTAAGATTGCAGGGGCGAGTTTGTATGCCCAATGTGGAGGGGATTCTAGAGTTGATCTTAGCGGAGGCCCATAGTTCGCGGTATTCCATTCACCCGGGCGCCGCGAAGATGTATCAGGACTTACGGCAGCACTACTGGTGGCGTAGGATGAAGAAAGACATTGTTGCGTATGTCGCTCAGTGTCTAAACTGTCAGCAGGTGAAATATAAGCACCAGAGGCCTGGTGGTGTATTTCAGAGAATTGAAATTCCCGAGTAGAAATGGGAGCGGATCACAATGGACTTCGTTACTGGACTTCCTTTGACTCAGAGGAGATTTGATACTATTTGGGTCATTGTTGATAGGCTGACCAAGTCAGCACACTTTATTCCAATATCTGTCTCTTACTCATCGGAGAAGTGAGTAGAGATTTACATAAGGGAGATTGTTCGTCTTCATGGGGTTCCGGTGTCTATTATCTCAGATTGGGATAAGCAGTTTACCTCGCGTTTCTAGAGAGCGGTCCAGCAGGAGTTAGGCACCCAGGTTCAGTTGAGTAAAACTTTCCATCCTCAGACGGACGGTCAGTCTGAGAGGACTATTCAGATCCTAGAGGACATGCTCCAAGCCCGTGTCATTGATTTTGGAGGCTCGTGGGACCCGTTTCTACCATTAGCAGAGTTCGCCTACAACAACAGCTACCAGTCCAGCATTCAGATGGCCCCGTATGAGGCGTTGTATGGTAGGCGATGTCGATCTCCAATTGGATGGTTTGAACCGGGAGAGGCTCGGTTGTTAGGTACAGACTTAGTTCAGGAGGCCTTAGACAAGGTCAAGACTATCTAGGAGAGATTGCGTTCAGCTTAGTCCAGACAGAAGACTTATGCAGATCGTAAGGTCGGAGATGTGGATTTCATGGTTGGTGAGCGGGTATTGCTCCGGGTATCGCCTATGAAGGGCGTGATGAGGTTCAGAAAAAAAGGGCAAGCTCAGTCCTAGGTATATTGGTCCATTTGAGATTCTGGACCGAGTGGGAGAGGTGGCTTGCAGACTAGCACTGCCACCTAGCTTATCAGCCGTGCATCCAGTTTTTCATGTATCTATGCTTCGGAGGTACCACAACAATGCCACACATGTGTTAGACTTCAGTACTTTCCAATTGGACAATGATTTGTCTTACGAGGAGGAGTCGGTGGCCATTCTAGACTCGTAGGTTCGACAATTGAGGTCGAAGAGTTTTCCTTCTGTGCGTGTTCAGTGGAGAGGTCAGCCTCCTGAGGCATCGACCTGGGAGTCCGAGTCTGATATGCGGAGCCGTTACCCACATTTGTTCCCCGACTCAGGTACTTCCTTCTCTTGTCCGTTTGAGGACGAACGGTTGTTTTAAAGGTGGAGGATGTGACGACCGAAAGGGTCATCACCAGTTTTCCTCATTTTCCCCGAGCTCTCGAGGCTGTGAAAACCTCATTTTATGTTGCCTCGATTTACGTGCATAGTTTGGGTATGTAACCGGAAAGATTTTGTGCTAGAATATGTGAGTTCTATGAAACATTTGAAGAAAATTGATATTAATATTGATATAGTTGACTTCGGTAAACATTTTTTGTAAACGGACCCGGAACTGATAACGGACGGTCCTGGAAGGTCCGTAGGAAAATATGGGACTCGGGCATGCGTCCGGAGTCGAATTCTGAGGCCTAGAGCCTAAGATATGAATTTTTCGGTTAAATTGTTTTTGCTAAAATTATTAAATGAAAATTGATTGAATTACCATGGTATCGGGCTCGTATTTTGGTTCCGACGCCCGGTACAAGTCTTAGATATTATATAAGTGCTTCCTGCAAAGTTTGACGATATTTGAACGTCGTTTGATGCGTTTTGAACCTTGAGTTCCAAATTTGAAAGTTTATGAAGTTAAAGGAAGAAAATCATGAACTTGAGGTTTGACTTGATGAAAACTATGTTATATTGGCGATTTGATCGCGCGAGCAAGTTCGTACTATATTTTTGAAGTTGTGTGCATGTTTGGTTTGGAGCCCGAGGGCTCGGGTAAAGATTTGATAGGCCGTTAGAGCAGATTTTAAAAAATAACACAGCTGGTATTTTCTCCCAACTGGTATCTTCACAATTGCGAAGAAATACTCGCAATTGCGAGAAGATTCAGACTTGACCTTTGTTCGCAAATGCGAACTAATCTTCGCAAATGGGAAGATGGCAGGAAAATGCCTAGGCTCGCAAATGCGAGTAAATCCTCACAAATGCGAAGAACTCAGAAGCCACCTTAAGTTCGCAAATGCGAACTGTATATCTCGCAAATGCGAGGCTGACAGGCTTTGGCCAAAGTTCGCAAATGCGAACTTTTTCTCGCAAATGCGAAGGCAACAGTCAAGAACCTGCTATGTTCACAATTGCGAACAAATGTTCGCAATTCCCATATCCGCAGCTGTGCAATCTGATACTTAAACGAATTTTACACCCCTTTTCTTCATTCTTTCAAAATCCAACACACCACACACGATTCTCCAAGAGCAAAATCACTCTGAAATACTTGCAAGTCACTTTTTACTTAATTCTTTCAATTCCTAACATCATTAAACATGTATTTCAAGAGAAATCAAAGGTTTTCATGGTGGAAATTCTTGTTTTTGGGTAGAACCTATGTTTTTCATGAATTGGGGAATTAGACCTCGATTTGAGGTCCGATTTCGAAACAAATCATATAATTAAACTCATGAGGGAATGGGTAACCGGACGTTGGTCCGAACCACGAGTTTCGACCACGTGGGACCAGGGGCATTTTGGGAAATTTTGGGTTAAACTTTGAGAAAACCATTTTTAAGCATCCAAACCAATTTATATAGTATTTATTAAAGTAATTGAACCAATTGTGATTAGATTCGAGCAAGTTGAAGGCTGAAATTCGAGGTAAAGCTATAGTTGAAGGATAATTGGACTTCAAGGCTTAGAGGTAAGTGTTTGATCTATCCTATCTTGAGGGAATAGGATTAATGTGCTAATTTCTATGTGATCGAGTGCGGTGTATGGGCTGTGGTGATGAGCATCCATACACTGGCGTCTAGCATGACCATGAGTCGTTTGTTGACATATATTGTGGGATGTTTTTAAGACATAATCTTGAACCCTTGCCGGGTTGTGAAGTTGTTTATTGTTTCCCTTGTCGGGACTTTATTGTGAAGTTGATTATTGTTTCTCTTGCCGGGACTTTACTGTGATAATTATTGTATCCCTTGCCGGGACGGTTCAAGTTAATTGTTTTCATTCTTTTGCCCTTAACTGTGATTGTTATTTGGGTGAGGAAGAGTGGTAATGCATGAAGGATGATGCCGTGCCTTACTTATTGATTATGCACGAAGGGTAATGTCGTGCCTTGTCTTATTGATTATGCACGAAGGATCAAGTCGTGCCTTGTTTTATTGATTATGCACGAAGGGTAATGTCGTGCCTTGTTATTAATTATGCACGAAGGATCTTGCCGTGCCTTGTGATATTGATTATGCACGAAGGAACATTCCGTGTCGTTGTTATTTGAACCATGCACGAATGATCATGCCGTGCCATGGATGTAAGGATGAGAGTAAAAGCACGAAGGGTGATGCCGTGCAAGTATTTGAAATTTCCTTGTTTTATAATAGCTGTTTTTATTACACTATGATTCTCTTTACTGATTTATTATATGTTGTTGATTGTGTTTTCCCAGTATTATACTTCTTTGTTAATTGTGTTACTTGATAATCCTGTTTTTTTATGGTATGTACATATAGAGAACTGCACAGGTTTATATGAGTGTGTAGTCCTAGGCTTGTCACTACTTCACCGGGATAGGCCAGGCACTTACCAGCACATGGGGTCGGATTGTGCTGATACTGCACTTCTATGCGTTTTTGCACAGGTCCAAGTTTCGAGCAGGAGCAGCAGCAACAGTAGAGTACTTGTGGGATTTCTGATCATTTCGAGACCGAGGTAGCTTGCAGGCGTCCGCAAGCCCGGCGTCTCTTCTATTTATTTATGTTAATTATTGTGGTCTCATTGTTCCGAGACAGACAGATGTTCATTATTTTCTTTCAGACCATTATGTGTAGTATTCCTTAGTAGTTCGTGAGTTGGTGACTCCACATCTTGGGTAGAGGATTTTATCAGTTGTTTTACAATATTATCATTCATCGCTATTTAGAAAGACTTCCGTATTTAACAAATTGAGTAATTATTTCTTGCTATTAAGTATAAGAACAAAAATGATGGTATGAACAGAAAAATGTTGAATGAATTGGCTTGCCTAGCTACCACGAGTAGGCGCCATCACGATCCCGATGATGGGGGAAAATCCGGGTCGTGACAGATACCATGCCTATAGGTTCAATGCTATAAATAACCTAGATATCATGTCTATAGGTTTTTAACATTTCTTATCTCAATCATTTAGAAATTATGTCTACAAGATTTAATGTTTAGTCATACTCAATCACTAGAAATCTTGCCTATAGAACCTAATAATCAAACAATTAGTTGCATATAGAAATCTTGCCTATAGGACCTAATAATCAAACAATTAGTTGCATATAGAAATCATGCCTATAGGAATTTAATCAAATACTCATTTCGTACTAGTTTAATAACACCAACGAATCTAAAAAAATCAAGGTATAGATATCCTGCATATAAGGTTTCAAACTCGCTTAAATATGTGTAAGCAATAACCCGGCAAATGGCTTCAACATTTTTTTTAGACAAAACTCGTCCAAACTTGTTTATTTCAAAAGCTTTGACCAGTCTACAGTAACTCTTAAATTTTTTAAATTTGCATCTTCTTTCCTGGAACAGTTTTCAACTTTCTGCCTGAATTTTATTCATCTCATGAAATTACAATTTCAAAACAGTCTTTAACTCATTCTCACTTTCAATGTCTTTTCACTTTCGGAACTCTTCTTTATAACTCTATTGTATTTTACTTAAATAATTCTGCTGATTTTCAAAACCATCTCTGAACTTGTGCAATTTTCAATCTGCTCTTCCAAACTCTTTTGCATTAGGTTCTTAATCAATAACCCGTTTAAAATACATCAATTCCTGTGAACACCTAATTTTTTGACCACACCCAAATTCTATTATATTTCAATGTAAATATTTCTTTTATATATATATATATATATATATACTTATAGAATATTTTTTTGTTATTTGTAAAGAGAAAGAGAAAATTTGCAAAAAATAAAATATATATATAGTTTCTTTTAATTAGAATTTGAATAAGTAAGCTAGAGAATATTTCTTAGTGTTATTTAAAGTGAACGTAAATATTTGGTTTTCTTATATTGAAAATAATGTTAGTTAATTCTTCTTATTTAATATTTAAATTTATCTTTAAAAAATGAAAAATGAAATTTGAAAATCTATTTTTTTTAATTAGGTAACAATCCCATTATCCCCACTTTTCTAGCTAACTCTACATTCCCTCACGTTCTTTGCAACTCATATCACACACCTCACAATACTTTTCTACTCCATCTACACATCCACATATGTATAAAGAGAGGACACTTGAAAAGAAAAGGGAGAGAGACCGGAGAACACACAAAAAATTTAGCAGTCGCAATTCACGACCCCCTCCCAAAGCCATCGTCTTCTTTAGAAGCAAAACAACCAGAATGATCCCCATCGGTTCTTCTTCATTTTTGGAGATCTAACCAAGAGCTGACTTCTTCTCCTTCAGATACAAGACTTATAAAGACACACGCATTGAAGCCCAAGACAACCGTTACATTTTTCTTCTTTAACAACCACCGTTCACACCACCAACTGTTCCGTCGAGTTTCGAGCCTGAATCGTAGTTACGTTCGAGGTTTCCGGTAAAGCTTTTGGGTTCTATGGTTCAAGGACATCGTCCGAATGAACTTTGAAGAACTTCACGCTGGAGGTCCATGTTGTTGCTGAAATTTGAACTTGACTTGTAATGGCTTGCAAATTTAACTACTTAAGGAAATATTGCTCAGTGAATATTTACGAATTCGAACAAAGGTCAATTTGAAGAACACTTCAAAGAAGGTCCAATTCTTCAGCTTTTATTTTATTTTATTACCATGTTTTATGGATATATATTGTCATTTTTGTGAAATCTATTTCGTTGAACTGGGCCATCTTTCTGTTTATAAAGTTACTGCTTTAGACCTTAGGGCTTATGGGAAGATCACGTTTCCTAGTTAATTGGTTTAATTATTTTACAGACGATCATTTTTTTTGGTATGTTGACTTGATATGAGATTATTAGGATGAGTTTCTCTTTTCTTTTTGTTGCATCTTGTCTTTTTCTTTTTATTAGAATAATCGCTATTTTCTTGTCCTGTTTTAAAATTCATAGATTAGAAGCACGACTTAGATGCTAATCTTTCCTTGAGTTATGGAAATGTGAAAGACATGCTAAACTAAGAGCTATCTGATTTACGAGATTTTCTATGAGCCTCGCATATTTGTTTGTTAATCCTCTCTATTTGTTATGTGTTTTGTTTGTCGCCACTAGTATTTTATCCTTTTGAACCCCATATATGCATCTACGCCTTTTCCTTTCCCTTTAGATAGAAGTCCTAAATACCCCGGGACTAATAGGTTGGGATGGGTACTAACATGCAATAAGTAAACTAAACCAGTCGTGCTTAAATACCTTAACGGATGGGAAGGGTAGAATATGGAGATGATGATAATGGTGCGCTAATATCTCGTGCGGGAATGACTTGCTGGATATTGCACCGACATGACCATATTATATTTAAACCTAGGACCCTATCCCTTTATTCATATGGCATGATGTTTTTCTAAAAATTTTATGTCTTCTTTCAAAAGCACTTATGTCCTTTTCTCTTTTTTTTTTCTTTCAAAAGCTTTCAACATATTTGTATTCCCTATGTGCAAACCTTGTTTGTTTACTCTTACTCTTCTTAAAGTCATAACTAAGCAAGGCCGGGAACCATACTAGTGAATCTTGAGGGGTGCCTAACACCTTCCCCTCGAGATAATCTCAAGCCCTTACCCGAACTCTGGTTTTTCCTTCGAATCCTTTCTTTTCTCTAAAAAGTGTCCTAATGCACTATAACCATTAGGTGGCGACTCTTCAAACTCCATAACCTGGTTCCTTCAAAGGGAACGAGAGTTGTTTTGTCCGTAATATTGTAAACATGATTCCTCCCTTTGGGGAGGGGGGGGGGTGAAAAGGGGGCGTCGACAACCTCGAATATAACTAAATCGGAAAACACTCGACGTGCTGAACCGATGCAGGGAGGTCAAACGAAAATGGCTTGGGGACTGACCCCACTATTATAAGAATTCACGAAGATCTCACCAAGAGAATAGAGTATGGGGAAAAGAGGATTAAGGATAATGACAAAAATGTGGAGACTTATAACCCTCGTGTCGATCTAATACCGGGAGCTCCCCCGGTCTCGAAGGGATTGGATGCCAAGAAATTCGTACAAAGGTTGTTCCCTCCGAGTGTGGCTTCGTAGCCCATCCCAAAAAAGTTCTGTATGCCTGATATACCTAAATACAATGGTACCTATGACCCAAGTGAACACGTTACTTCTTACACATGCGCCATAAAGGGAAACGACTTGGAAGATGACGTAATCAAGTCTGTATTGGTGAAGAAGTTCGAGGAGGCTCTATCGATGGGTGACTTAACATGGTATCATAATTTACCCTTAATTCTATTGATTTTTTCTTTTCTTGAGGATTCTTTTGTAAAGGCACACGCCAGAGCTATTAAAATTGCAACAATAAAGTCGGGCATTTTCAAGATATGGTAGAAAAACAACGAGATACCCAAGGAATTCATATCTCAATTCCAAGTGGAGAGAATGGATTTGCCTCCGGTCACCAATGACTGGGCTGTTCAAACTTTCGCGCAATGTCTCAACACTCGGAGTTCTATAGCTTCGCGGTAGTTGAAGCAAAGTTTAATCGAGTATCCGACTGTCATTTGGGTCGACGTACACAATCGGTATCAGTCGAAGATTAGGGTCGAGGATGATCAACTGGGACTCTTTCAGGGTTCGTTTATTCCAACAGGTCCGTGGATAGGGTCAAAAGGGATATTGACTGAGAGCTGAGATTGAGTAGATATTGGTCTCAACAGTCCAACGGAGATCATAAGAGCATCGGATCTGGACGAAGCTTCGCACGAAATAATTGAGGCAAAATTCACGGGGACTCGACACCGAGGAATATCACATTGAATATCCAAAATCTGAATAAAGGTACATCCCCACCTTCTCTATTTTTTTGACTAACGCTTGTAAGTTATCGATAGGAAGCTACAAATCTTAAAGCACGTGTTGCACTCTTTTCCCCTTAGACCGGGTTTTATCCCCAATAGGTTTTTACGACAAGGTTCTTAATGAGGCAGCCATTGTTCGTGCTGGCTTAGGGCAGTTCAAAGGTATTCGAGGTTCCCTAAGATAAGCCTCGAGATCTGGGAGGCATTACCCTCGAATGTACACTTTGTTGCAAGGAAATTACTCCATGACGATGGAGCCTCAATAGGGAAATTTTGTACGGGCCAAACGGTCATATGAGCCGTGCCTATATAGGTTACTCGTGTCATAACATATGCGCATGTATAATCATCCATTGAGAGAAGTATGCTGATATCTCATGCTTCTAGAAAAAATTTCTATTTCATACTCTTGATTTATTCTGTAACAGGCTTTAGGTAGATCACAATGGAAGTTCAAACTGCCAACATTTCGAGACCATAAGACCTTAAAGGCTATCCTCAATTTTACGGACCACGGCCACTCCACTAAAGGACTGACTCTTCAGTCAAGCTCGAAGTGAAACAGAAGATAAGCCCAAAGAGCAAGTTCCGAACTAAGAAGGCTTGGGAAAACTTAGCGCGGATCGGTGGCATCCAACATCCAAAGAGAATACAAAAGCCCATGGGCTATCTTAATCCGAGTTCGAGCAAACTCTCATTCGGTAACTATCTATGAAGCATAAGGGCTAACTTTACTTCAAGTTCGAGCAAATCCTCACTTGATCATAAAAGCCCACGGGCTATCTTTACCAAAGTGCGAGCATACCTCGAACATTCAGGGACTACCTACTCGAGCTATCCAAGTTCAAAATCATAAGACCTCAAAGAGGCACCCCCTGATATACAGACTAAGGCCATCATACTCGGGGACTAACCTTTCGCATAAGTTCGAAAGGCTATCGTGAAACAAGTACAAGAGACATACCCGAAGGCTACAACCATCTTAAAAGGCTACGTCCATATTAAAGACTACGGTCATCCAAAAGGCTACGACCAAAACAAAGCGGCTCGAAGACGTCCGACTTCCACCAAAATTAAAGGCCTCAAATACTTCGAAAAATCGGTTAAACTCGGCTACCCTCGGCAAAGGCATCGATAAAATTAGCCTTCCAATAATTTAAAGGCTTCGATAATATCAGCCTCCAAAAAAAACCTCAAGAGGTATTCGATTATCATCACAAACAAGTTACTAATAAGGTTCTGATACGTCAAATCCCTCAAAAAACCCAACGAGTACAAAAAAACATGATAAGGCATACAAATATTTTCACTAAGTCTTTTAGCTGAAAAGAGGGAAAAATTATAGCCACTTTAGAGGCCGAATCAACCCGACTTAAAGAGCCTAAAGGCCAATATAAAAAGCCTAAGGGCCAATGTAAAAAAGTTTAAGGGTAAACTTTACCTTGAGTTCGAGCAAATCCTCTCTCGACTATACAACCCACGGTGGGCTATCTTAAATCGAGTTCGAGCAAAATCTCACTCGGGGACTATCTATAAAGCCTAAGGGATAACTTGACTTCGAGTTTGAGAAAATCATCACTCGACTATACAGCCCATGGGCTATCTTAACTCGAGTTCGAGCAAACTCTCACTCGGGAACTATCCATGAAGCCTAGAGGCTAATTTTACCTCAAGATCAAGTAAATAGACTATTGAGCTTAAGAGCTACTTAAAATTCATGTCCAAATGGTCATTCTTGGTCCGTTGATAGAAACGTTTGAGAGAAAGCGTGAAGCCTAAGCACCACAATCCTAATCAATAGAAATGCCTTCATTCTCAAAATTGTCTCTACCACCAGAGTCACTAGAGTTTTCAGAGTTTTCCTCTGGAAAAGCCAGCTTCGAAGCTTTTATTTCCTTTATCGCCTGCATCACGGCTATGGTATCATGATAAGTCCGGGAAAAGATAAAGGACTCAATTGTTTCTTATCATTACACTCCAAGAAACGCGGAGACTATCTAGGTCGAAATCAGGTATGCCCTATTTTCCGGGCTCGAGGGGAAGCTTAATCCCGAGTTCAGGCAAGGTCGACTTTGAGCTCGATGAACCAAACTCGAGCTCGAAGACAGAGTGCAATGCCTCATGGTCTAAGTGCTAGAGGAACATCAGAGCCAAGCTCAGGCTCGAAGGTAGAATAAGAGGCTCGAAGACATAAGTGCTCGAGGAAAACCAGAACCGAGTACGACCAACTCCGTGACAGTGCCGTTATGAGTTTGTTACAGAAGGACAAGATTTCCGCCGCATCCCCAAGATCGGGGCATAAATTCTGGAATAGATCTGTATGAATCCGTACTAGACTGATATATAGTTGTCCCAATAAGATTCTTAACTGAAAATAGGAATATACCTTATTTAGGGTTCCCTATTATATAAAGGGGATCCAGTCATTTGTAACACACATATAATCACCGAGAAGAGAATATCCTCTCTGCTTTTTGCTTACTGTTCATCAACATTGTCCTTTAGCTCTACAACTCTTGCTTTGCTTGTCTTACTTTTTTGCTTTTAGCCCGTCTCGAGGTCACTACTGTAATGTAATATTGTTTTGATTCACTTGTCTCTTTCACATCTACTTCATATTTCTTAATTATTAATTGGTATTGAACTAAATCACATATCTTTAAAACCACAAATTAAATTTAGTTGTTACTCATATTTTCGAGGTAAACACAGAAAAAGGAAATTACTTTAGAGTTGTGGTGGCTAAATGGTTAAAAGAAAACAGTTAATCACCCATATTATTTACTAAAACATGAGTTGGATAATGAACTTTTTAAAAACGGGTCAAGTATGAATAAGAGCCATATTATCCATTTAGAAAATAGATAACTAATGGATAACTATTGTGTTTAGCTTTTACATTTCTAAAACCTCAAATGGATTCCCCAAGTTTAGGAGAACTCGAATTCTCCCAAAAGTGATCATATTCAAGATGCCATAGATAATATGGTTACACATATTATCCGTCAGTTAACGTATTTTTTATCCATATTAGACAAGAGTCGGCTCGAATATGTTATTGGCTTTCATTACCTGTTTTCGATCCGTCCCATATCTGCCCTACCCAAAACGCCAGTTTGCCACCCTTACTTTAGAAGTGTATTATTGTACTATGTAATGAAAATAGGGACATTTACACACACACAAACACATACACACACACACACACACTATATTACATATATATATATATATATATATATATATATATATATATATATATATATATATATATATATATATATATATATATATATATATATATATATATATATATACCATATTTCATACTATATTACATAATATGTAGATATTAACTATATAACATCAAATGTCCATAAAAAATTTTCAATAATGTTAACATTTGGGCCCACCCACTTTTCTTACCAAAAGGAAGGAATATTTGTTGCTTTTGTGTTATCAATTGAAAATATGAGGTTGTTGGTGTAGCGTTTGTGTGGGTTAAAGTGGAAACATGGTATATTGGGTATGCTTTAATTATGGAAAAGTAAATGTGGTTACTACAACTCAAGAAAGAAATTGTAGTAACCAATATGGAATTACACGACATTGCTCTTTCAGTTGCAGATTTAATTTGTAATTTATTTGTAGTCTTGTAGATTAGCTGTGTTAATTATATGTATAAATTGTAGTTGCTAGTATGTACATCTTATAAATGTAGTTATTTTGTAGTCATGTCGATTTATTGTCTTAATTTTGTAGATTAATTGTAGTTGCGATTTTCTATATTTTTACAAATGTTGTCATTTTGTAGTCATTCTATAGTTTTTATTGTTTCTTATTTTATTTTTTTAAGAATTATGTAGGTATTATGTAGATTAATGCTTAATTTTTATGGTAATGTGAAATAATTTTTATTTTGTGCAGATTTGACATTATATTGCACCACATAAAAAGTGTGAAAGTGGAAAGAGAGGGTCAAAAGTTGGGATGGGGGGTTATGGATAAAATGTAAGAGTATTTTATTTGTGTGGAGTGGTGTGAAGTCATAATTGTGTCCAAACCATAGGCCCCATTAGTGGGAAAGAGTAAATAGATATTGGTATTTAATTTGTGTGGGGTGGTTAGTTAATAATTATATCTAGTTTGTAGGACCCATTAATAGTGTAAGAAATTTGAATTATGGTGTAAATTAGTAATTAAGTGAACATTTATATAATAAAAATAAAAGTTGAACATATTATGTAATATAGTATGGTATTTGATATATACATGTAAAAATTCCATGAAAATAAACGGAAAAAAAAACCATTGGCGTATCAGGCCTTTTCATCTACTGTCCAAATTCACCTAACTTATCTACAATTTCATTTCATTATATAACTTTAATTAAATGGCCAAAAATCAAGACATTAACCTTGCTATTGGCCCCATGAGCTCCCATTTGAATTATATTGCATACTGGCACTTTCTTCCAATATTACGTTTTCAATATACTGTAAATAGTGCCACTACTAGAAATTAGACCTATAGTGACGGTTCAAAAACCGTCGCATAAGGAATTAAAACCGTTGCCGTAAAGGTATTACGATGGTTTTGCGGCCGCCACAACAGCTATTATCGCAATAGAGCTATTGGGACGGTTCTGTGTAACGGTTTCACAACCAACGCCACAGATGGTCTATTGCAACGGTTATTGTTTGAACGGAAAAGGTCCAAATACAGCCCTGTACTTTGCGAAAAGGGCCAATTATACCCCTCGTTAAAAGTTTGGCCCATCCACCCCTTTACCGTTACATTATTGGGCTATATACCCCCTGATTTCATACGGAAGCCACACTGGATTAGTCATCCACTCAACAGCTGCCATGTGGAAATTAATATCCACATAATCAGGTTTTTTATATGCCCAACCCAACCAACTAACCCAACCCGTAACCGGCCCATTTCATATAACCCACATCTGAATAACCCTACCCTTTTCACCTCCTTAGGTAAATCAATTACCGTTCTAAATCTTTCACCATCTAACTCTTTCTTCTCCACCCATGATAATTAGAGGATATTTCTTCTCCACCCACGCTAATGCAAAGGAATCTAATGGAAGGTTTGTGCTGCTGAAACTCCATACCCCCATTTGAAAGAAGATCTTCTTGTCACAAGGTAAGTTTTTTTAGCTTCTTTTTTTTACATTTTACTGTTTCGTCAAGGTTTTATGTGGGTCGATGTCACGACCCGGATTTTTCCCCAATATCGGGATCGTGATGGCGCCTACTCGTGGTAGCTAGGCAAGCCACTGTATTCATACTATCCTATTTTTAACATAATTTTTAATTAAATAAATGCGGAATACTTTATCAAATAGAAATAACTAATTACAAAGTGAAAATCATACTGAAATCCTCTACCCAAGACGTGGAGTCACCAACTCACGAACTACTATGGAATACTACACATAAAAGTCTGAAAGAAATATAACATAATTCTGTTTGTCTCGGAACAAAGAGACTACAGCTAGTAACATAAATAAAGAGAGAGAGACGCCGGGCCTGCGGACGTCCGCAAGCTACCTCGGTCTCAAATGTGATCAACTCCCACGCAATCAATTTACTGCTGCTGCTGCTGCTCTCGATCGTAACCTGGACCTGTGCAAAAACGCACAGAAGTGTAGCATCAGCACAACCGACCCCATGTGCTGGTAAGTGCCTGGCCTATCCCGGCGAAGTAGTGACAAGCCTAGGACCAGACACTCACATAAACCTGTGCAATTCAATATGTATATGTGTACCACAAAATAACAAGAAATAATCAAGTATAAACACAATAAGGAATATCTTAAAGAATTCAACAATTAACCACAGTTAATAAATTCACAAGGAAAAAACAAAGTATAATGTAAACACAAGTAATATCAATTCAAGAAATAGCAAGCGGTTGCACGGCATCACCCTTCGTGCTTTTACTCTCATCCTCACCAAATAAACAAATAAAGTACACGGCATCACCCTTCGTGCTTTTACTCTCATCCTCACATCCATAGTACGGCATGATCCTTCGTACATGGTTCAATAACAGGGCACGGCATGATCCTTCGTGCATAATCAATAAATAAACATGGCACGGCATTAACCTTCGTGCATAAATAAATAAACATGGCACGGCATCACCCTTCGTGCATTATCACTCTTCCTCACCCAAATAACAATCACAGTTAAGGGCAAAGAAAGAAACAATAATTCATAAACCGTCCCATCAAGGGCAATCAATAATTATCTTCACAACAAGTCCCAACAAGGGCAAACAATAACAATTCATCTGTAATATATCTCAAAATAATCATTTTTCAACGACTCACGGTCATACTAGACGCTAGTGTATGGATGCTCGTCACCACGGCCCATACACCGCACTCGATCACATAACACATAACACATAATCCTATTCCCTCAAGCTAGGATAGAACAAACACTTACCTCGAATGTTTATGAACAATTCAATCCGTGGAAATGTCTTTTTCTTTCAAATTTGGCTCCAATCCAATCGTATCTATACACAATTGATTTAATATCATCAATACTACTCAACAAACTAGTTCATATTGCTAAATATGATTTTTACAACATTCTGCCCGGAATAGTAAAAATCGACCCCGAGCCCACATAATCGAAACTCAAGTTTCGAACCAAAATAAGTTCACCCAATCTTCCATGAGTTCAAATATACAATTTGTTCTTAAGTTCGACTCCAAAACGAGGTCTAAATCGCAAATTCTTTGAAAGCCCTAACTATACCCATTTCTCAAATTTTCAACCAATTTACACATGTTTAAGCCTAAGGATTTGATTGATGTTGATGAAAAATGAAGAAGACGAGTTAACAATACTTACCCAATGAACTTTGATGAAGAAATGCCTCAAAAATCGCCTAAGAGTTGTGGAGAAGAAAGGATTTTGTGAAAATGGGATAAAATCCCGTAAGTGTTCTGTTTTGGGTATTAAATCACCGGGCGGAAATTTACCCTACGCGATCGCGTGAATTGGGCTGCGATCGCGTAGAGGAAAGACTGGCCTCTTATGCGATCGCGTGCAAAAGGTTGCGATCGCGTGGAGAAAAGATTGGAAGCTACGCGATCGCGTGAGGATTGCTGCGATCGCGTAGAGGAAACTCACCGGGCAGCCTATTTGCCCTATGCGATCGCGTGAACAAGACTGCGATCGCGTGGGGGAGGAATTGGAAGCTACGCGATCGCGTGAGGGATGCTGCGATCGCGTAGAAGAACTGGCCAATGCTGTGCGATCGCGTGGATGAGGCCGCGATCGCGTAGAACAAAATCCCTCTGCAGAAACAGCAGAATTTCTGCTGTGTTTCCAAATCCGAAAACACCCCGAACCACCTCCGAAACACTCCCGAGCCCTCGGGGCTCCAAACCAAATATGCACACTAACTCAAAAACATCATACGAACTTGCTCGCGCGATCAAATCGCTAAAATAACATCAAAATCAATGGATTGAGCCTTAAAACTCAAGAATTCTTTCAAATTTCATAATTTCCAAAATTTCCAATTTAAGGCCGAAATGCGTCAAACGACGTTCGTTTTCAACCAAACTTTACAGGAAGCGCTTAACCAATATATATGACCTGTACCGGGCGTCGGAACCAAAATACGAGCCCGATACCAGTACTTTTTAATAAAAATTCAGTTTCATTTTCCTTAAACATTTTCAGAAAACAATTTAACAGAAAAATTCTTTTACCGGGGTTCTAGACCTCGGATTTCAATTCCGGGCATATGCCCAAGTTCCATATTTTTCTACGGATTTTCTGAGACAATCAAATCACGGATCCGGGTCCGTTTACCAAAAATGTTGACCAAAGTCAACCATATCAATATTAATATCAAAATTCTTCAACTTTTTCACATATTTCACATATTTCAACATAAAAATTTTCCAACTTTGTGCCCGGACTGTGCACGCAAATCGAGGCAACTATAAATGAGGTTTTCAAGACCTCAAAAGCTCGGAATGATTAATAAAACAAGTGATGACCCTTTGGGTCGTCACAATCTCCACCTATAAAACAACCGTTCGTCCTCGAACGGACAAAAGAAAGAAGTACCTGAGTCAAGAAACAAATGTGGGTAGCGGCTCCGCATATCGGACTCGGACTCCCAGGTCGATGCCTCAGGAGGCTGACCTCTCCACTGAACACGCACAGAAGGATAACTCTTCGACCTCAACTGTCGAACCTGCCGGTCTAGAATAGCCACCGGCTCCTCCTCGTAAGATAGATCATTGTCCAATTGGACGGTACTGAAGTCTAACACATGTGTGGGATCGCCGTGGTATCTCCGAAGCATAGATACATGAAAAACTGGATGCACGGCTATTAAGCTAGGCGGCAAAGCTAATTTGTAAGCCACCCCTCCCACTCTGTCTAGAATCTCAAATGGACCAATATACCTAGGGCTGAGCTTGCCCTTCTTCCCGAACCTCATCACGCCCTTCATAGGTGATACCCGGAGCAACACCCGCTCACTAACCATGAAATCTACATCTGGAACCTTACGATCTGTATAAGTCTTCTGTCTGGACTAGGATGAATGCAATCTCTCCTGGATAGTCTTTACCTTGTCCAAGGCCTCCTGAACTAAGTCTGTATCCAACAACCGAGCCTCTCCCGGCTCAAACCATCTGACTGGAGACCGACATGGCCTACCATACAACGCCTCATACGGGGCCATCTAAATTCTAGGCTGGTAGCTGTTATTGTAGGCGAACTGCGCTAATGGCAGAAACTGGTCCCATGAGCCTCTAAAATCAATGACACAGGCTCGAAGCATGTCCCCTAGGATCTGAATAGTCCTCTCGGACTGACCATCCGTCTGAGGATGAAAAGCTGTACTCAACTGGACCTGGGTGCCTAACTCCTTCTGGACCGCTCTCCAGAACCGCGAGGTAAACTGCGTTCCCCGATCAGAGATAATAGATACTGGCACCCCATGGAGACGAAAAATCTCCCTAATGTAAACCTCTGCTAACCTCTCCGACGAGTAGGAGACAGATACTGGAATAAAGTGTGTTGACTTGGTCAACCTATCAACAATGACCCAAATAGCATCAAATTTCCTCCGAGTCAAAGGAAGTCCAGTAACGAAGTCCATAGTCATCCGCTCCCATTTCCACTTGGGAATTTCAATCCTCTGGAATACACCACCAGGTCTCTAGTGCTCATATTTCACCTGCTGACAATTTAGACACCGAGCGACATATGCAACGATATCTTTCTTCATTCTGCGCCACCAATAATGTTACCGCAAATCCTGGTACATCTTCGCGGCACCTGGGTGAATAGAATACCGCGAACTGTGGGCCTCTGCTAAGATCAACTCCCGAATCTCTTCGACATTGGGCACACAAACTCGACCCTGCAATTTCAATACGCCATCATCATCTAGGTTTACCTGTGTGGCACCTCCCCGCTGTACTGTATCTCTCAACTCACGTAAATGAGGATCATCAAATTGCCTCTCACGGATACGCTCTAATAATGAAGAACGAGTGACCGTGCAGGCTAACACCCTGCTAGGCTCAGAAATATCTAATCTCATGAACCGGTTGGCTAAGGCCTGGACATCTAGAGCTAATGGTCTCTGACGGACCGGAATGTATGCAAGACTACCCATGCTGGCATACTTTCTACTCAAAGCATCGGCCACCACATTGGCCTTACCTGGATGATATAATATAGTAACATCATAGTCTTTTAGAAACTCTAACCATCTCCGTTGTCGTAGATTCAACTCCTTATGTTTGAACAAGTACTGTAGGCTTTTGTGATCAGTGTACACCTCACATGTCACACCATATAGATAATGTCTCCAGATCTTTAAGGCATGAACCACTGTTGCTAACTCAAGATCATGAACTGGATAATTCTTCTCATATATCTTTAACTGCCTCGAAGCATAAGCGATAACCTTACCATCCTGCATCAATACCGCTCCAAGCCCTGTACGAGATGCGTCACAATAAACTGTATAAGGCCCTGTACCTGTAGGTAGTATCAACACTGGTGCGGTGGTCAAGGCTGTCTTGAGCTTCTGAAAGCTCGCCTCACACTCCTCCGACCGCTGAAACTGGACACCCTATGGGTCAAACTGGTCATCGGGGCTGCAATAGAAGAAAACCCCTGCATGAACCGACGGTAGTAACCTGCTAATCCCGAGAAACTCCGGATCTCGATCCATGAAGGCTGGTCGAGGCCAGTTGCGGACTGCCTCGATCTTCTTTGGGTCTACCACTGAATACCTTCCACTGAAACAATGTGACCCGGAAATGCTACCGAACTCGGCCAGAACTCACATTTAGAAAATTTGGCATATAGGTGGTTATCTTTCAGAGTCTGAAGAACCACTCTGAGGTGCTGCTCGTGCTCTTCCTGGCTGCGGGAGTACACGAGGATGTCATCTATGAAGACTATCACGAACAGATCTAAGTAAGGCCTGAATACTCGATTCATCAACTCCATGAATGCTGCTGGGGCATTGGTCAACCCGAAGGACATGACCGAGAACTCATAATGCCCATATCTAGAGCGAAAGGCTGTCTTAGGAATGTCAGCCGCCCTGATCTTCAGCTGATGGTAGCCCGACCTCAAGTCTATCTTAGAGAATACCCTCGCTCCCTGGAGTTGGTCAAACAAATCATCAATCCTCGGCAGTGGATATTTATTTTTGATAGTCACCTTGTTTAGCTGCCGGTAATCAATACACATCCGCATCGAGCCATCCTTCTTCTTTACAAATAATACAGGTGCTCCCCAGGGGGAAACACTGGGCCTGATAAAGCCCTTCTCAAGAAGGTCCTGCAACTAATCTTTCAACTCTTTTAGTTTCGGCGGGGCCATACGATAGGGTGGAATAGAGATGGGCTGAGTGCCCGGTGCCAGATCAATACAGAAATCAATATCCCTGTCGGGTGGCATGCCCGGCAGGTCCGAAGGAAAAACCTCCGGAAACTCCCGTGCAATAGGGACCGACTCAATGGAAGGAACCTCTGCGCTGGAATCACGAACATAAGCCAAATAAGCTAGACACCCCTTCTCGACCATACGTCGAACCTTAACATAAGAAATAACAGTGCGAACGGAGTGGCTTGAGGTACCCTTCCACTCTAATCGGGGTGATTCTGGCAAGGCTAAGGTGACGGTCTTAGCATGACAATCAAGAATAGCATGGTATGGGGACAACCAGGTCCATCCCCAATATGACATCAAAATCTACCATATCCAAAAGCAACAGATCAACACGGGTCTCGAGACCCCCAAATATAACTACGCACGAACGATGCACCCGATCGACTACGATGGAGTCACCCACTGGTGTAGCCACATAAACTGGAATATCCAGAGCATAGCCGGGCACGGCCAAATACGGTGCGAAGTAGGAAGACACGTAGGAATATGTAGATCCGGGGTCAAATAATGCTGAAGCACCTCCGCCACACACAAGAATAGTACCTGTAATCACGGCATCTGATGCCTCTGCCTCGGGCCTGGGCTGGTAAAGCATAGAATCGGGGATCTGCGCCTCCCCTCTGAGTTGCGTCTCTAGGACGACCATCAGTTGGCTGACCTCTACCTCTGGTGGACGGTCTCCGCCTCTACGGTCTCGACCTCCGCCTCTATAATCTCTACCCCGCCTGCGGTCGGCTGGGCGGGCGAGGGTCGGTGGGGCACTGAATCGTAGGACGAGGACCTCGCTGCGAGTGTTGCCCGTCGCTAGAGGGCAAATCCTGACAAAATGACCTGGGTCGCCACGACCGTAGCAACTCTTGGGCGATAGGGGCTGCGGCCACGACGACACTGAATGGCCTCCGCGAACACTCCGAAGAGGCCGAGCATTAATAGGAGGCCGGTCCGAATAATGCCCCCGAACACCACGATCACCTGGTCCACTCTGTGAAGCCCGAAGGGCGGAATGAAAAGGCTCGGAGGACCGGCCTCTATCAAAGGATTCTCTGCCACCGGAGGAAGAACCACCAAACCCTGCTGAATGACGAGGCCTCTTATACGAAGAATAACCGCCTCCCCAGCGAAGAGCCATCTCGACTCTGCGTGCTGCATTGGCCGCCTCCCGAAATGATATGTCACTCCCCACGCCCGTAGCCATACGGAGTCTAATCGGTCGATTAAGCCCATCTATAAATCTGCGGACCCACTCCCGCTCCGTGGGAAGTATCACCGCTGCATGACGAGCCAAGTCGATAAATCTCATCTCATACTGTGTAGCTGTCATAGGTGCCACGATGGAGGCGCTCAAGCGCCTCCGAAGTACATCCCTACTGAGTAGCAGGGAGAAACTTCTCCAGAAATAACTCTGCAAACTGATCCCATGATAAAGTCGGGGACCCTGCTGGTCGAGTCAAGCAATAATCTCTCCACCGAGTCTTGGCGGATCCTGCAAGTCTGAAGGTACAGAAGTCAACTCCGTTTGTCTCCACGATCCCCGTAGTCTTGAGAATCTCATGGCAGCCGAATAAGAAGTCCTGAGGGTCCTCCGATGCGGCTCCAGCTGAATGTAGTGGTAAATAGCTTGGAGAAGCCGGTCAAGCCTCCGTAACGAATCGGAAGTCATGGCCGACTCCATCGCCGGCGTGAGTCGCGGTACCTGGCGAGTGGCCACGGTGGCTCGGATCGCGGTGCTCGAGGGTGAGGAGCTGCGGCTCGGAGTATGAGCGATAGGAGTTCGGGCCCTCACTCCGGCCCGAGAAGTGGGTCGGGGCAGGCGATAATAAACCCGGCTACAGCAATGCTGTCCATGAATCCCGCTATTCGACCAAAGCATCCCGGAGATCCGGGGTAATTAAAGCCTCTCATGGGACCCTGAGCTGGGCCCGCTGGGGCTGCTGGAACCGGAACCTCCTCGTCGATCTCAATATGAGGCTCCACCTCTGGAGTAGCTGCCTGGGGCCGAGCTCTACCCCTACCACGACCTCTGATACGGCCTTGGCCCCTGCCCCTCACAGGAGCTGCTTGGGGCTCGGGCCTGCTGGTCAGCGGACGAAGAAGCGCGTGTCCTCACCATCTGCGAAAGGACAGAATAGAAATTCAATCGGTAATTGAGGAACAAGTCGCACGACAAGAAAGAACAAATGAGAGACTCTTTCCTAACTCAATAGACTTTGGAGGACAAGTACGGACGTCTCCGTACCTACCTCTCAAACTCTACTAAGCTTGTTCGTGAGTGGTGAGACCTATGTAACCTAGAGCTCTGATACCAACTTGTCACGACCCGGATTTTTCCCCAACATCGGGATCGTGATGGCGCCTACTCGTGGTAGCTAGGCAAGCCACTGTATTCATACTATCCTGTTTTTAACACAATTTTTAATTAAATAAATGCGGAATACTTTATCAAATAGAAATAACTAATTACAAAGTGAAAATCATACTGAAATCCTCTACCCAAGACGTGGAGTCACCAACTCACGAACTACTATGGAATACTACACATAAAAGTCTGAAGGAAATATAACATAATTCTGTTTGTCTCGGAACAAAGAGACTACAGATAATAACATAAATAAAGAGAGAGACGCCGGGCCTGCGGACGTCTGCAAGCTACCTCGGTCTCAAATATGATCAACTCCCACGCAATCTATTTACTGCTGCTGCTGCTGCTCCTGATCGTAACCTGGACCTGTGCAAAAACGCACAGAAGTGTAGCATCAGCACAACCGACCCCATGTGCTTGTAAGTGCCTGGCCTATCCCGGCGAAGTAGTGACAAGCCTAGGACCAGACACTCACATAAACCTGTGCAATTCAATATGTATATGTGTACCACAAAATAACAAGAAATAATCAAGTATAAACACAATAAGGAATATCTTAAAGAATTCAACAATTAACCACAGTTAATAAATTCACAAGGAAAAAACAAAGTATAATGTAAACACAAGTAATATCAATTCAAGAAATAGCAAGCAGTTGCACGGCATCACCCTTCGTGCTTTTACTCTCATCCTCACCAAATAAATAAATAAAGTACACGGCATCACCCTTCGTGCTTTTACTCTCATCCTCACATCCATAGTACGGCATGATCCTTCGTACATGGTTCAATAACAGGGCACGGCATGATCCTTCGTGCATAATCAATAAATAAACATGGCACGGCATTAACCTTCGTGCATAAATAAATAAACATGGCACGGCATCAGCCTTCGTGCATTATCACTCTTCCTCACCCAAATAACAATCACAGTTAAGGGCAAAGAAAGAAACAATAATTCATAAACCGTCCCATCAAGGGCAATCAATAATTATCTTCACAACAAGTCCCAACAAGGGAAAACAATAACAATTCATCCTGTAATATATCTCAAAATAATCATTATTCAACGACTCACGGTCATACTAGACGCCGGTGTATGGATGCTCGTCACCACAGCCCATACACCGCACTCGATCACATAACACATAGCACATAATCCTATTCCCTCAAGCTAGGATAGAACAAACACTTACCTCGAATGTTTATGAACAATTCAATCCGTGGAAATGTCTTTTTCTTTCAAATTTGGCTCCAATCCAATCGTATCTATACACAATTGATTTAATATCATCAATACTACTCAACAAACTAGTTCATATTGCTAAATATGATTTTTACAACATTCTGCCCGGAATAGTAAAAATCGACCCCGAGCCCACATAATCGAAACTCAAGTTTCGAACCAAAATAAGTTCACCCAATCTTCCATGAGTTCAAATATACAATTTGTTCTTAAGTTCGACTCCAAAACGAGGTCTAAATCGCAAATTCTTTGAAAGCCCTAACTATACCCATTTCTCAAATTTTCAACCAATTTACACATGTTTAAGCCTAAGGATTTGATTGATGTTGATGAAAAATGAAGAAGACGAGTTAACAATACTTACCCAATGAACTTTGATGAAGAAATGCCTCAAAAATCGCCTAAGAGCTGTGGAGAAGAAAGGATTTTGTGAAAATGGGATAAAATCCCGTAAGTGTTCTGTTTTGGGTATTAAATCACCGGGCGGAAATTTACCCTACGCGATCGCGTGAATTGGGCTGCGATCGCGTAGAGGAAAGACTGGCCTCTTATGCGATCGCGTGCAAAAGGTTGCGATCGCGTGGAGAAAAGATTGGAAGCTACGCGATCGCGTGAGGATTGCTGCGATCGCGTAGAGGAAACTCACCGGGCAACCTATTTGCCCTATGCGATCGCGTGAACAAGACTGCGATCGCGTGTGGGAGGAACTGGAAGCTACGCGATCGCGTGAGGGATGCTGCGATCGCGTAGAAGAACTGGCCAATGTTGTGCGATCGCGTGGATGAGGCCGCGATCGCGTAGAACAAAATCCCTCTGCAGAAACAGCAGAATTTCTGCTGTGTTTTCAAATCCAAAAACACCCCGAACCACCTCCGAAACACTCCCGAGCCCTCGGGGCTCCAAACCAAATATGCACACTAACTCAAAAACATCATACGAACTTGCTCGCGCGATCAAATCGCTAAAATAACATCAAAATCAATGGATTGAGCCTTAAAACTCAAGAATTCTTTCAAATTTCATAATTTCCAAAATTTCCAATTTAAGGCCGAAATGCGTCAAACGACGTCCGTTTTCAACCAAACTTTATAGGAAGCGCTTAACCAATATATATGACCTGTACCGGGCGTCGAAACCAAAATACGAGCCCGATACCAGTACTTTTTAATAAAAATTCAGTTTCATTTTCCTTAAACATTTTCAGAAAACAATTTAACAGAAAAATTCTTTTACCGGGGTTCTAGACCTCGGATTTCAATTCCGGGCATATGCCCAAGTTCCATATTTTTCTACGGATTTTCTAAGACAGTCAAATCACGGATCCGGGTCCGTTTACCAAAAATGTTGACCAAAGTCAACCATATCAATATTAATATCAAAATTCTTCAACTTTTTCACATATTTCACATATTTCAACATAAATATTTTCCAGCTTTGTGCCCGGACTGGCACGCAAATCGAGGCAACTATAATTGAGGTTTTCAAGACCTCAAAAGCTCGGAATGATTAATAAAACAAGTGATGACCCTTTGGGTCGTCACAGTCGAGTTAATCTTTGTCCGTTTAAAAGCATTATATATGTATGTTTATTGTTTGATGAAGTTTATTCTTGTATTTTTGTTGGGGATTTGGTGGGACTTTGGTTTTCCCGATTATGATGTTTGTCTTATATGTGTTTATTTTATTCCATGCTTTATCTTTATCCGTATATGATTTTTTATTGCTGGATTTTTGTTTATTCTCGTATTTTTTGTTGGGATTTGATGGGTGGTTGTCCCGAAATCACATTTCCTTTTAAGTTTTTATTGCATTCTTTATCTTTATCCGATATGTTTATTTATTGCTGGATTTTTTTTTATTGTCATATTTTTTGTTGGGATTTGATGGGTCGGCTGTCCGAAACCAGATTTGCTTTTAAGTTTTTAATTCCATGCTTTATATTTATACCAATATTTTCTGATGTGGTTCCTTTTCTGTTATTTCTTTTGTTTTGTTTTTTTATTAGCTTTCGAAGGATGAGTTCAAACCATATAGAAACAAAAGATGTAGATGCTGAGGTTGGTACAGATTATGAACATAGTCTTGGTTCTGGAGGTAAATATGAACCATCAGATGGTGGGGAGTATGATTCTAATGAAAAGAAAGGTATTAGCAATGAAAGGAGGAGGGCTGCAGATGATAGGTTAGAAAACTATAAGAAGTTGAAGCTAGGTATGTCACTTAAGGACATGAATGAAGGCAGGAAGGCTATAAAATTCTATGCTTTAGCTAACAAAAAGGCTTTGAAGTTGATTAAATGTGAAAAAGTAAGAACCATGTGGGCTTGGCAAGAAGGGTGTCCCTTTAGGTGTCTAATTTCTCAAGAAGAATGTTATATGCTATATACATACTTGTGATGATTCCTTTAAGAATCCTAGAGCTGATGCAGCCACATTAGCTCAATATTTTAAGAGTAAGGTGCAAAATAACCCTAAATACATAATTAAAGATATGAGAGGTGAGCTTGAACATGATTTGAAGTTGAATGTGAGTAGATCCAAATTGAAAAGGGCTAAGAATTTGGTTCTTCAGGAAACTAGAGGGTAGTTTTATAGATGACTACAACAAACTTGAGGCATACTGTGAAGAACTTAGATTGTCTAATCCGGGAAGTGATGTAGTCATAAATATCTCCAAAGATGCACTAGCAGAAGGTAAGAGAAATTTTTTGAGAATGTACTTATGCTTTAATGCTTTGAAGCAAGGCTGGAAAAATGGTTTGAGACCATTAATTGGAGTAGATGGTACATTCTTAAAAGGTAGAACCAAGGGTCAGTTATTGGTTGCATTAGGACTAGATTCCATGAAACATTTCTACCCACTAGCATGGGCTGTGGTGGACAAAGAAACAAGCAGGACTTGGAGTTGGTTCATGGAGCTGTTGAAGTTGTCTTTGGAGCTTAAAACTGGTGCAAGAATCACATTCATATCAGATATGCAAAAGGTAAATATTTCTGACTTTCTTCCATTCTACATTTTAAAGTATATGATGGTTTCCACTAATAGTCTAATATTTTTTTCATTCTTTGTTTTGCAATTCATTTCACAAGGCTTGTTGGATGCTGTTAGCACAGTACTTCCTGAGGTTAACCACAGGTACTGTGTGAGACATATTGAGGCCAATTGGTGCAAGAAATGGAAAAGTGGTAAAATGAGAAAGTTGTTATGGTGGTGTGCATGGAGCTCATATGATGAGTAGTTTAAAGACCAGTTGAAAAAATTAGGGGATCTGTCAGAAGATACTACAAAGGATATGTTAAAGTATCCTCCAAGGGCATGGTGCAGGGCTTATCTTGATACCCAATGTAAGAATATGATGGTTGATAACAACTTTACTGAGTCATTTAATGCCTGGATGGATTCTTGAGGCTAGAGGAAACCAATTATCAAAATGTTGGAGGACACAAGAGTGAAAGTGATGGTGTTGTTAGGAGATAATGAGGCTAAGGTGAGAAGTTGGAATGCAGAATATAGTCCAGCTTGCTTGAAGTTGTATAGTGATTGGAGGGGCATATCACAAGATTGTAAAGTCGTATTCAATGGAGATTGGGGATATGAAGTGTCTGGAGGAATTGATAGACATACTGTCAATCTAGAACAGAGAAGGTGTACATGTAGGTTATGGGATTTATCTGGCATTCCTTGCCCTCATGCAATAAAGGCAATGATGCATACGACATACTAAGCAGAAGCGTGTAGACGAAGGGAGAGGGGCGTTCAGCCACTTAACTGTAAGGAGAGGGGCTGTTGCTGCAGTTTCGCCGCTTGCATTGCAATTCTCGCACGTTTTTAGGGCGAGAGAGTAGAACCTAGTGGTGAAATCCATTGGTGGTATAGTAAAGAAGCATACTTGCTAACATATAAGGAAAAGCTTTAGCCTATTGGGGGTCGACAGTTCTGGAAAGTTGAACCTTCACAAGCAATGTTACCTCCTGATACTGTGAAGCAAGTTGGCAGACCCAAAGTGAAAAGAAATAGGGAACCATATGAGGCAAGAAAATAGATAGGGGAGTGGAGTCAATCAAGGAAGGGTAGACAAATGACATGGAGTAATTGTGGTGAGCCAAACCACAATGCAAGGGGTTGTTACAAGGTAATATTTTCATATTGTTTGATTGATTAATATTACTACTCAAATTGTCTTGATTTTTTACTTCTTAATAGCCTAAGGGTGCTATGATGGCAGTATATGGTGCCAAAAAACATTTTATTGAACTAACAATTTCCTATTCCTAACTTAGTATTGTTAAACCTATTTCTAAGTAGTAAGCCTATTCCTAATTCAGATACCTAACTAGTAAGTTCTTCAATTGTGCCAAATCTTTAGCTAAGTGTGTACTACTCAAATTGACTTGATTTTTTTTACTTGTTAATAGCTTAAGGCTGCTGCAATGGAGAGTGACAATGAAGATGCTGCCACCCAAGCTGCAAGCTGCAATGCTGATGATGAACCATTTGCTGCCACCCAAGAGTTTACACCCTATGGCCCGGAAGTTGACAATGAAGAAGATCCTCCCTTAGGCCAATGATTGTTTCAGAAACACAATCAAGGATTGAGAGGGGTAACCTAAGAGGACCTACTACTGGTGTAAGGAAAATTAAGTTTGCTGGAGATCACACAGGGGATTCGACACCAACCAATCTTCCTTATTCTCCAACTAAGTTGATATGGAAGGGAAAAGCTGCAATCTCATCAAGCCAAGTCCAACTTGAGGCGGGAAAGAGAAATTTCAAGATGATGGCAACAAAGGGCAAAGGCAAACTAGCCCAACTTGATGATGAAGATCTATTTTTGCTGTAAAGTTTCTGTTGTTAAGTGCAGTGTGGTGTTATATTTTTACTGTAAAGTTTCTGCTGTTAAGTGCAGTGTGGTGCTATATTTTTGCTATAAAGTTTATGCTGTTAAGTGCAGTGTGGTGCTAAGTTTTTGCTGTTAAGTTTCTGCTGTTAAGGCTACTGTAAAGTTTATGCTTTAAAGTTTTTGCTAACACAGGTTTTGCTAAGTTTTTGATAAGTTTATGTTGTTAAATGCTAAGTCTATCATGGCGTTAAGGCTGTTAAATGCTATTGTAAAGTTTATGCAGTTAAGTTTTTGCTGTTTTTGCTAAGGCTATTATGTAAGTGCTAGATTGTTGCTATATGAAGTGCTAAGGCTGTTTTTAACGAGTGCTAAGGCTGTTATGTAAGGCTGTTATGTTAAGTGCAGTGTGTGCTAAGCCATTGTCTCACGTGAAACATATGAGAAGCTGTCATAATCCTTTATTGCAGGCAGATGCACCTTAAACCTTGTCTCACGTGTAGCATAGGAGAAGCTATCCTAAACCTTTAACGAGGGGTATAATTGACCCTTTTCGCAAAGTATAGGGAGGTATTTCGACCTTTTTTACGAGTTAAATATGGTGATGCACAATGTAATATGGCCATCTCCTTTTGAGAAGCCTACGCTTATTCTCCTTCTAAGAAGCACAGAATCATGAGAAAAGTTAGCTATTTAATCATCAATTATACATAAAACATTAAACCATGTTTGAACATCATAACAAGAAAGCCATAACAGCTATTTAATCCCTGAAACGAAGGAAAACCATAACAAAAAAGCCTGAAACGAAGGAAAACATAAACTTCACTCCAAAAAATAAAATATAAACTAAACATTAACCATGTCAATTATACATAAACCATGTTTGAACCTCGGTTACATAATCACTTAAATATGTCAAACACACCTAAACTTTGATTGAGCTTAAGTTAGCTATTTAATCATCCAAGCACAGACAAACCCAACTAAGCAACACCAAATCATACCAATGATTTTCCATTTTTTGGGGCTATTTTCCTTCCTAAATACTAAACCTCCATCGATTTTTTTCATAGAAACATCATTATCTCCTTTAAGATTATCTAATTCCTTGAAATCTTCAATTTTTACAACATCCCCTGCTAATACGCTTTCAATCTCGACAACCTTCATCAGGAGATGATTCCTTTCTCGTCTAAGAGCTTCATTTTCATTCTTTAAGTTGCTGATCAATGTTGTAACTCTAATAGGAAGTTCATCATCTACCCATTCCCAAAACTTATAATTTTGTCCCTACGCAACAATTACAAAAATATTATCAAGTTAGTGTGTCTGCTGGCATTAATTACCTAAACAAAAATATACAAACAATTCTTCTAAAATTTACTTTAGGCATTGAACACTTGTTAAATCGTCTACCGGCATTATTTGGAGTCCAATCAGTGAATTGACTAACAGCAACTCCACAACAACATTTCCTCCTCGAACTATATGATGAACTCGAAGACCCATGACTCATATTTTGGGAATTGGATGGTGAAAGATGGTGGGAACACTAACCCTTACTTGTTCGTATGGAGTCGACGATAATGGGGCTATGGACGTTTCCCGAGCTATGTTTCTTCAACTTTTCCCTTGTTTAAGAGAGGATAATGGGGGTAGGGTTATTGTTTCTCCAACTTTTCCCTTGTTTAAGAGAAGATAATGGGGGTAGGGTTATCCAGAGGTGGGTTATATGAAATGGGTCGGGTTACGGGTTCGGTTAATTGGTTGGGTTGGACAATTAAAAAACCTGATTATGTGGATATTAATTTCCACATGGCAGCTGTTGAGTGGATGACTAATCCAGTGTGGCTTCCGTCTGAAATCAGGGGGTATATAGCCCAATAATGTAACGGTAAGGGGGTGGATGGGCCAAACTTTTAACGAGGGGTATAATTGGCCCTTTTCGCAAAGTACATGGGGTATTTAGACCTTTTCCGTTGTTTGAATGATTTTGCGACGATTATTTATACTATAGAGACGGTTAAAACCCGTTGCAATATAGTTTATTTTCAACTATTGATCATGCTATTGCTACGGTTATTTTGTAATATTGTAACAGTTACTTAATGCTAATACGACGATTACGTTCTGCTATTGCAACAGTCACTTTTGGCTTATGCGATAGGGGTTCATACAGTTATAATGATATATTGTAACCGGTTATTTTCTGGGCTACTACAACGCTTATCATATCTTTGTTGCAACAGTCATACAAACTAACAATGTAACATACCTTGAAATATATATAATTTACAAGAAAAATTCATCTTTAAACAAAATCAGCATTCATAATAGGTGTAATATCCATACAAGCAAAACATTTAACAATATCTGCCGGTGAATTGGAACACATAAGTTTCCAAAGTGTACAAAAATAAAATATTTCTAGTTGCATCATGAATCAACCTAATACCCCTAAGTAGGATCTACATCTTCATCACGTTGGTCGCCTACTTCAAGTTCTCCACCTACAAATAATCAAAAAATAAATAATTTAGCAAAAGTTCTATATAAGGATTTCATTTAAAGATACATATATTAATGTTATGACACATGGTAAGATTACACAAATTGATAAATACACAAGGCCAAACCCATATGCAGACCCTTCTAACTTGGGGAAAAAAAGGGAATTAGCGTTGTTTAACAGTAATAATTTAATAAAGAAAGTACATGGATGAAATTTGAGGCATATAATTGATTGAACTGGTTTAAATATATAGACATTCTGTCTTTCTCATAGGCTGTTGGTCAAAACAATATGACTATCATCTTTAGGATACTTGTCTTTAGAGTCAAATTATTATAGAAGTTCTAAAATATTTAGCATTATAAAAGCTATAGAATATTTATCATTTGTTTGGCTAAAACTCCATCATAAGCTTTTTTTTATTACAAGGTACAAGAAACTGATATTCTGTAAGTTCCAAAGATGTAATAGCACAATTGCCAAAAACTGAAACAAACATAACCAAGCTGATATCAAAAACCAATACGGTTTACACCAATATCATCAACCAAGAATAAAAATGCCTAGTGTTAGCTCTTGTGAAATTTTCCCATTGCAGGAGGACTGAAAATAAGAAATATATACCAAGTGGAACTTACACAGTCCATGTGGATCCAAGTGGAACTTACACAGTCCATGTGGCATTGGCTTCTGCCACTTACTCCCATTTGTGCATAATTGTCTAATACTATCAAATTATATAAGGTAATTAGAGCTAATTGTTCGTAATAACCAAGCAATTATTGTTCATAATAACCAAGCAAATTATACTGTGTTGGGCAAACAACTAACTCAAGTAACCAAACGAGCTAAATAATAGCAATTTCTCTCTTAGAATCCCCTCGTTCTCGAAGACTGAACAAAGTGGCACTAGAAACAAGAGACATCAAGGGGAAACACACAATTGAAAACACAAAATCTCAATAGAAATCACACTCAATCCACATACTTCAAGGGGAAGTATTCCTCCCAATGGAACTCACTCACTACTCATGTCTTTTGGCTCAGAAATGTTAACATGCCAGTACTATGTAGAGGGGATTTCAAGTAGATGTTTTGTTGGCTTTACTGGAAATCTAATTCTTAGACTTCTTTTATGTAGGTTCAGAGTATAAGAACAATGCAGAAGAACTTTATGTATGTTCAAAGTCTAATCATAACAGTTTGCGTCATGAAAATAGTTTATTCTATGCATCAGAGACAATCCTTTTGACAAACAATATTCACAAACTCAAACCAGAGTATTTTCATAGTAAGGTCAGAATTGTGATACATAGGTGAAAACATATAATCCTTCAAACTAAAGTTAGGTGATAGTCTAACCAAATTAAGAATGGCAAGTGTGGACTCAGGTGCAAAAGATTTATAATATAACAAAAGAAGTCTCACATAAATCAAACAGTCACCAAATGGCTATTGTCACTACTCGCTATAGAGTTTTTATCCTAATCAAGTGATGTTCAGTCATGAATGCAAGTTTATCATATTTTATCATATAAGATTTGTGTACATAATTCTTTTTTGTGTTCCCATATTTAGCATACACTGCCCAGAAAGCGAAGCGCTTTCTTTTAAAAGTGAAGCGGAATTTAAAAACTACGAATAAAGGATATCAAATTGGGCCAAAATTTTGGGCAGAAACTGAAAAAATTGGGCAGAATTTTTCTAAAAATAAATCGCCAGCCGCTCTTTGGGCGTTTAGAAAGAAGAAGAAAAAGAAGAAGAAGAAGAAGAAGAAGAAGAAGAAGAAGAAGAATCAACACTAATATAGCGTGGGAATAATGTGATGATAACCTTGATCGTTGCTACCTGTAGATGGTCGACGGATCAATTGATTAGCAGCTTGTGGTGCAGAGGCAACTTCTCCTTGTGACGAGACAAACAATGTCGCTAGTATGTTTGGATTAATTAATCCTGCATGCTGAAATTGAGCAATTACATCTGCAGTGATTTCTTGTCACATAGTTCTCTTTTGTTCCTCTATTTGTTCCTCCATCTTTCGAATCCTTTCTTGCATTTCTTGCACTGTATCATTTGTGGCATTTGAAGTAGGCATGAAATGGCCCACTTCTCCTTTCAAAGTAGTCTTTGTAACCCCTCGTCCATATAATCTTAAACGTCCTGGATGTTCTGGACCCATGATAGATGAAAATGCATCAACAGACTGACTGCCATCTACACTTTGTTGTGTTTCAATTTTTTCCATTTTAGCCTAACAAAGAAAATTCAACAAAAGAATTAAAGTAAATAAAAATATAAGGAAGAAGAAAAAATAAAATGATCTCATATAAAACTTGCATATAGATAATATTCATACAATTTTACTAGTTGTATTTTCGTCCGAGTCCTTATACACACGCCCATTTCTTGCTCTATTGGCCACAAACATCTCCTTAAGTGATACAGGTTCCTTTATTTTTTCCTAGTTGCACGAAAATGGATATAAGTGATCTTTAAAAAATATAATAGATATAATAATAAATATTAGTACACACAAATTCATTACAGATTAAAGAAAAACTTGTTTTTCCAGTAGTGTGTGGATCCGTCAATTTTTTTTAATTCTCCTTGTTGATTTCGGATGATGTCTGCAAATAAAATGAATCAATACAATACAAATAGCAAATGTCCCCCAGAAAGCACACACGTTAAATTACTAAAATATACTACTGTACCCCTCACATCAATTATTCTTGTTATAATGTCTCAATAAATCATGACATATAAGAATATTGTGCATCATGGACTTGCTTGTATATTTCACACATACCCTGTGACTGGAAACAACGAAAATTGATGTTACTTATGTTTGGAATGAAATGTTGACGCTCTTTGCTTATTGAAGTATATGTGATCTTATTCATGGGGTATGTTTTTAGAGAAATTTCCTATTCTCTGCTCCTAAAATGAATACTCTCAGAAAAACTCTTCACAATTGATAATTTTAGTATCACATTACCAACTAGGTGCTACTGAAATTACATTTCATACTATTTACAACAACAACAACTTTTACGCCTCAGTCCCAACAAATAGAGAGGGTTTAGCAGCATATCTAGTAGAAAAAGGGAGCAGGACTTGATGGTTCTTTTCGCTAAAGGTTTAGCAGCATATCTAGTACAAAAAGGGTTTAACAGCATATCTAGCTTTCAGTCCTATGTTCCTGCATTATTATTATTTACATGAATACAAAATTCAGTACGGATTTAAAGATCACGTAGAAACTTAAGTTCTCGGTCCACAAAGATATCATACCCTGCATCACACATCTGGTAATGACTTATCACAGTTCTAAGCCACATTTCACACATGATATATTGCATAAAACAATAATAAAGATATAAAGTTCTAGCTAGATTTTAGATAAACATAAAACTTAAGTTCTCAATCCAAAATGATGTCCTAACATAGGTCACAGATCTGGTAATGAAATAATATCACAATTCAAAGATACAATTCACACATGCTAAGCTACCAAATCGCTAATGTCAATCTAGATTTTAAATTCACATAGACATAGCTGAGGTCACAGATCTTATAATGAACTAATATATAAATGGAGCTTAATTTTCTGTCACAATATAGCATATAACATTCTTCAATCTACTGCACTGTAGCATGATGAGATTATCAAAACCATCAGACCAACAGTTTTGCTACTATCTATTTGAAATCCTTTCCCATATACGATTAGTCAACCTACTGTTCTGGAGAAAGCACATGTCCTTCTTTCAAAAAAACTATATATCTAGAGCTCTTGCCCTTGAAGTTGTATTCTTGCCAGCAAGTTTTCATCTTAATTATCTTTCATAATTTCCAGCACCAAACTACAATTCTACCGAGTTAACTGTTGTTTAATCTAATCACACTATCAAAAATGAACCAAATGACAGATTTACCTGTAGTTTATCAGAACTCCACAGTTACTTCCCATCACACCAAAATAACCAAATGACATATTTACCTGTAGTTTATCAGAATTCCAATATTTCAGGAGCTCTTTAAACTGATATTCTGGTATATAATCGGGCCTTTTTGTCATTCAGACTTCATCATTTTGATAGGCATCATAGTGATCTTTCTTCAGTTGACTTTTATGCCTTCTCCAAGAATTTCCAATTGAAAATAAAGTCCATTTTTTTGCAGCATCACGAATATCATACTTCAACTACAATTTGATATCATTTGATTAGCGAAATTGTAACATATTTTTAACAAATAACTGAACATTTGGATCGGAACTTCCGAAAATGTCATTTACACACCTTAACTTTACGGGCGACCTATGTCCCCCCTATTCTTGTTTGAAGTGAATTTTATACCACCCTAAATGGTGACGTGGCAAAGGCAGTGGTTTCACTCTCCCAAACTCACGTGTAAGAGGTGAAGACATTGCATACAACTTTACTTTTCCTTAAATACCCTTCCTTAAAACATTATCTTCCTTTTAATACTAGGGACTTTTTTGTCATTCCAACAAAAATCAGGATATCCACTGATTTTTGGAAGAGACCCAGTACATAATTTGGGGCTCTCTTCACCCCTCATTGCTGCCTCTATCACACCGTCAAATCTACCTTCACAACAACGCTTCTTTCATGCTATTTTATTAGCCAAAGTACAGATCTAACAAATTTTAGAAAGGGTTTGGAGCTCACATCTCTTGAATACAGAAGAAGCCGCCGCCGCACAGAGTAAGATTTGAAACCTAGCAATGTCGCTCGTTGCAAATGAAGAATTTCAGCACATTCATCGTGTGCAAAACACTAACGTCGATGGAAAACAAAAGATCATGTTCGCTTTGACCTCAATCAAAGGTATCGGTCGTCGTTTCGCCAACATTGCCTGCAAGAAAGCTGATATCGACATGAACAAGAGGGCGGGTGAACTTACTGCTGCAGAGCTTGACAGTGTGATGGTGGTTGTTGCAAATCCCCGTCAATTCAAAATACCTGATTGGTTTTTGAATTGGTTCTTCAAGCCTCTGTCTAAAGAGGCTATCCTACTCCAATTTTACCTATAGGTAATCATGGCGGATGGTTGCATTGGTGACATTTTTGGACCGTGAAATGTAAGGTTGCACATTTTTGTTCACCGAAAATTGGCGCATCTGAATGATTTTCTGAAATTAAATCTAAACTTGAACTTTACAAAAAAAAATGTTAGAGAAAAGTGCGTACAGTGCACAAAATGGAGAAGGTAGAGAGCTGAAGCTCAGAGGAAGGCTTGTAACTGAAACGAAGTCGGGCAGCTAAGAGCAGTCGTGTGAGCCGCCGTATAACGGCGTCAGGCAGGAGGTTGCATTCTAGAGAAGACAACATTAAAAATAGGTTAATCAGTGCAAAATTATATAATTTCTGATTTGCTTAAGAACTAAGGAGAAAGGAAATAATGGCTGCTGTGCACTTAAATTTATCTTTTATATTCACTCTTACAGTACAAGGGCTTATCTACACGTGCACTGCCTCACCTTTGCAATGATGAAAAAAGAAAATATGGAAAAAAAGAGTTAAAATAAAATAATTAAATAAGTGGGGAAAAAAATAAAGTTGTTTTGACACGTGGCGCGTGTACTACACATGCCCACTAGAAGACTGATTATGAGTTATCAATGGTGTATAAAATTCACTTCAAACAAGAATAGGGGGGACATAGGTCACCCGTAAAGTTAAGGTGTGTAAATGACTTTTTCGGACAAGTTTAATGGGGTAGTTATGCATTATCTCTTAAGATTAACAAATAACTGAACATTTGGATCGGAACTTCAAACCTTGGTATATGTCCATAAATTATCTTTTCTGTCCATATGATGACCCGGCCCGTCATCATGTGAGTTATCACTCAGTTTTCCCCGTTATATGCTTGTTCATGTTTCAATATGTGTGTTTGGTGAGTTTGAGTCAATTCGGATTGAGTTTGGTTGGAAATGAGACAAATAGTCACTTAGAAGAAGGAATAGTTGGGAAAAGTCAACCGGATGTTGACTTGTGAGTTAGAGAGCTCGAAATCGAATTCTGATGATTTGGTCAGCTCCGGGAGGTCATTTGTGTCTTAGGAGAGCGATCGGAATTGAATTTGGAGGTCCGGTGTAGTTTTAGGCTTGAATTGGCTAAGGTTGAATTTTGGCGAAATCTGGACGGTAGGTGAGATATTGATTTGGGAGTCGGAATAGAATTCCGACAGTTGCAGTAGCTCCGTTAGGTGATTTTCGATATGCCTGCAAATTTTCAGGTCATTCGGACATCGTTTGGTCGGGTTTTTGATTAGATGTTGGTTTCGGAAGTTCTAGTTGGAATTTAGGCTTGATTTCGCTTTGATTCGATGATTTCCGTATTCAATGGTGTATTTTTATGATTGGAGCAAGTTCGTATCGTGTTTCGGGATAGGTTGGTGGTTTTCTTTGGGGTCCCTGGGGTCTCGGGATGAATCCGGGGGTCCAATCAGACCATTTCTTGCATTTTGGAACTGCTGTTGGCTGATGGTTTTTGTTGCAGACAGATACTCTATGCGATCGCATAGAGGTAATGCGATCGCACAGAAGAATGAAATTAAGCCCCCGAGATGTTCTACGCGATCGCGTAGAAGGGACTGCGATCGCATAGGTATAGAATCTGGTTCTCTGTGATCGCATGGCTACTGGTGTGTCGCATAGGGTAATGTGGCCCCGGGTCCCTAGAAGTCATTTGTTCTATGTGATCGCGGGGAGAGTGCGCAATCGCATAGTAGAAATTTTGGAGCCTGGACAATTGTTCTATGCAATCACATTGAGGGACTGCGATCGCATAGCATTAAATAAGGTGAGCAAATATTTGTTCTATGCGATCGCAATAATGGGATGTGATCGCATAGTGTAATTACCTGGGCGGACAGACCTGTTAAGTAACATTTCCACCCGCGAGGGTATTCATATTTCACCAGTTTTGGGTAAGTTTTGAGAGCAAATCTACGGGAATTGAAGGGGATTTCATCGGGAAAGCATTGGAGGTAAGTTTTATGGTCTAAATACACGATTTTATCTTAGAATCTTCATTTATTTCACTGTAAATGGAAGGATTAATGAGGGATTCTTGCCCTAAGCCTGAGCTATGGTAAATCATCGATTTGAATGGGCAAACGGAGTCCGATTTTGATAAACTTTATATGTATGGACTCGTGTTGAGATACGAATTCCGAAAATGTAACTTTTGTAATTTTTCGAGAAGTGTACCGAAAGTCAGATTTTCACAACTTCGTGGGTTTTAGTGTAAATCAAGTTATTTCGATTGGGTTATGTCTATTTAGCCTATTTTGATGTATTCTTATTGATTTTGATCAGTTTTGGCATCCGGGGAGATTGATTTGCGAGGCAAGCGCAAGGCGAGCTAGGACTTCTACCGATTCGAGGTGAGTGGTGGTAGTAAATGATGTACTGAGGGTTTGAAACCCCGTACTTGCACTATACAGTGCTATGCTGAGATGAAACATGCGCCATGTGACGAGCGTGGTGGCATTGTGACTGGGGATTTGGACTTGGTCCTTCCCGACTGATAGTTTACTGTGTAAAATGACTGAGATTGAGCTTATATATGTGTAATTGGGCTAGTAGCCGTGTTTAGGGCCTTGTTCCAATCTGTAGAGTATTAGGGAAGCCTGTAGAGCTAAGTGACCCTTATATCATGCTGGATACATACACTCAGCCGTAATCATATCTGCATAGCATATTATGAGCCAGTACTAGATGTGTACGTTGAGAGAGACTACCTGGGGTGGGATTCCGTGTTATAGCTGAGTGGGCCTGAGAGGCCAAGTCTATATTGAGTGAGATGGGGTCGAGGACCCGCTGTGAGGTATTGATATACATACCGAATCGGGCTGCACGCCACAACATTATTGATATACATATCGGATCGAGCTGTACACCAAGTTCTCCAAGTGTGAATTCTGGCTTGGATCGGACTGCACACCGCAGTGATATATATGTGGATCGGACTGCACGCCGCAGTAATATACATGTGGATCGGACTGCACGCTGCAGTATTGTTGCGCTTGGGCTGTAGGAGCTCCTCTGGAGTCTTTATACACTCCCAGTGAGCACCGTCGTTGTTAAATGGATCGGGCTGCACACTGCGGCGCTATATATATTGGATCGGGCTACACGCCGCATCGCAATATATGTTGGATCGGGCTGTACGCCGCGGCATTATATGTATATATACATATATATTTGGATCGGGTTGCACGCTGCAGTAGTATGAGTGAGGACTAGGTCGGTGTGGGATCATTGTGAGACAGTTGTGGACTGGAAATTGGACTTATCACTATAGAGATGACTTACCTGTGAGGTTACTCTTAAAATTGTTTAGTGATAGTACATGTGTTCTTATTTTCAGTTGTTATTTGTTATTATTACTCATTGAGTTGAAATATACTCACCCCACTCCCCTGCACTTTTTGTGCAGATCCAGAGGTTTAAGAGGGTAGTTGATCCATCGCATCTGCTTCATTACTATTATTCCGAGGAGACTTCGAGGTAGCTGTCGGCGTCCGCAGAACCTGATCTCTTCCTCTTTATCATTTTGTCGTTTCTATTCTGCCTAGACATGATTTGTGTAGGATATTTCATCTGTAGAGGCTCAGACTTGTGACACCGCGATTGGTTGGGATGTATTTTGTTTGTTTCTCTTTCCGTACTTAATGTTTTGATATGAAACAAGTTATGAATGATAATTAATCAGTACTAATAGATAATTGGCTGGTAAAATGGATAACATGGTCGGACTTGCCTAGCAATGTGTTGGGCGCCATCACGACCGGGTTTTGGGTCGTGACAAGTTGGTATCAGAGCCTAGGTTAACAGGTCTCGCGAGTCATGAGCTGGTTTAGTAAAGTCTCGTGGATCGGTACGGAGACGCCTGTGGTTATCCTCGGGAGGCTGCAAACCTTTTAGGAAAGCTTCAAATTCTTGAAATTTTTATCGTGTGTACTTGATTCAGCTTGAGGTATGATTCTTGAAATTCCTTCTACACATTGATGTGCGCACTCGAGTGCTTAGTGATAAATTTGCCTTGATGGCTTATGATTTCTCGATTGAGGGACGAGATATAATCTCTGTAAATTCATGTCGGACCAGTCTAGAGGGCTTGAGGCCGAATCTTTGTCTATGGATTGGGCACCAATGTGCTAATTTTGCGAGCCGGTATTATGAAATTCATACGATCAGTATTGTCCCTAATTGTGGAAATGGCAGTTCGATAATGGGTGAGCTGTAAGGTATTCGATTTTTATTGTGATATGTTATGTAGCCCTAGCTATGGGCGTGGTGAATATGTTCATGTTTCTTAGTGGAAAGGTAAAGAATGTTCGGTGTATAGAAAAGAAAGATAGCTAATTGTATCTGTATGTAATCATATTCTGCGATGTTAGAGTTCTAACAAGGCACGAGTGGTTCTGTTCAATAAGACAACTGAATTATAACGGAATAGGGGTGAATGACGCCCGAGAATGGCCTTGCGATGTTCAAGATTTTGCTTGTAACAATCAGGTGTCTTAAGGTTGTGTATGTGGCTAGAGACTGTGGTTTCATTAGAAGGGATCAAGACTTGCGATATGTTATATTATGTGAATGATGGGATTCTATATATCCGTATTGGAAGGTAATGATAACGAATTCAAAATCACAGGAAGTTCTTCAAAACAAAGTATTGTAGAATGTGGTACTTCTGGGAAACATTGAGAGAGTATTCAGTGGCCTATGGGTCTTAGACCGTGTGGTTTTATGTATGAGTCTCATGGGGTAACATGAGTTGAGGTATTGTGGTGCTACAGTAAAGACTAATATTAAATTTAAGATAATTAGAAAGGAAATTGGGTAAATGGAGCAACTTGTTAATAAACCGAAATGGCATAATAAGGATACGATTAACTCATGGTATGTGTTCGAAGTAATGAGTCTTGCAGATACGGTGCAACAAAGCTCTTAAGTGCTGGTAGTTGCGTAGCTCGATGTGGGTAAAAGGACTCAGTCCTGGCAGCTAAACTTATGCAATGAATTGGAAGAAAGAGTTTGTGATGTGTTTTACCGTGGTTTGAAAATGAGTATATTTCCTGTTGGTATGCGAAGCATGGAATGTGTAATGAATTTTATTCTATATAGGATCATGAAGGTCCTTGACTAGTTGAGTGCGTCGATGTTTGCGGTGTATGAGAGGAATAGAAGTTGTAAACGCGTGATTTTTGACCCTCCCCGAGATTTTTTATATTTTTAGCGTAAAATATTTAGTTTAGTTGTAATATAGCTATTTTAGCTAAATTTGACTCTTTTACTTTATTTTTACCTTAAAATGAAAAATAACAAAAATATGGTTTTATTAATGTTTCGTAGTCATTTTAAACTTGAAAAATACAAAAATAGTACTTTATATTTTTTTATCTTTTTGTTAAAAACAAAAATTACAAAAATAATTTTTATTAATATTTTATAGTCATTTTAAACTTAAAAAATACAAAAATAGCACTTTATATTTTTATCTTTATTAAAAAACGAAAATTACAAAAATAGTTGCATTAACATTTTGTAGTTACTTTAATTTTGAAAGAAAAATATAAAAAAATAACTTTGTTTTAATTATTAGTCTTATAGTTATTTTGCTTACGTAGGATTAATTAATAACACCGTGTTTTCATTCTCGGTTCCGGGCAAAGAATAATACTCGGGTTCAAACTACCCGGTTTTATAATTTTTGGACCTAGCCCATAATAATCCGAACCCACCACACGGGGAACACGGACAAAACACACTCATCACTCTACCCATAACCCATGTGATCCCCTCTAAACCAAAGACACATCACATGCACACATGACACACACCTATGGACAATCTGTTAGGACAAAGTATGGGGGATGCATTTTAAAAGGAGAAAAAAACATATAAAACAAGAAGAGAGATACATGCAGATAAAAAGAGGACACGACAAAGTGGGGGGGAGGCCACTGTTCATGGCTTTTGGATTTTAAAAAGGAGGAAGTGAGATATACAAAGGAGACTACACGGTGACCATTCCTTCTTCGGTGAGGCAGACGCAAATAGAGATCAAAAACACTGTTTTATTAGCTTCTTCTTTTTTTTAAAAAAAAAGGAGAGAATACAATAGATTTTTTTTGTTTTCTTCTTCCTTAATAAGAGAGAACGAGAGGGAGATAGGGACAGGGGGGATTTTTTGTAAAAGGACTGTTCTTCTTCATTTTTGATGAAGAAGCAGTACGAAAAAAAAACACAAAAACGAATTTCACAATCTCCACTTGACGAAGAGCTTCTCTTTCTCTCCCTCGGCTTCGGATCCGTCCGACGCTCTTTAATCCCTAACGAGTGCTTGTTGAAGCAAAATAATTGGGATGCAGAAGGATGGGGTTATATAGCAGCGATTACCTTTTGGAGGCTACTAAATTTCAGTGTGCATTGTTGTTAGTCTTCCTCATCCTTCATGATATCAAATATGCAGCTCACAGCACACTTAACTTCTCGTGCCAGATGCACAATGAAGCGACAAACCTTCCCCCGACGTCCCCAGCCTCCCTTACGTCCAAACGACGCACAGTCCAAGCCCGTCGCCCACTAGCGAACCACCAGCTCCCTCCGTCGATGTTCGTCGTCCGACGAGGTACAACTTCAGTTGAGGTCGTCATTTGATTCGAGTTCCGTCCGGAGAGGTCGAGGTTTGAGATCGTCATAAAAGGTTCGTTTTCTCGTTGTGTACGTTGAAAATATGCAGAAATAAAGGTGCATGTTCTTTTCCGATATTGTTCTTCTCGTTAATATTTGGATCGTTTCGCATTTGATTTAGTTTCGTATGATTCAGATTATTTTTTGTAAATATATGATTCTGTTGAACATGCAATTTCACAATTAATGGTGGTCTTGTAGTGTCGAAATTAGCTAATGAAAATAACTAATCCTTCACATGCTCGCCAACTAGTTATGCTTCCGTTGTTTATGTAGTTGCTCGTCGTAGTCTTGAATTTGCTCACTTAGTTATCTACTCGTACGTTTACTCGAATTGGTTATAGTTGAGCATGATTTTGTCACCTTATCGAAGTTGGTTCCTTATTCCTCAACCGAACGGCGGAATTAGATTAAAAGAATCGGGGGTGTATTTCATGTGACCCGACTCCAATTTTTGAACAAGGTTAAATAAAGCGTGTCATGGACCACGGGCGCATTTCATGTAGCGGGTTTGCAACATGTTCTAAATAATCTCGAATTAATTCTTAAATGAATATAGCGGAATGTAGTTCTCTTTTAAATCAGAATTAGAGGTGTGCCTTGCCTAACAAAATTATACAAATTGCGGGGCCCTCATAGATGTATATATATAAAAATACTTAGACTTCGGGATCAACCGTATAGCGAATTTTACGGTGTTCTCCAAAGATAATAAATGCGTAGTTGCTTTAATCACGTATTCTAATACTACCTTCTCAAATACGGGTGCACATTTATGTGACCCAAATCTAAATCTCAACGAAGTCGAAACGTGTCAAAAGTCACGGGTGCACTGGTGCAACGTGGTTCGTGATACGTTTCCGCTGCGTTGTAATTCGTTTAAAACAATAAACAATAAAAGGGTAATGAGCCCTTAAACAATAAGCGAGACGAGCCTCGCCAAAATAACACGCAAATTGCGGGGCCCTCAACAGGCGATTATTACGAAAAATGTTTAGATTCCGGGATGTGTTGTTTAGCGTATTCCACGGCCTTTCCCGAACACAAAACGCGTTAGTATCTTTAGGCGCGTATTTAATAATCTTATCTCCTTAAACTCGAGTGCACATTTATGTGACTCAAATCCAAATCTCAACGGAGTCGAAATGTGTTGACAACCACGGGTGCACTGGTGCGACGTGGTTCGAGATACATTTTCACAACGTTGCAATTCTTTGTTAAAAATAATAATAATAATAATTCTTATAATAATAATAATAATAATAATCAAAAGCGGTTAAAAGTTAAAATTTGCACAGAGGTTAAACCACATTATAAAATCAGATACAAAGGCCAAATACGATGATTGAGCGACCGTGCTAGAACCACAGAATTTCCAAGTGGCGACTCTGAATTAATTAAATAAATCCCGTTTCGATTGTCCTTTAATTGGAAAAACTCCCTCGTGTCCTCGCGGGTGCGTAAAAAGGAGGTGTGACAGCTTTGGCGACTCTGCTGGGGATGATATTAACCCAGAACTTCGGTTCAGGGTTTAAGAATTCGAGCTCAGGTTAAATTGTTGTTTTTGTCTATATCTGATTTTATTATATGTTTAATTAATGTGCTACATGTCTACCGCTTTGATACTAGTTGCATTGTATATACAAACTGCTATATGTTTACCGCTTTGATATTGCGTGAACTGTATATAAAACTGTGCCGAAAACCCTTCTCTTCTTACCCCCGGGGATGTGCTTACTGGTTGAGACTCCCTTTTCTGTTAGTGTCAATACCAAAAATAAGAAAAGAGGCAGGATAAGTTACAAAGCCGGACGATCCCGCGGGTCCCCGGTACGTAGCCCCCTCCTCAATCCGAGTTGTCTGCTCGGGTACACGGTCTAGTACTATTGAAAACATCATGATATTGAGCCTAGATTTAGGACGTTTATTTGCATCATATCTGACTTAGGGGACTCAACACAGGGGTTGGGTCCGTCTAGGACAAGTGACCCGGTAATCAAAAGACCGAGCATGTTATATGTTGCATTTATTTGTTCTAGATTATTACTGGCTAAATTCCTGAAAAACAAAAAGAGAGGAAATTTTAGAATAGAAAATATCGAAATGTCAACGAAATGCTGTCGAAGGTTTGAAAAGAAAATTTGAAAAATAGGTGGAACAATTTTGTTGAAATAATTGGTCAACTAATCCGACCGAACTACGCTGGTTTGATTCTCCCCATTAGGTGGGATACGTAGGCAACCCTCATCGGGTCCAACCACCCCTTTAAAAAATCAAAAAAATGTGTGTTTAATTTTGTCAATAAATCGAAGTGACGCTGTTTTTGAAAATAGCCGAATGTTCCGAAAGGACGCCGGAAGGCTGTTTTTTTTTGCAAAAATAGCCACTTTGAATCATTTTTAATAATTTGCGGGCACAGCCTTGAAATATTCCTTGTGGAAATGTTGCAAGGCCATAGCCGCAAAATCAAGTCCGGGTTCATACCCCGTTTGCAAAAATAACAAAAAAAAAATGTCAAATTTTTGATTTTGTTATAAATAAGTCGGGTGATGCTATTCTTGCTTAAAATAAGCCGAACGTCCCTCGAAAGACGTCGGAAGGCTGTTTTTGCAAGAATAGCCACTTTGGATTTTTTTTTTAAAACAATTTTGGACACAACCTTGAAATATTCCCTCGCGGAAATGTCGAAAGGCTGTATCCGCAAAAATCAAGTGTTGAGTCATCACTCAACTTTACAAAATAATCACTTTATCAAACAAGCCATTACATGGCCGAAATTTTACTGAAATAGCTACATTTTTGCATTTGAACTTTCTCAGTCTTGTGTTGGCATGTGTCGGTGCTGGATGATGCCCCATAGGCCCTAGGATATATTTTTTTTTTTGAATTTGCATCTTCTTAAATAAAATTTTGCAAAAAGAGCCACTTTATCTAAATAAGCCATTACATGGCCAATTTATGAAAAATAGTCTTGTGTTGGTTTATGGTGATGTCGAACGATGCCCCATGAGCCACAAGAAAAAAAAATTTCAAGTTTATCTTTCTTAAATAAATTTTGCAAAAATAGTCATTTTGTCAAATAAGCCATTATGTGGCCAATTTTGTAGAAATAGTCATAATTGACACCGAAAAAAATATTCTTTTTCTTGTAGAAATCTCCTACACAAGTTTGTAGTTGGAGTCGGCTTCTATAATTTTCCTTCAAAGAAAAAAAATCAAAAAAAAAATCAAATAAACATCTCTTTATTTCTTGCATTAATTTGCAAGAACTACGCTCGGTCCGATTCATGCGGGGTCATGATACGTAGGCAATCTCCATAAGATTCGACCACAACTGTATATGTATATATATGAAAAAAAAATGAAAAAAAAAGAAAAAAAAAAGAAAAAAAAAGAAAAAAGAAGTAAGCAAAAAATATTGATAAGGACTTACTGATTCCATTTCTACCATATTTTATTTTGAATTGTTGAGAATTGAGGTGGTTGGTTTGTGGTGAACCGGAAACAGAAGATCCAGGAAAACCTGATTATGATCCAAGATAGTGACACCAAGAATATCGCATAGAGTCCTTTACCTGCACGCCATGATGGACGCTTTGTGGGGATGTATTGACTAAAGCTGAAAATGTCGAAGCAAATAAGTGGCCTTGGTAATATTGATGCGAAGCTTAGTGGCCAAAATATCGTGCTTGGTAATCGGGAAGACTCTCCATTTCTTGGTCAACCAGAATGGAGTTTTTGGTGGCTTATTTTGTTGTCATTTCTGTCGTCCAGATTATTTTAGGGTTGTAATCGGGATATTGTCATGTAACTCAAACCCTTTTTGTCGTTCTATTTTGTCCAGTTTTCTATTGGTCGTAATACCTCATTTAGTATTGTGTAGGTCTGTTCCAAGGGTGTACCCCAGTTTATTGTGTTTGTTTTGTCGTATTAATTCATTTCTAGTTCGTCTAATGCAACTCTCTTGTTTGCCATTATTTCGAGTCATTTTTCTTTTATTTAAGTCTTTCTTCTTTATAGTCATTTTTATGTCAACACTAGTGACATGACATGCACGCATAATTGTGGCCTAATCTTAAAAGTTAATCATGAAGGAATTGGAAGATAATCATGGCATTTTGAAAGAAATAATGATTTGAGATTATTTGGAACCCGAGTCACGTGAAATTTGGGGCGGGTAAAATACAAAGAAAGCCTTAAGGGCAAAATGGCCATGCTGACATGGGGTTCGCTCGTGATACTGAAATGGAAGTGTCATCGAGCAATACTTTAAAATGACGGATGAAAAAGGCGAATGGACGATATGGTTATCACTCCTAGCACAACCAAAAGATGTCGCGAATGTGTTGTTTGTACTTGGCATGTTTTGAAGATTGGAATGACGAAGGCATTTTGTTCTGCTACCCAAACACTTTATCCTTCGTTAACCCTTCGAGCCTTATTTTGATTTCTTTCATACCCCTCCTTCGGAATCGGTACCAAAATTAGAAACACAAATGGGGAAGATAAAGAAAGAAAAAAGAGAAAAACAAAAACAACCAAAAAGGAACGAAAAAAAAAATGAAAAAATGATGGAAAAAAAAATGAAAAGAAGGAATTGGGAACTACGTTTGACCTGATTCCTTAAAGAGGATACGTAGGCGCTTCACAGCTCGGTCATAGTGTAAATAAAGAAATAAAAATCCCCAAGTAAAAAGCTGGGGCAAAGAAAAATTGTGTTTATTGTAAATAAATTTAGGTCCGAAGGTTGTAAATTTTGAACCCAAAATTGATTTTGTTTTGAGCCTTCAATACCCTTTCTTTCTAGCCCTATCCAAATCCCACATTACGGTCCAAAGAAAGACCTTCCGATCAATCTTCAAAAGATGCCGCGTCAGGCGAGGGATAGAGTCCTATCATAATATAACACTCTGATTCTCAGCAGAAAAGACGTTGATTCTCAGCAGAAAGGAAATACGAGAGAGTCTTGGCAGTGACACCCCAATCCCCAGCTAAAAGTGATGCAAGTGAGAGAGTCTTACCGGTGAAAACCTTCACAGGCACCATAAGACGACGAAAGCCGAGAGAAAATCAAAATGAGAGAGGCTTGAAAGTGAAAACCCTTCGGGCACTACAAGTCGAATAAAGGTGATAATCAGATGGAAATCACGAGACATAAATCGTGAAAGGCAATTAACGACGAAGGATAGGCCATATGTGCATGTCATGACCAGTAGAGTTGGTATTCGCATTTGATAAGTTTTTATAGATATTTCTTGCTAGAAAGTCATTTTCTTTTTTCCTTTGTCTTCTATTTTGTTTCTTTTTATCTTTCTCATTTTTATCAAAAATTCCCCATCAAAGTCTGTCTAGTCAGAACAAGTGAGAAATGACTTCAAAACTTGCCACCAACTTTCCAATTATTATGCAAAGCAAGGAAATGCCATTGACGGCAGAGAAGTAGGATGCGAAGAAGATTATTAAACTGGGGCAGAAAATTTTCTTTTCAGTTTGAAAATTTTCTGGAAGTCAATACCCACTTGGGGAAGAAGGAAAGTCTTAAGGGAAATGGTCTTCGAACCAGTGTCATCCTCGACAACCTTCAAGAAGAGTGAAACACCAATTTTGAGGAAATGAAAATCCACCGGCAGTGTTATCTTCAGCAAGTTCCGAGGTGGTCGGACAACACAGAGTGGTAAAGGAAGAAAGGAAATCTCATCTTCAACAAAATAACTCCGAGCAAGTTGAGAAACACAGAACGGGGAAGGGATAAATGGAAAAACCCATCCCCAGCAGGAATATCATCTCCAACAAATGAAATCATTCCCCAACAAGTTTTGGGAATCCCGAGCGAGGAAAATGGGAAAAGGAAAAACCACCCCACAGGAGCTGCACAACCGCTCACAATGTTTTGAACTAACAATTTTTCTATGATTTGAAACAGGGAAAGAAAGTGCTATTGATAGCAGAAAGTCATGCCCCAAGGAAGAACACCAATAATGGGGCAGAAAATTTTCTGCCGTTGTTGAAAATTTTCTCGGAGAAACGAGGAAGGCAATTCAAGATTACATGTCAGGTTTGTCCACCCTCAAATAGGATGTTTCAGGTTTGTCCACCTTCGAACAGGACGTCTCAGGTTTGTTCACTTTCATACATTGATACAATGGGAGTATTCGCCCTCGAATAGGATACAATGGGAGTATTCGCCCTCGAACAGGATACAATGGGAGTATTCGCCCTCGAATAGGATACAATGGGAGTATTCGCCCTCGAATAGGATACAATGGGAGTATTCGCCCTCGAATAGGATACAATGGGAGTATTCGCCCTCGAATAGGATACAATGGGAGTATTCGCCCTCGAATAGAATACAATGGGAGTATTCGCCCTCGAATAGGATACAATGGGAGTATTCGCCCTCGAATAGGATACAATGGGAGTATTCGCCCTCGAATAGAATACAATGGGAGTATTCGCCCTCGAATAGAATACAATGGGAGTATTCGCCCTCGAATAGGATACAATGGGAGTATTCGCCCTCGAATAGGATACAATGGGAGTATTCGCCCTCGAATAGGATACAATGGGAGTATTCGCCCTCGAATAGGATACAATGGGAGTATTCGCCCTCGAATAGGATACAATGGGAGTATTCGCCCTCGAATAGGATACGGTGGGAGTATTCGCCCTCGAATATGTTTTATCTTACATCGTCCTATGCATATTTTGTAAATTATTGCCAGCATGCATTTTAAATTCAAAAATTGCTACTAAAAGCAGGCGCCTACCTGTATAACAAAAGGCAAGTCTTCAGTCTTTACATTGCAGGTCTTGAAACCAGTAACCCACTATAAAGCAGAGGGTTACAACAAGAGATCCCAGCGCAAATTCAAGCGCATGAGTCAAAGGAAATGAGGGAATGAGGGAAAATATTCCCAGCATCATTATCCTCAGCCGGCAAGTAAACAGTTCTAAAGATATCCCCAGCAGTCAGGAGGGAAAGCAACACGACCCAGGAAGAAAGCAATTCCGAAACAAGGAAATTTAGGAGAAATGATGGTTCGAGAGTCGATGCAGCAAGAAGAAAGTGGTGCAGGAAGCAAAGGAAGGCGACATGGATGAGATGGAGTTAGTGAGTTGATGTTGAAGTCAGGTGCTCGCCTGAAGAATGGAGTGGCGATTTATTTTCAAAAGATGTTGTTGAGGTCAGGAGCCCGCCTGAAGAAAGGAGTGGCGATTTATTTTCAAAGGATGTTGTTGAAGTCAGGAGCCCGCCTGAAGAGAGGAATGGCGTTTTATTTTCTAAGTTGATGTTGAAGTCAGGAGCCCGCCTGAAGAGAGGAATGGCGATTTATGTCAAAAGATGTTGTTGAAGTCAGGGAGCCCGCCTGAAGAATGGAGTGGCGATTTATTTTGAAGTTGTAGTTGAAGTCAGGGAGCCCGCCTGAAGAATGGAGTGGCGATTTATTTTGAAGTTGTAGTTAAAGTCAGGGAGCCCGCCTGAAGAATGGAGTGGCGATTTATTTTGAAGTTGTAGTTGAAGTCAGGGAGCCCGCCTGAAGAATGGAGCGGCGATTTATTTTTGAAGTTGGTTAAGGAAAGCGACAGAGTGTAACGGAAATCCCCAGCATGAATCAGAAGGAAGGCAACCAGAATGCGAGTCAACAGTCCGAGGGGATCAACAGAAGTTTAGTCACAATAAACAAAAAGAAAAAAAAGAGGCATGAAGCCAATCCAAAATGCAGAAGTTGATGAAAGATGTGGCATGCTCAAGACATGGCCGAGGTCACAAGCACTGTATACCTGGTCTTGATTCGAAAAGCAGCACCTACAACTAGCAAGTACCAATATTCAAATTTAGAGTCCGCATGAAGCACCAACCAATACTCGAGATCAAGCTTCGGAAGACTTATAGATAGGAATTTTGTAACTAGTAGCTGATAGGCTTAGTTAGTCTTTTTCATGTTTTGATTTTTGATGTAATGGAACTTCGACGGACCGGAACTTCGATGGAACGGAACCTCGACGGAACGGCACCTCGACTGGCTCTCCACCTCGGTATACCCCTTCCTCACTCACTTTCGAACTACACGTGGCCTGATTCCTTTATAGCCAAGGATATGTAGGCAGCTCAGATACAAGGGCTCGGTCACATTCCTCTTCTTTTAGTCTAGTCCCTCCGAATAAGGGTCGGGTCAAAAACACTTGTCTAGTCGTTCTTTGTCTGAAAACTCTTTGTGTTTTCAGTCAAAGAGGGGCAAGCTCTAAACGCGTGATTTTTGACCCTCCCCGAGATTTTTTATATTTTTAGCGTAAAATATTTAGTTTAGTTGTAATATAGCTATTTTAGCTAAATTCGACTCTTTTACTTTATTTTTACCTTAAAATGAAAAATAACAAAAATATGGTTTTATTAATGTTTCGTAGTCATTTTAAACTTGAAAAATACAAAAATAGTACTTTATATTTTTTTATCTTTTTGTTAAAAACGAAAATTACAAAAATATTTTTTATTAATATTTTATAGTCATTTTAAACTTGAAAAATACAAAAATAGCACTTTATATTTTTATCTTTATTAAAAAAACGAAAATTACAAAAATAGTTGCATTAACATTTTGTAGTTACTTTAATTTTGAAAGAAAAATATAAAAAAATAACTTTGTTTTAATTATTAGTCTTATAGTTATTTTGCTTACGTAGGATTAATTAATAACACCGTGTTCTCATTCTCGGTTCCGGGCAAAGAATAATACTCGGGTTCAAACTACCCGGTTTTATAATTTTCGGACCTAGCCCATAATAATCCGAACCCACCACACGAGGAACACGGACAAAACACACTCATCACTCTACCCATAACCCATGTGATCCCCTCTAAACAAAAGACAGATCACATGCACACATGACACACACCTATGGACAATCTGTAAGGACAAAGTATGGGGGATGCATTTTAAAAGGAGAAAAAAACATATAAAACAAGAAGAGAGATACATGCAGATAAAAAGAGGACACGGCAAAGTGGGGGGGAGGCCACTGTTCATGGCTTTTGGATTTTAAAAAGGAGGAAGTGAGATATACAAAGGAGACTACACGGTGACCATTCCTTCTTCGGTGAGGCAGACGCAAATAGAGATCAAAAACACTGTTTTATTAGCTTCTTCTTTTTTTTAAAAAAAAAGGAGAGAATACAATAGATTTTTTTTGTTTTCTTCTTCCTTAATAAGAGAGAACGAGAGGGAGATAGGGACAGGGGGGATTTTTTGTAAAAGGACTGTTCTTCTTCATTTTTGATGAAGAAGCAGTACGAAAAAAAAACACAAAAATGAATTTCACAATCTCCACTTGACGAAGAGCTTCTCTTTCTCTCCCTCGGCTTCGGATCCGTCCAACGCTCTTTAATCCCTAACGAGTGCTTGTTGAAGAAAAATAATTGGGATGCAGAAGGATGGGGTTATATAGCAGCGATTACCTTTTGGAGGCTACTAAATTTCAGTGTGCATTGTTGTTAGTCTTCCTCATCCTTCATGATATCAAATATGCAGCTCACAGCACACTTAACTTCTCGTGCCAGATGCACAATGAAGCGACAAACCTTCCCCCGACATCCCCAGCCTCCCTTACGTACAAACGACGCACAGTCCAAGCCCGTCGCCCACTAGCGAACCACCAGCTCCCTCCGTCGATGTTCGTCGTCCGACGAGGTACAACTTCAGTCGAGGTCGTCGTTTGATTCGAGTTCTGTCCGGAGAGGTCGAGGTTTGAGATCGTCATAAAAGGTTCGTTTTCTCGTTGTGTACGTTGAAAATATGCAGAAATAAAGGTGCATGTTCTTTTCCGATATTGTTCTTCTCGTTAATATTTGGATCGTTTCGCATTTGATTTAGTTTCGTATGATTCAGATTATTTTTTTGTAAATATATGATTCTGTTGAACATGCAATTTCACAATTAATGGTGGTCTTGTAGTGTCAAAATTAGCTAATGAAAATAACTAATCCTTCACATGCTCGCCAACTAGTTATGCTTCCGTTGTTTATGTAGTTGCTCGTCGTAGTCTTGAATTTGCTCACTTAGTTATCTACTCGTACGTTTACTCGAATTGGTTATAGTTGAGCATGATTTTGTCACCTTATCGAAGTTGGTTCCTTATTCCTCAACCGAACGGCGGAATTAGATTAAAAGAATCGGGGGTGTATTTCATGTGACCCGACTCCAATTTTTGAATAAGGTTAAATAAAGCGTGTCATGGACCACGGGCGCATTTCATGTAGTGGGTTTGCAACATGTTCTAAATAATCTCGAATTAATTCTTAAATGAATATAGCGGAATGTAGTTCTCTTTTAAATCAGAATTAGAGGTGTGCCTCGCCTAACAAAATTATACAAATTGCGGGGCCCTCATAGATGTATATATATAAAAATACTTAGACTTCGGGATCAACCGTATAGCGAATTTTACGGTGTTCTCCAAAGATAATAAATGCGTAGTTGCTTTAATCACGTATTCTAATACTACCTTCTCAAATACGGGTGCACATTTATGTGACCCAAATCTAAATCTCAACGAAGTCGAAACGTGTCAAAAGTCACGGGTGCACTGGTGCAACGTGGTTCGTGATACGTTTCCGCTGCGTTGTAATTCATTTAAAACAATAAACAATAAAAGGGTAATGAGCCCTTAAACAATAAGCGAGACGAGCCTCGCCAAAATAACACGCAAATTGCGGGGCCCTCAAGAGACGATTATTACGAAAAAATGTTTAGATTCCGGGATGTGCTTGTTTAGCGTATTCCACGGCCTTTCCCGAACACAAAACGCGTTAGTATCTTTAGGCGCGTATTTAATAATCTTATCTCCTTAAACTCGAGTGCACATTTATGTGACTCAAATCCAAATCTCAACGGAGTCGAAATGTGTTGACAACCACGGGTGCACCGGTGCGACGTGGTTCGAGATACATTTTCACAACGTTGCAATTCTTTGTTAAAAATAATAATAATAATAATTCTTATAATAATAATAATAATAATAATAATCAAAAGCGGTTAAAAGTTAAAATTTGCACAGAGGTTAAAGCACATTATAAAATCAGATACAGAGGCCAAATACGATGATTGAGCGACCGTGCTAGAACCACGGAACCCGGGAATGCCTAACACCTTCTCCCGGGTTAATAGAATTCCTTATCCGGATTTCTGGTTCGCGGACCGTAATATAGAGTCAAACCTTTCCTCGGTTCGGGATCAAACCGGTGACTTGGGATACCATTATTTTTCCAAGTGGCGACTCTGAATTAATTAAATAAATCCCATTTCGATTGTCCTTTAATTGGAAAAACTCCCTCGTGTCCTCGCGGGTGCGTAAAAAGGAGGTGTGACAGAAGTCTCCATGTATCTTAATGTGGTAGGGTATATTCGATGTGTTATGGAAAGTTGATAATGGCATGTTTAGGGTTTTGAGATCAGTTCGTATTAGATGGGAAGTCATTAAAACTTGCAAGCAGTGCGGGCGGCTGGAGATAATCTGAGAATCAATCTTTCCGGTGATTAAGGAAAAAGGTACTACTATGCTAGTGATTTGACGGGGTATATGTTCAAAAAGGGCAAGGTAACGCGAACTGATAATATCCGGTGGTATTGCGGTATTCTCTTGTTGGATCGACTGTAATAATCGAGTCGTTGATGACATAGTGAAGTTTCTGAATGACTTTCGTGGTATGACTGGATGCTTGATATGTGTTATGTATCCGTACGGTGGAGTGTGGAATCAGGCATAGTGATTCATGTGCTATATAGGTGTTGGAGACTAGAAGTTCTCGTAATACGCCTACGCAGTGGTGGTATATCGTGTGTATCGGCACCGTTTAGCGATTATTGGAAATTGGAAGCCTTAGTGTCTCCCTCTCTTTACTTGATACGATGAATTTGGGTTAGGATATTTGATTGCAGACCGGTTGTCATAAGTCAGACTGACTAGACTAATGTGATATGGAATATGTCGGAAAATGTCACAAATTGCGCAGTAGAGTGCATCGGATTATGTTCCAGCGGGGTAGATGTACCCCAGGACCAGCGGACGGGTGGCAGGTATTGCTCATTCAGTTTGGCCTTCGTGGCGGATGTCAGTGTAGAATTTCTGCCATTGATTCAGTTTCAGTATTGAGGAACTTGTCGGATATGTTTCTTGTGGCCGAACTAGAGGCTATATATGTCTATAGTAATGAGCAACTTGACTCGATGTGCATTCCTTTTTGCTAGATTATGCATGGATCGGGTGGCACGCCGCCACAAGTATGGTATCTGGATCAGGTGGCACGCCGCCACAGTTATGGTATCCGGATCGCGTGGCACGCCGCCACGTGTATGTTATTGGAGCGGGTTGCGCGCTGCAACAGTGTGATGTGGAAAAATAGTTTCCTATATGTTACCTTGTATACAATACTTCCTAGCTTCTGAGGAATAGTCCGTATTGGGTACCGCTCGAGGAATAGCACATTGATTGTGTCCTTTCAGGATTTGATAGCGTATATTAATTGTATCACCGCGGGTGTGATTGATTGCTTGAGTTCCGACCTAAATATGTACGTGGCTGAGCGTTTTGATCTTGGTGACTTGAGGTGCTTCATGAGTAATAGTATTTGGATAGAATCGTGAGTCGTGGCAAAGGCCATGTGATGTTATGACATTTCGAGGAGGATTCGAGTATTCTATGATGTGAGACGGGATCTCAGTTCTATGTTATGATGATACAGAGGAATTGAACTACGACTCTTTTGTATGAGTTGGTTGTTGTGATTTGAGTATGATCAGACGTTCTTATTAGAGCTTGTGTTGTGCTCATCACATATTAGGCCGGTGTTGAGGTGTCATATCACCAGTGCAGTGTATTACAATCAAAAGAACCATTTGAGTCATTATTGAGTGCGAGCATATGCATTTTCAGCCGGTTAGAAAGGTAATATTGAGGTTTAGCTCTGAGAACTGTGTGGTATCAGTCAAAAGGGTGGATTCGTGAATATTTGACTTGAGAGATTGAATCGATATATCGCGTGTTTCGGTTGCCGTGGGCAGTATATTAATGTGTTGGAATAAGACTTTAGCTAATGAAAATGTTCTTCTGTTGGTATTCGGTTATTGCGGGCAATTCCTATGGGTAGATGCCATCACCTCGAGGGCTTGGGTGGTGTAGCATATCATATGGTCTCACCGGAAGTGACGAGTATGGGTTATTACAGTTGGTTCGGGTGCATCCTGAGTATAGGCATGGGATTAGGATTTGGTATATGATTTTGGAAAGTGCAATGTGGTTTATGGTTCGGATGGGTTGTGAAATTCCAACTATAGTGTGTATCGGACTTATGTGAGATAGGGAGACGTGAGATCGCCCCGAATATATGCTTTGTAAGGTCATTCAGCCATTGGGTTGCTTATAGTAAACCTCTTGGTCCGCTCGAGGACGAGCGTTTGCTTAAGTTGGGGAGAATGTGATGACCCGGAACGTCATCATGTGAGTTATCACCCCGTTTTCCCCGTTATATGCTTTTTCATGTTTCAATATGTGTGTTTGGCAAGTTTGAGTCAATTCGGATCGAGTTTGGTTGGAAATTAGACAAAGTCACTTAGAAGAAGGAATTGTTGGGAAAAGTCAACAGGATGTTGACTTGTGAGTTAGAGAGCTCGGAATCGAATTCCGATGATTCGGTCAGCTCCGGGAGGTCATTTGTGGCTTAGGAGAGCGATCGAAATTGAATTTGGAGGTCCGGTGTAGTTTTAGGCTTGAATTGGCTAAGGTTGAATTTTGGCGAAATCCGAATGGTAGGTGAGATTTTGATCCGGGAGTCGGAATAGAATTCCGACAGTTGCAGTAGCTCCGTTAGGTTATTTTGGATATGCCTGCAAATTTTCAGGTCATTCGGACATCGTTTGGTCAGGTTTTATATTGGATATTGGTTTCGGAAGTTCTAGTTGGAATTTAGGCTTGAATTCGCTTTGATTCGATGATTTCCGTGTTTAAGGGTGTGTTTTTATGACTGAAGCAAGTTTGTATCATGTTTTGGGATAGGTTGGTGGTTTTTGTTGGGGTCCTGGGGGTCCCGGGATGAATCCGGGGGTCCAATCGGACCATTTCTTGCATTTTGGAATGGCTGTTGGTTGCTGGTTTTCGTTGCAGATAGATACTCTATGCGATCACATAGAGGTGATACGATCGCACAGAAGAATAAAATAAATCCCCCGAGTTGTTCTACGCGATCACGTAGAAAGGGCTACGATCACATAGGTATAGAATCTGGTTCTCCGCGATCGCATGGCTACTGTTGCGATCGCATAGGGTAATATGGCCCCGGGTCCCTAGAAGTCATTTGTTCTATGCGATCACGGGGAGAGTGTGCGATCGCGGGGAGAGTGTGCGATCGCATAGTAGAAATTTTGGAGCCTGGAGAATTGTTCTATGCGATCGCATTGAGGGACTGTGATCGCATAGCATTAAATAAGGTGAGCAAATATTTGTTCTATGCGATCGCAATAATGGGATGCGATCGCATAGTGTAATTACCTGGGCGGACAGACCTGTTAAGTGACATTTCCACCCGCGAGGGTTTTCATATTTCACCAATTTTGGGTAAGCTTTGAGAGCAAATCTACGGGAATTGAAGGGGATTTCATCGGGAAAGCATTGGAGGTAAGTTTTATGGTCTAAATACACGATTTTATCTTAGAATCTTCATTTATTTCACTTTAAATGGAAGGATTAATGGGGGATTCTTGCCCTAAGCCTGGGCTATGGTAAATCATCGATTTGAATGGGCAAACGGAGTTCGATTTTGATAAACATTATAAGTATAGACTCGTGTTGAGATAAGGATTCCGAAAATGTAGCTTTTGTAATTTTTTGAGAAGCGTACCGAAAATCGGATTTTGACAACTTCGTGGGTTTTGGTGTAAATCAAGTTATTTCGATTGGGTTATGTCTGTTTAGCCTATTTTGATGTATTCTTATTGATTTTGATCAGTTTTGGCATCCGAGGAGATTGATTTGCGAGGCAAGCGCAAGGCGAGCTAGGACTTCTAACGATTCGAGGTGAGTGGTGGTAGTAAATGATGTACTGAGGGTTTGAAACCCCATACTTGCACTATACAGTGCTATGTTGAGATGAAACACGCATCATGTGACGAGCGTGGTAGTATTGTGACGGGGGATTTGGACTTGGTCCTTCCCAACTGATAGTTTACTGTGTAAAATGACTGAGATTGATCTTATATCTGTGTAATTGGGCTAGTAGCCGTGTTTGGGGCCTTGTGCCGATCTGTAGAGTATTAGGAAGCCTGTAGAGCTAAGTGACCCTTATATCATGCTGGACACATACACTCAGCTGTAATCCTAGTTGTATAGCATATCATGAGCTAGTACTAGATGTGTACTTTGAGAGAGACTACCTGGGGTGGGATTCCCTGTTATAACTAAGTGGGCCTGAGAGGCCAAGTCTATATTGACTAAGATGGGGTCGAGGACCCGCTGTGAGGTATTGTTATACATACCGGATCGGGCTGCACGCCGCAGCATTTTACATATATATACATATTGGATTGGGCTGCACGCCACAACATTATATATATATATATATGTATATATATATTGGATCATTCTGCACGCCGTAGTGATATATATGTGGATCGGACTGCACGCCGTAGTAATATACATGTGGATCGGACTGCACGCCCCAGTAATATACATGTGGATCGAACTGCACGCTGCAGTATTGTTGCGTTTGGGCTGTAAGAGCCCCTCCAGAGTCTGTATACACCCCCAGTGAGCGCCGTCGATATTAAATGGATCGGGCTGCACGCCGCAGCGTTATATATATTGGATCAGGTTGCACGCCGCAGCGCTATATATATTGGAGCGGACTGCACGCCGCAGCATTATATATGGATCGGGCTGCACTCCGCAGCAGTTTGAGTGAGGTATAGGTCTGTGTGGGATCATTGTGAGACAGTTGTGGACTGGAAATTGGACTTATCACTGTAGAGATGACTTACCTGTGAGGTTACCCTTAGAACTATTTAGTGATAGTACTCGTGTTCTTATTTTTAGTTTTTATTTATTATTATTACTCACCGAGTTGAAATATACTCACCCCACTCCCCTGCACTTTTTGTGCAGATCCACAGGTTCAGGAGGGCAGTTGAGCTATCGCAGCTGCTTCATTACTACTATTCCGAGGAGACTTCGAGGTAGCTGCTGGCGTCCGTAGGACCTGATCTCTTCCTCTTTATCGTTTTGTCGTTTCTATTCTGCCTAGACATGATTTGTTTAGGATATTTCATCTGTAGAGGCTTAGACTTGTGATACCGCGATTGGTTGGGCTGTATTTTGTTTGTTTCTATTTATGTACTTAATGTTTTGATATGAAACACGTTATGAACGATAATTAATTAGTACTAATAGATAATTGGCTGGTAAAATATATAACATGGTCGGGCTTGCCTAGCAATGTGTTGGGCGCCATCACGACCGAGGTTTGGATCGTGATAGTCCATTTTCCTCTAATCCAATATATCCAGTGGGCAAAGAGTTGCAGTCCTTGCCATTGTACCGAGGAAGCTACCAAACTCTCTTATATCTTCTTTAGTAGGACCAATGGGCTGATTCAAATTGCTAAGTGTGATCACCTTGCGCGTCTTTCGGCTATGGATTTGTGTCTTGCCTTTTTTTTTTGAGTTACAGGGCCAGAAGCTACAACAAAATACAAACAATTAGAGGTGATGGATGAATTCAGTAAGATTCTAAGTTATGTAGACTTACCTTGTTCTTAAGATTGTTCATTAGTTGTAGGAGTGGTAGAATCTATTTGCATCTGCTGACCATCTACAATGTGCCCCTCTACAAATTGCTCCTCTACATGTCGTTCATTTGCTTCAGATCGTTCACCTATTGTTGGTTGTTCTTCAATTAGTTTTAGCAGATGCTCTTTCTCTAACCGTAGAGCTTGAACGATTTCTTTTGTTGTCAATGACATTCTCTTTTTTTTGCCAAACATGATAAATTTCCAGCTTGAACATATGACGGGTTTTTTCCTTTCTTATTTTTTCTTGAAGGCCCTTCTTGACCTATGACATCTAAATCTGTGTAAGTTTAAGAAAATCAAAGCTAATCAGGTTAGGCAATGGAATATAACAAAGAAAAAAAAGGAAGAAAAGGCATGAAAGAGAAATTTTGTGCCACTTACTTGAAAGAGAAACTTTATGCAACTTACTTGAATCTACAATCAGTAACAATTGCCGGTATAAAACCTGTAAAATTGAAGCAATTCAATAGAGAGTTGTAAGGAAAAAATAAATGCAAAAATTCTAAAAGCATACAAACAAGAAAAATAATAACATATTATTTCTAAAAAATGGCATTATTACTCACTAAAAAACAATGACGACTATATATTTAAAGAAGTTTAGAAGATCATTTATCAATCATCAGCCTCCATCCAATCCCAATCAGTATCATCATAGTCATCCTCCTTTTCCGATGTTTCCATAGTTGTATCTTGTGATTGAGAAGGCATATCAATGATATCAGCAGGTATATCTTCTCTCGACCATCTGGCATCCACAACGAGACATATATTTGATGAACCAATATCATCATTAGGCTCTCTCCAAAATGTTTCTCCAATATTAGGACAATTCTCTTCTTCCAAATCATACAAATCAATAGGGACTTTATTTCTTGCATAATAAACATCTTTCTCAATTGGATCCTCCACATAAAAAACTTGATGTACTTGAGATGCTAGTACAAAAGTATCATCTGTACTACATTTTTTGTTGAAGTACACCCACGTTAATCCATATCCATCAATTTTATTATGAAACCAATCACATCTAAATAGTACAATACTAAAACAGTCCCAATAATCAATTTCAATTATATCCTGAATAGCTCCATAGAAGAGAACCGTTCAACCGATAGGATTTTGGTCCCTAGCACTAGCAAAACTATCTGTTGTTGTTGACAAAGTCACTCCATTATTTTGAGTCTTACGTGGAGCATCTCTTTCCATTGTATGAAATCGATATCCATTAATGAAATAGGCATTATATCTTTTATCCACTGTGTTAGGCCCTTTAGCTATAGCCATCTTAAATGATTGGGCACTTCAACATTTTTAACTCTCTCTAAGCCAATTTTCGAATTCTCGACTATGAATTCATGCTTTTAGCCATGCATTCCCTTTAGTATGACTGTCAATGAAATTCTTATGTTCCCTATAAGTATAAATATAAAATTAAATCATTAGACCATAGGAGATACTATTTAAAATATCTTATCATGAAAAAAATAAAGTTTAAACTACAAATGACAGTTATATATTTTATCTTACTTGATAAATGCTTTAACTTGTTCATCTCCAATATTGAACAAAACATATCGATGTGCTTCAGACCATAACTGTAAATCCATGTCAAAAGTCTTGCCTTTCCTTTTATTCAAACTTCTGATTGGATGGACTATATTAGGAAATATAGGTGGAGAATCATCTCCCTCTATTTGAACACCTTTATCATCTTCAGTTTGATAGCGACTGAATCTTGTTTTCACCCCATCATGTAAGTATCTCGAACAAAAGTTCAAGCACTCTTCTGCCAAAAATCCCTCTGCTATTGATGCTTCTGGATGAGCTCGATTACGAACAAATGTTTTGTACTTACACAGGTTTCTCTCGAAGGGATACATCCAACGCAAATGAGTCGGACCACCAAGCTTAATTTCATTCACTAAATGGACATGCAAATGTGTCATTATATCAAAAAAGGTTGGCGGGAAATGGTTTCGAGGTCACATGAGATATCTATAATTTCAGGCTGCATTTTATCAAGATCACTTTGCCTTATAACCTTACTACATATGGTTCTAAAATAATTTCCCGACCTAATCAAGGCCAAAGAGTCATTCTTGAGTAACACTTTTAAACCGCAACTTGGAGCAAGTAATGCATTATGAAATGAGCAGCATGGCTCTTGTATCCTGATATTTTCATCTCATCCACTTGCACTCGATGTGATATATTTGAGGCACACCTCTTTGGTAATTTGGCATTCTTTAAGAGGGTGCAAAATAATCTTTTTTCTTCCGATTTCATGGAGTAACAAGCTTTAGCAAGATGAACTTTTCCATTTTTATCATCTTTTAATGGTTGAAGCTCCTTGCGTATCCCTATTTCTTGCAAGTCATAGCGAGAATTTACATGATCCTTGGACTTTTCAGGTATATCTAACAAAGTCCCAAGCAAACTATCACATATGTTCTTCTCTATATGCATCATGTCAAGATTGTGCCTCAATTTATTATATGCCCAATATGGTAATTCAAAAAAGATGGATCTTTTCTTCCACGGACCGTCATTACGCCGAGGCCTTTTCTTTTGTCCTTTTCCAAAGATATTATTGAATTCACGTAGTTCTTCGAGCACTTCTACCCCCGATAAGGTAGTAGGCATGGCTCGATGCTCCTCTTCACCATTGAATGATTTCTTATCTTTTCGAAATGGATGATCATGCGGTAAAAATGCCCGATTCCCAAAGTAACTCATCTTATGATTATGTTTGAGACATTGAGAGCAAGTATCATAATTACAAGTGGGGCATGCCCATCTCCCTTTGGTACTCCATTCGGAAAGCATTGATAATGCTGGAAAATCACTAGTTGTCCACAATAAGGCTACACACACTAAAAATGTTTGGTTAGTTTCAGCATCATATGTTTCTACTCCCTTTTCCCATAGTTCCTTCAACTCAGCAATTAGTGGTTGTAGGTACACATCTATATCATTTCCCATAGAAGATGGACTTGGAATGATCATTGACAATATTATATACTACGGCTTCATGCAAATCCATGGTGATAAATTATAGTTCACTAACATGACTGGCCATGTACTATGGGAAATGCTCATGGTTCGAAATGGGTTAAAACTATCGCTTGAAAGACCTAATCTAACATTACGAGGACCTTTAGAGAAGTCGGGGTGCAACAAATCAAAATCCTTCCAAGCCTCCCCATCAGCAGGATGTCTTATATTTCCATCTTTGGGTCGTTCAGTAGTATGCCATCTCATTGCTACAGTTGTTTCAGAACACATGAATATCCTCTGAAGCCTAGGTTTTAAAGGAAAGTACCTTAAAACCTTTGAAGCAACTTTGGTGTTCCTATTAGTCAAGCCATCACGCACATTCTTCCATTTAGAAGATCCACACAGAGAGCAATTATCTGCCTTCTCATTCTCATTCCAAAATAACATACAATCGTTGGGGCATGCATGTATTTTATCATAATGAAGACCCAAATTTTTTATCACATTTTTTGCCTTGTGAAAAGACTCAGGTAACTTAGCAAATGGAAAAGCCTCTTTTATCAAGTCTAACAAGTTAGAAAATGCCACATTACTCAACCCATGAATGCATTTAAACAAGAACAACCAAATGGTGAAATCCAGTTTAGAGAAACTGTCACACCCTGGATACAGCTCTTGTTTTCCTTCCTCCACTAATTTAAAAAAACTCTTTGCATCTCCAGATGGTCCCTCTCTCACTCCTTCATGGCTCAAGTCACCATCTACATTTCTAAAAGTATCATGAAGCAGACCATCAATATTGTCATGCATATCCGAACTATCATCATCATTAGTTGGACGTGTCAGATCTCTTGAGGAAAACCCTTCTCCGTGAAAAACTCATTCGGTGTATCCATATGTGAACCCATAAGCAACTAAGTGATCCTCCACCACATTTCTATAATGCCAGTAACGATTAAAACACTTTTTACAGGGGCATAATATTTCATTTCCTTGGGAATATCGTTCAAACGCTTTATCAATAAAATCATTTACTCCACGAATATAATCATCGGTGGATCGTCGAAGACCCATCCAACTTTTATCTCCATTACTCATTGAATATCCTATGAGACACATACATAAGTAAATTAACAATTAGTAATCCTTGTTCCAATAAGCTACAATTGTAGCATTTATGTGATTTTGGATCAGTAAACGATTTAATAATTACTTCCCACTATTCCAAATAAATTCTAAATATTTATTGTAAAGCTGGAAGCCACAAGGAGTGCTAGAAAAGTGAATAATTTATACAGAAAAGAGAACACAGAATAGTAATAACCCCTAACTTGAACACAATAATAGATATTGTATTACGATAAACTTAAAGTAAGGATGTATAGAGTTCAAATTAAGCATAAGCATGCATGGTCAAAGTTGAAGTAATCAATCTTTCTTGAAGTAATCAGTCTTTCAGCGAGAAGACTTGCATTGTGCAAGCTTTCAATAAGCAAATATATCATGAGATAGATTGCAAATTAAACATTACTCCTATTGAGTGCAGGAGTAGTGATAAAAAACTGAACCAAAAAAAAGAAAAAAAAAGAAAAAAAAGAAAGAAGAAGAAAAATGAAGAAAAAACAATGCAATACAGCCTCAGTTCTTTTGCAGCAGCAACGACAAACAACAAATCCAAAAAAAAATAGAAAGAAGAAGAAAAGAAGAAGAAAGAAAAAGAGAAAAATTCGACGAAGTCACACAATCCAAATTGTCACATCACAATAATAATACCTGATGAAGAAACTTGAAGAAGAAAGGAAATGACGTCTGATGTCGACTAGAAGGACAAAGAGTACAGAAATAGCGTCCCCTAATTTTTGTTTCAACTGATCGTTGTTTCAACAGATCGCTGCTGTTGTATCCTTCTTTTGTTTTTTCCAAAAAAGCGACGCTACAGCTAGCCACACGCTATAGAGAGGCAGAGGCTCTCGATAATACCATTTTCATCTTTCTGCAAAAATTTGAGAATACATAAATCAGTTAACTATGTTCTTTCAGGAGTTATAAGTATCTAGTAATAATGAAACTGACATTTAGCGAATTTTGCATAATCTGCTTTGTTCTCTTACAGAAATATGCATACATAAGTCAGTAGTGAAACCCAATTACATATACAAAATGGAAATAATAACTTCTACATCTGAAGATTTTATCAAATAATTATTGCAACGACTCAAGTATGACTAAGTAAGTGGACTTGCTTTAACAGGGTATAAGGAGGAATTTAGAGGCCAAACAACCCCAAGTTTCCGCTGTAATGAAGCACACAAAAACAAAAATTGTGAAGCCTGGAAACTGCCTCAGCTGCCAAACGATTTACATTTACTCCTAAACTGCCTCAGAGGCCAAACAATCCCAATTTTATAATTACTACTTGATATCTCTGTTTTCTTGAAATAACTACAACCGAGAGGGCAACAATCTGTTATTGGACAATAGAAAATAGGCAACAAAGAGAAATCAATTTATTAATTGCCTATGACTTAAACTAAAGATATAAGAAACCTTGACTCAAATAGATCTCTACTATCATAGCAGTATGATCTTAATTAAAGACCTCAAAGAACTTCATGTGAAATTTTTACTGTTAAACACTATTTTTACGTTCGATCTATGGCAGCACATGAAATAGCTTAACAAACAGCTTCTACTTTTTCTATCGCACACACTGAAAATATTGAAAATGCAGCACATGAAATAGCTGAAAATGCAACAGAAACTATAACAACTGATCGCATATGTGGTCATCCTAACATAATGCATAATCCTACTTTGCAAAATGATGGCATGTACACTATACCAACTGATCGGAGATGATGGCATGTACATTATACCATAGGCCTTTCTGGCTTTCTCAAAGCAATTTCGTTTAGGTTATGCGCACCTAGTTGAAGTAGCATTTGTGTAAATAGCCCTACACTATACTCTTGCTACAGATAGAACTCTGACAACTAGTATGAGGAAATTGATTACAGCAAACACAAAAGGTTAAATCCCCATATATATACAGCAATGTTTTCCAACTCTACCAACTTTAAAATTTTCTATTTATGTTTTAGAATTATGTCAACCTCAACAATGGAGTTTTGAATGGTAGTTGTCACTTTAATTCCTCCCAAACAACAGTAAACTCAATATTAAGTACAAAATAAACTTCGAACAAAATTTTGGCTCAAAGAATTGAAACCCAGTTTCTCAAACTCCAATTTTACTAAAACCCAAAAAACAATTCATCGATTTTTTTCCCGGAAAACTGAAATCTTCCCCAAATTTGAGATACAAATTTCAAACCACACCAAAACTAAAAACCAAACATAAATTAGAACAAAAGATAGTAACTTCATAGAAACCCGTTTGGGTATTTTGTAATCTTTTTCAGAAACACTTGAATAGAAAATCTAGAGATAGGAAACTTAGAAGCCATGGAGGAGTGCATGCATACCTATAGGGGTAGAGAGCAATAGCGGTTGAAGCCTTTGCTGGTCGAAATCCTTCACTAGTCAAAATCTCGCTGGATTTAGGGTTGGTTATTGCTCTTGAAGAAGATTCAATGGAGGGTTTTTTTCTCAATGAACTAAATACAAAACCTTTAACATTGACAGGGCGAATTCCATGGAACCGATTTTCACTCTTGAAGAAGCTTCATAGGTTTTTGATTTTGATCGGTTTTGCTCTTGAAGAAGAATTGTGCTTCTCTCTTTCCTTTAATTTTATATTTCACATAATGAGTAAAAGAAGACACACAGTACTCTCTTTTACCTAATTTGATATAATTTTATATTTTTTTTAATTATAAAAAAAAGCTTTCGCGGGTTTGTGAAATAGTTTTGGGAAATGAAATCCTCACAAAACCGTTCCCACAGAGTATTTTTACAAAACTGTCTCCATAGAGAGGTATTTGGAAATGTTTGTAATACTAATGCGACGGTTTTATTTTAATTCTGTCTTAATAGGCTTAAGCGGCTATTGTGACGGTTGTAACCCTTGCCATAGACACTATATTGCAAGGGTTATATAATCGTTGCTAAATAACCGATGCAATAGGTTCATTTTCTAGTAGTGTGCCTTTTAGTAGAAATATTCCTATAGCACATTCTTAGCGTTTGGACATAGACTTGATTGAAAATTTTAAAAAAAGTTTTTAAAGTTGCATGGAAAAATAACTTGGAAAGTTGAAGTTGTGTTTGGACATGCATTTTATTTAAAGATAATTTTAAGTTTTGTGAGTGGATGAAAAATTTTCGCCAGTTTTTGGGAACTTTGAAAGTTTCTGAAATTTTTTTCCCCAAAACTTGATCATATTTCATAAACAAACAATAATTTTAATTTTTTTTTTTTTTGAAAAAATGAAACTAAAATCCATGGCCACACAGGAGCTAAGAACCTCAAACAATGAGTATGGATTTCAAGAAACTTGCTTTACAAACTAAAATCCATTTCATTTGAATTCTTCTTCTGGTTGAACCCTATCGACTAAACTCTTCGCGTAAATAAACTGAAAAATATCGTCTTGTTTATGTGTGCTTATGGTTGGTGACTGATTCAAAGTTACATGGATCTCGTTGCCAGGAAACTCCAACCCTGGATTAGTGAATGTTTATCAACACTAGCAACAACAGTATAGAGGCGGATTCAGGAAAATGGGTGCGCCATTATTCGACCACCGTTTTGATTTGGTTCTTTAAGACTTATTTTGGAGAACTATCAATAGTAGCATCATTATTTATAGTTACAAGTATTAAACTCAATATTTAATTCAAGAATATATCAAAGGGGTGAACCTAAAAACGGATGAATGCACGACAAAAAAAGAAAAGAAAATAGGCATGGAATTTGAACTGAACTGAAAAGAACGAAAAAAGAAATAGAAAAATGACTGAGAGTAAATAAGGAAGAAGATTCGAACACTAGACCTAGGGGTCAATGGTGCACAAAGCTACCACTACACCAAATGCTCTTTTGACCATGGGTTCCCAGGTGGAAAATTAAGTACTTTATCCGAAAAATATCCCTGTGATACACAACCTAAGGAAGGGAGCATGGGTGCACGTGCCCCACGCCCCTCCACATGGATCCGCCTCTGCAACAATAACTACAATCAGAGGTGGATCCAATATTTGAGGCTTATGAGTTCCTACCAAAATTTTAGATTAGTATGTAATAGTATCTGGGTTCACAGTTAAATATTTATAAATATTTTGTGAATTTCCTAATATAAATGCAAGCTCTACGCAAAAGTTATTGGGTTCCCTGAAATCCGTATCGGATGCTCTAGATCCGTCGCTGACTACAATTTAGTGTCAATCTGGTTAGATCGACTATATGAATCTTCACTAATAATAATGTTGTTTTTAAGCAATAATAGCATATCAAAGTTGTTAATCAGAAGTCCTAGCATTTTGCTCTTTGCTGAAAAGTTTTGTATTTAGTGCTGTATATTCTGTTTTTAGTCTATTAATGCTTTTTATTCGAAATTTCATTCATCTCATAGCACTGGGTTCTTGTTTGATAGAGAAGATTGCAACTGATAAATAATTTCAACAAGACTCATTGCTAATAGAACATCAACAGAAAGAGCAGCCCGGTGTATTAAGCTCGGGGATGAATTTATATGGATTCAAACAATGCCACGGGACACTACTTTATATATATATATATATATATATATATATATATATATATATATATATATATATATATATATATATATATATATATATATATATATATATATATATATATATATATATATATATATAATGCATAAATACCCCATTAAACTTGTCCTAAAAAGTTATTTATACACCTTAACTTTACGGGTGTCCTAACACCCCACTATTCTTGTTTGGCGTAATACCCCATTGGGTGATGACCTGGCATGAAAAGTGTAGCTAATTCCCTAGATGCACGTGAGGTAAAAAAAACTTTAAACTAATTTAATTGTCCAGGTGTCACTTTCCTATTGGATAATCTAACTAATTAAACTTAATACTATTTTTTTCTCTTTTCCTATTCATTTTCTTTTCTTTCTGTTCTCTTTCTTTTTCTCTTCCTCATTTTAGCAGACCAATGTCATTATCTTCCTCCCTATTTCTTGTAACTAAGTCATGTTTTATTTTTTGTTTCTCTTTTTTTTCTTGTTGAATCTCTATTTTCACTCGTCTGTTTCTTTCGCCATATTCCATCAATATAATCCTACTACAAAGAATTAAAAAGAAAGAACAAAATATCTCATAACTAATGGCGTATTTTTTGGACTGATTTTAAGGTATCGTGGAGCTGTAAATTGCGATTTTGAAGGGTGATTTCACCAGATTTTGGGGACGTTTTGGGGCTGAAATTTGCTGTAATTTTAAAGGGGAAAAAACTGCTGGAATTTTGGGGTGTCTTGGAGCTGATTTTTGTAGCTGTTTTTTGGTTTTCGCAACTAATTTTGCTAAGATTTTGGGGTGAATTTTGAGGTATTTTGGGGTGAGTTTTTGGTGCTGATTTTAGGGTTCAGTTGGTACAATAATTTTAACTTCTTATAGATCAGCTACCCTAAGCTTTGCCTACTCCGCCGCCACCATTAGCGTCTGTGGTGGTGGTCTCCTCTTCTTCTTCCACTTCCTCCGTTTCGTCTTTGTATACGCCCCCTTCCAGTGATTAATTGTGTCACGTGAGACAGAATTATTTTTAGTATTAAGGGGATTAATCATTTGGAAACCTTATTTCACAAATTAAAGTATTATATATATACAATTAATTCAACCATTTCTTGTATCTCCATTTGTGGCTATAACATGGAAGGCTTTTTGAGATTTTTGATGAATGATTTGTGCTGTGGAAATATTTGGGAACACATTCATTGATTTATTTCTTGTGTTAGTTACCTGCTCATTTTATCGAACATATGTTTGTTTTATTTATATCTAGAAGCAGAGACAGGTATTTTGGGGTAAGTTTTTGGTGCTATTTTTGCAGGTTTTCAAGGTGGTTTAGAACTGGTTCCATGTTGGATTAGGTGGTGATGAAGATGACATGGAAAAAAGAGTTAAATAAAAACGTAATTAAATAAGTGGGAAAAAATAAATCAGTTTTTATCACGTGGCACGTGTACTATACATTCCAGCACAAGACTGACTAAGTGTTACCAATGGGGTATTAAATTCACTCCAAACAAGAATAGTGGGGTATTAGACACCGGTAAAGTTAAGGTGTTTAAATGACTTTTTCGGACAAATTTAATACGTATATATATATATATATATATATATATATATATATATATATATATATAAATAAAGTAAAACAAAATACACGATAAAATAACTAAAAGTGCTACCACTTACATTGAAACAACTCAATATCTAGAGATAGCTTCAAGTTTGATGTGAGAGGTCTTAGGTTCGACCTACTACCTTGGCTCCGCAAAATATTTTTTGATTATTACGGGCCTATTGCTAGAAATAGCGGCACCGCTTATAAAAAATCTTGCGTTGCCACTAACTCCCGCTATGCGCGGGGTCCCAAGAAGGGCCGGACCACAATGGTCTATTGTATGTAGTCTTACCTATATTCCTGTGCATTTCTGCAAGAGGCTGTTTCTGCGGTTCGAACCCGTGAGCTAGTAACAACAACAAACTCAGTGAAATCCAACAAGTGAGATATGGGAAGGGTAATATGTTCGCAAACCTTATCCCTACCCTGTGGAGGTTTCTGAAAGACCCTTGGCTCGAGAGAATGAATATAAAAAGTCAAATACCAATAATAATAGCCAGAAAAATGATAACAACAATGTAAGAACTAGAAAAAATAGACTCATTGCTAATACACTAAAAATATATCAGGTTTTTTGGACCAAATGTCCCTTTTTAGCATTACAGATGACATACAAAATAGTATCTGCACATAGTGTTACACATAAGAGAAGAGTAAAGGTGGGAAGAAATGAGTACAAGTTTACTTAGTGGAACTTGAAGTTGGTCAAGATGTTGTTGTTTACTGGATCAGCCAAATGATCAAGAAGGTTTTGGTAAGGTCCGACACCAGTAACCAAACCTTGAATAAAATAGCCCAAAATTGCCAACATAGCCAATCTTCCATTCTTAACCTCCTTAAGCTTCAAATCCTTCATAGATTTTTCATCTTTTCCAAATCCAAGAGGGTTAAAGAATGGGCCACCGGGGTAAGCCGGTTCGCCGGAGCCGCCTAAGCCTTTTTCCAGGCCCAAGAAGTATTGTTTTCCCATTGAACCAGGCTTGGCCCAATCTTGAAATCTCCTGTGTTCAGCAAAGCCCATTAGTGCCATTTCCAGAACAAACAAAGTGTAATTGTCAGCCCAATAGCTGTATGTTCCAGCTGGTGGGATTACACCAGTTTGGAACCAAGGAAGTGCTGTTTCTGGTGGTATAAGACCAGCTTTTCCAAGAATCTCTGGTGCTATGGCTCCTGCTGCTCCTAACATGGCGAATCGCCCATTGATTATTTCTCCGTATGCTAACCATTTTGGCTCGATGAATCCTCCGGTTCCTTCGGGGTCTGATAGTCCCAAGGGATCAAATCCATAATCACCAGGAAGACTATGAATCAACATACAAGTGAGTACATTATCTTGAATAATTGGTCTAAAGATAGCATACGTAATAAACTAACAACATAAGAAAATGGTTACACTATCAGGTCGCTCAACAGATATCTATAGGTAAAGGGCAGCCTGGTGCACTAAGCTCCTGCTATGTGCGGGGTCCGGAAAGGGTTGGACCACAAGAGTTTATTGTATGTCTTACCCTGTATTTCCGTAAGGGACTGTTCCCTCCACTCTGAGCTGTGGCGATTTATAAAAGGTGGGGATGTATAATCTTGAAAATAAGGCAGTTTATCGGCTATAACACGTAAAGGTGATCTAATACTGTGAAAATTCTTTACTTTGGCGATGTATATACCCTTAAGTCTCATACATCTCACCTGCCATCCAAGTATGAAAGACTTTGCTTGGAAGCAAACCAGAGAGGCCTATTAGCACCTTGCTGCAAAACAGAATTAAGTGAATCAATACTTGTATATAGATATGTTTTTTATCGATTATTGAAGCATACTTATATCTATCAACAATATTATTCAATACAATTTTAAGAATGCAAATTCATTTAACTATGTCAATGGTAAAAATTGAGGGAGATATGCAAAGGCGTACCTATGTTTGTTACAGTAGGGTGACTGAACCTCGTTAACTTGGGCTATAGTTTTAGATATATATGTGTATATGTTGAAAACAATAATATATTTTATTTGGAATCCTTGAGATAAAAAACCAATAGGGCCACTAGCTAAGCTTCACCGTTCTAAACGAACGATGACCTATAGGTCACACGAAGACAACATTACCATTACTCAATGATTTTCCTTTTTTCCATTTCTAGCTAAAAAAAATGAAGAAGATAAGAGTTACCATACACAATAAAATATTTTACTTGTAAAAAAAAAAAAAAAAAAAAAAAGTGGGGGCACTGGTTGAGCAGTCCATTTATGTGCCCTGCCAACTTCAAATCTTAAATTCGCTTACTATTTAAAAGGAGGGGAATTTACCTTAACAGGTGGAGTGGAAGCAGCCCTAACAACAAAGGAAGCTTTCTTGGTAGAAGATTGAGAAGGTCTTCCTCCAAGAATTTGTCTGGCATTCTCAACTGAGGAAGTAATAGATGACGAAGAGAGCAATGCTTGTGTTGCCATATTTTCTTTTGGATTGTAGAGGAGAAGAAAAGAAGAATGAGCACCTAGTTAAGCTCAACCAAGAATAAGCAAAAGGTGGCAAATAAGGGACAAAACAAATGCCACCAAATATTTTTGTGGGGCTAAGGGAAATGTATGAAATTGTGGTGTGTATATGAAGAAGATAAAGTTCACATCTTGTTGTCAAATGAAAAAGGAACATGTGGATTCATTACTCAGATAATAGATATTCTACACTCCTAGTCACAAAAATGAAATCTCAGTATTCTTGTTATTGCCACCTGTTTTCTCCTAGATTCTCCATATGATCAAATCATATTTCATTTACTATTTCTAAGCCTTAAATTAAGGTGAAAAAAAAGTGTGTTGGTAGATTAGTACTATGATTTAATGATTAAGAATATTGGGTGAAATTCAAAATTAGCCAGATTTACTAGTGGTAATTGAAAAATAGTCACAATTTCAAAAGTAATTAAAATTTAGCTATTTTCAATGTAAATATAAATTTGAGTGAAAATACTATTCAAAATCCGAAAAATATTCCACCATAATATAGAGGATTTCTGTATAATATACTGTAGTTCCAGCCAGAGGCGGATCCATGATTTAAATTCTATGGGTTCAATTTAAATACTTTTAACATTAAACCCATTATATTTTTAAAGTTCTGGGTATATATCTATTATTTTGCAATTTTAATAGTTTTTTACATACAAATTTTTGCTCTGCATCAAAAGTTGTGGGTTCAGTTGAACCCGTTGGTAATACACCACATCCGTCTCTGGTTCCAGCATGATATACTGGTCCAGCATAATATGCTGTAAGATCATACACGGGTGCTCTCATCTCCAATATATTATGCTAGTAACTTTCCCTGTGTTGGAGTTCTAGCATAATATATTAAAATTTCATACACAGGCGCACAAATCTCAAGTATATTATACTAAAACTTTTCATGTTGCAGTAAAATAATAGCTTAATGACTTTGCAAACACTGACTATTTTTTAATTACCGATCCAAAAAATGGCTAGCCCGTGCTATTTTCACAAGAAAAGTATATTAAAATATGTGTCATGTATTCAGATTAAATTTCATAAAAGGTCATATTACTATGACTTTTTTTCATCAAAGTCACATAAGTTTGTTTTGTTACATAAAAATCACAACAAAAGTTAACATGTCGATCATCGCGACGCATTGTAACTTTTTACTTCACTTTTTAACTCATTTTTTACTTTTAATCTAATAAAAATACTATCTAACTAACATGAAGTAAGATTTGAATATCCCTTATCATTACACTAAAACTTGTCTGATGTAGAGAAGATTCAATAGTTTATACATAACATAATTGAAGGATTGCGTATAGGTATTCGTAACACGTAGCGGAAGACAATAACAATCCTAGGTAGATTTTTTCGTGTTTAAAATTTATTTACATGTCAAAAATCAGATCTAAGACGTACCTGGTGGAGAGAGTTCGTTTCAAAATTTCTTCGATAGTGCGAAGACTCTATGCGTATCCACACCGAGACCGATCCTTGCTATCAACTCTTTGATCAATTAAACCAGCGAACAAATTTAACAAAATATTGTCTCGAAATTTTTCTCAAAAATTTCAACTCAAAAGGTAGAAGAACAAGAAACACTTTTCTTGCAATTGTATTTTCTCTCTTGGCTTTGTATTGTATTCTCACTTTCACAAAGTGATTTTTCTTCTCAAGAATTAATTTGACTAGGAAATAAGTTTTCTTTCCTAGAAAAATTCTTTTGTCACTACTTTCTTCTGCGGCAGCCTAATCTGATTTATAGCAGATTAGAAAGAAACCTTTTCCCACTATAATTTACCTTTTTCCACTATAGTAAAGAAAGAAACCTTTTTCTTGTACAATTCTAAACCAAGTATAGGTTTTCTTTTATGGAAAATTGAATCACATTCAATTGGGTTTTGACAAATAGTACAGCACGTGAATGTTCCAATTGGAATCAATTACTTTCATGTTTATAACATACTAATCCCATTCCAAATGTGATGAAAGTGCACGTGGACCAATTCCAACTTGGAATTACTTGAGAAGCCATTTATTAATATTATTTTATATACATCTTCTATACATATAAAATAAATTCTAATTATATATATATATATATATATATATATATATATATCAAGAGACATAATTTAATTTTCTATTCCAAATAGAAAACTTTAATTTGTTCACAATATTAATCATACCCTATGTGCTAGCAAAGAATATAATAATATTTTATTTGAACTAATAACTAAATTTATTTGACTAATTAAATTCCTTAATTTAATAATCAAATAATAAGTTAATTAATCCTTTAGCAAAGATCAGAACACTCGTAAGTGTGCGACCCCATAGGTTCAATACTAAGCCGGTAGTAAATTGATCTCCTCAATATACTAATCAAGGGTGGCGTCTAGCAACACTCCTTAACGACCGGATAGCATGAAGTATACAATTTACTCTCAAGAACCGGTAGAAGAATAATGTTGCAATTCTTTCTGTCCTTATAGCTCTGGATCACCCTAGGATATGGTTCAACTGTCAAATCCTAATAGGCGACCAACTATGTATTCATGTGAAATATAATCGACCATTGAATGGCCTAAGAAACCCTTTTCTTCTTTCATTCAATTGCCATGGCCAAGGTCTTAGTTTGATCGTTTATAATTCATGGCAACATGGAGCTTAAACTCATTACCAAGAGTTGACAGATTCCATCTTGATCAATCACTAATTCTACAAGTATTTAATCGTACCCAATATCCTTTCAACTATCGCCCTAAGGCCATAGGTGTCTGGTATCAAAGCACAATAAATGACTTGTCAATTACTATGACGATCTCAGGTCAAAGGAAACTGTTACATCATATTCTTCAAGAGAATATCCTATTGACAGTTTATGGTAATTCTAACCATTAGGAATTATCCAATGAGTCGGTTCAATGATCATATCTCTATATGCATCATCTATCTATGTGATTTAGTTAATGAGATCAACTAATCTTTATCCCATAAATACGATCACATAAATATTGATCTAACCGGATTACTAATGTCCAAATTAATAATCCTACGATCAAGAACAAATTTAGATTAAATTGTAAGAGACTTTGCTCTCATTATCATGATCTCTATCACGATGACAAATCTCAAAGTTTAATCAAGGACCTTATCAAATTAATCAAGCAATTAATAACAATGATAAAATAATATCAAATGCCATATAAATTTTACATCAAATAATGTTCACAAAAATATGTTCAAATCATCAAATATGATATTGGATCTAGGGCATATCTATTATATCCATAATAATCTCCCACTTGCACTAGAGCCAATCGCTCTTGTACTTCATTCCCAATTTCCACTTGTGCTTGTCAAACTCCTTTGCGCCAAGAGCTTTAGTGAATGGGTCTGCAGCATTTTCCTTTCCATCGACCTTTTGAATCTCGACATCTCCACGTTCAGTGATCTCTCTTATCAAGTGATACCTTCGCAGAATGTGTTTGGATTTTTGGTGTGATCTTGGTTCTTTCGCTTGAGCAATGGTTCCAGTGTTGTCGCACAACAGTGGAACCGCACCTTCTATTGAAGGAACCACACCAAGTTCTGTGAAGAACCTTTTCATCCATACAACTTCCTTAGCAGCTTCACTAGCTGCTATATATTTTGCTTCGGTCACTGAATCAGCTACTGTAGCTTGTTTGGAACTTTTCCAACTCACTGCACCACCATTTAAAGTGAATACATAACCAGAAATAGATTTGCTATCATCTCTATCTGAAGAGAAACTTGCATCAGTATAACCTTCTAGTTTCAACTCAGATTCTCCATAGATGAGGAATTGGTCTTTAGTCCTTCTTAAGTACTTAAGAATGGTCTTCACCACCTTCCAATGTTCCTCACCAGGATTTGCCTAATATCGGCTAGTCACTCCAAGTGCATAAGCCATATCAGGACGTGTACATGTCATGGTATACATGATAGCTCCCACTGCACTAGCGTAGGGGATCCTACTCATGCGTTCTCTCTCTTCGGGTGTTTTAGGACAATCCTCCCTACTGAGAGTAATTCCAGTGCCTATTGGTAGATAGCCTCTTTTGGAATTATCCATGTTATACCTCTTTAAGATGGTATCAATGTACAAAGACTGGGAAAGTCCAAGCAGCTTCCTAGATCTATCTCTATAGATCTTTATTCCTAATACATAAGCTGCTTCTCCCAAGTCTTTCATGGAGAACTGTTCAGATAGCCAAATCTTGGTACTTTGCAATGCCGGTATGTCATTCCCTATGAGCAATATATCATCAACATACAATACTAGGAATATAATTGTGCTCCCACTAACCTTTTTGTATACACAAGTTTCTTCTTCGCATCTAAAAAAATTGAACTTTTCAATTGTCTTGTTAAATCGAATATTCCAACTCCGAGAAGCTTGCTTCAGTCCATAAATGGATCTTTGTAGCTTACAAATTTTATTATGATCAGACGAAGATGTGAAACCTTCAGGTTGTGTCATGTACACATCCTCTTCTAGCTCACCATTTAGGAAAGTTGTTTTCACATCCATTTGCCACATTTCATAATCATAGTATGCTGCTATAGCAAGCAAAATTCGAATTGATTTGAACATTTCCACGGGAGAGAATGTCTCGTCATAGTCAACTCCTTCTTTCTAACAATATCCCTTGGCAACAAGACGGGCTTTGTAGGTCTCCACCTTTCTGTCTGCTCCAATCTTTTTCTTAAAAACCCATTTACAACCTATATGTAACGACCCGGCCAGTCGTTTTAGAAAATTACGCCCCAATCCCCAATTTAAGTGTTCCCCTAAGTTCATTTCTGCTATTGTGGTTTGCCGGGAGAGTCGGTTATGAAATTTGGAGCATTTTGGGACACTTAGTCCCTAAATGAGAGCTTTAAGGTTAGAAAATGGTCCGTAACTGGAACAGTGTTAAGACGATCTCGGAACGGAAATCCGATGGTTCCATTAGCTCCGTTAGGTGATTTCGTGGTTGGGAGCGCGTCCAGAATGTATTTTGGAAACCGTAGCTCAATTAGGCTTGAAATGCCGAAGTTTGAAATTTTGGCAAATCCGAACGATAGGTGAGATTTTGATCCGGGGGTTGGAATGGAATTTCGACAATTTCTATAGCTTCGTTATGTGATTTTGGATATGTCCGCAAATTTTCAGGTCATTCGGACGTCGTTTGGTCCGGTATTAGATCGAATATGCAATTCGGAAAGTTTTAAGAAATTTAGGCTTGAATTCGATGTGAATTATGGGTTTTGATGTTGTTAGACGTGTTTTTATGATTGGAATGAGTTCGTATCGTGTTTTGGAGTATGTTGGTGGTTTTCGTTGGGGTCCCGGGAGCCTCGGGATGAATTCGGGGGTCCAAACGGACCAATTTGTGCCAAAAGGCACTGCTGTTTCTGCTGCAATTAATTGCAGAGAAATTTTGCTCTCCGCGATCGCGAAGATGGCCATGCGATCGCGTAAGGGAGAAATCCTGAGCTCTGCGATCGCGAAGTAAAGCGTGCGATCGCGTGAGTCTGGGAGAGTAAGCATCGCGATCGCGTAAGGTAGTATGCGATCGCGTAGGGTAGTTTGGGGAGCCGGACGAGTTTGTTCTTCGCGATCGCGTTCGTGTCATTGTGATCGCGTAGGGTCGCTGAGTCATTGCGATCGCGTAGGGTCGCGATCGTGTCCGGGATCACGCGATCGCGTAGAGGAAAAATAGGCCGCCCATATTTTTGTGCATCGCGATCGCAAGCCCAGTGCTGCGATCGCGTAGAGTAAACTGGCCTGGCAGTGACTTTAAGTCCGGAACATTTCAGTCGCGGCCTAACACACCAAAACCGCCATTGTTGAGTTCCAAGATAGGGAATTGAAGGGGAAACGCTGGGATATCATCGGAAAATCATCAGGGGTAAGTTTCTTGACCTTAATTCGTTGGTTTATCATGAAATCCGTGATTATTTCATTGAAAATGGAAGATTTAAGGTGGGTTTGAGCCCTAGGCCTAAATTTTAGAAAACCTTTGATTTGAATGGGCAAACGGAGTCCGATTTTGATAAATTTCATATGCACGGACTCGTATTGAGATAAGGAACCCGAATATATAATTTTTGTGATTTTTCGATAAGCGTACCGAAAGTCGGGTTTTGGCAACTTGTGGGTTTTGGTGCATTTTGAGTTATTTTGATTGGGTAATGCCCAATTGGCCTATTTTGATGTGATTCTATTGATTTTTATCGGATACTACACCTGTGGAGGCCGACATTCGCGGCAAGAGAGTTGTCTCATAGCGATTTTTGTACTGGAGTCGAGGTAAGTGGCTTGTCTAACCTCGTGTGGGGGAACTTTCACCCCTAGGATATTATGTGATAGTTTAAATGCCTTGTACGCGAGGTGACGGGCGTGTACATGCGCTGGTTGTTGAACACATACTTTACTTAAAATGTTCGATGAGTGATACTGCTGCTTTTAGCTGTTAATTCGATATTCTTACCCGGTAGTAGTTAGAAAAGCATGATTAGGTAGTATTTCACTATCTAGTTGCCTAATTGTCTTACTTGAGCTTCTTGATAATTATTGGCACTATTTATCGGTGGAGTTATAGTTAAGCATATTATATTCTCTCTGTGTATTCCTTTACTTGCTGTGTTTGTGGACTACGAGTTCAATTCCCGGAGATCCCAGGGTTCCTGAGCTATTGATATAATATTAAGATGTGGACTGCGGGTTCGATTTCCGGAGATCCTGATGTTATTGAGATGTGGACTACGGGTTCGATTCCGGAGATCCTGAGATTTATTGAGACATGGGTTGCGGGTTCGATTCCTGGAGACCCAGGGGTACTGTTGACGGGACTGTGGGTTCAATTCCCACAGGTCCTGGACTTGTATTTGAGTTTTGTTACTTGTTGTTAGCTTAATTATAGACGGTTGTAGCAATCTCTTCATTGTTGTTATTTCAGAATTATTATCCTTTAAACTGCTTATTATTGTTACTATCATTTTGTTATTGTTTCCTCTCGGTTCAATTCCCACAGGTCCTGGACTTGTTTTATTGAGTTGGTTACTTGTTGTTAGCTTAATTGTAGACGGTTGCAGTAATCATCTTATTGTTGTTATTTCGGAAATTATTATCATTTTAAACTGCTTATTATTGTTATCATCATTATATTATTGTTTCTCGGTAGGGCCTGACCTTCCTCGTCACTACTCCATCGAGGTTAGGCTTGGCACTTACTGAGTACCGCCGTGGTGTACTCATGCTACTCTTCTACACACTTTTATTGTGCAGATCCAGGTCCATCTGATCAGACGCACTACCGGTGATCTAGGAGCTTTCTGGGAGACCTCGAGGTATGATCTGCTACGTCCGCGGATCCGGAGGCTTTCCTTCCATTCTAATAGTACTAGTTGACATTTTTCCTTCATTTCGTTGTTAGATACTCTTTACACATAGAGCCACAGTTGTATATTCTCTTTTAGTCTGTGTTACCGTGGGATTCCGGATCTTGGTAGCGTTTTATTCATTGTGTTAACGGATGTATGTGCCAAGCGGCACGGATTACATACCTTTTTATGCCATCTTTCCGTTGTTTCTTATTTAAGTGTTCATAGCTTGTATATTTCGCAACATGTTAGGCTTACCTAGTCGTGGGGACTGGGTGCCATCACGACATGTTCACGATTGGTGAACTAGGGTCGTGACAAGTTGGTATCAGAGCTCTAGGTTCATAGGAGTCACGGGACACGGACCGGTTACTTAGAGTCTCGCTGATCGATACGGAGACGTCTGTATTTATCTACGAGAGGCTATGTAACTGTTTAGGAAACTCTTCAATTCTTTGAATTCCTTATCGTGCGTCATTTATTGGCATCAAAATCTAAACTATTGCTTTCTATTCTCTCACGGATGGTGAGGACACGAGCTACTCGCGACGATCAGGTACCCGCGCCCCCTGTTGCCGCCGTCAGAGGCCGGGGCCAAGGTAGAGGACGAGGACGCACCCGAGGTGCAGCCACAGCACCCCCGCGCGCTGCCGCTGAGGTGCCACAGGTAGACCAGGTTGGAGCGCAGGCACCTGGTACACCGACTACAGCTGCCACTACTCCAGCACTCCAGGAGACACTGGCCCAGTTCATGAGTATGTATACCACTTTAGCTCAGGCAGGACTGCTTCCTCTCGCTACAGCTACATCTCAGGCCGGGGGAGAGGCCCAGACTCCCGCAGCCGTTACACTTGAGCAGCGTGTGCCAGTGGGACAGGTTCTAGAGATTATGGTTATGCCTCCTGCCGCCCCAGCATAGCCCGGAGGTGAGTCAGCTGCCTCTGAGGACGAGCAACATAGATTGGAGAGGTTCAAGAAATATGACCCTCCAGTGTTCAGTGGGTTGGCTTCAGATGATGCATTGGGTTTTCTGGAGGAGTGTCATCGTATTCTTCGTACTATGGGGATTGTGGAGACCAGCGGGGTTTCCTTCACTGCTTTTTAGTTTCGTGGGGCCGCTTATGTTTGGTGGTACACGTATAAGTTGGATAGTCCGAAGGAGTCTGCTTCATTGACCTGGACGCAGTTTTCGGATCTGTTTCTGAGAGAGTTTGTTCCTCAGAGCCTTAGGAATTCTTGGCGCTCGGAGTTTGAGTGGTTGCGATAGGGCTCCATGTCAGTATCGGAGTATGCTATCAGTTTCACCCGTCTCGCCAGGCATAAACTGGCTTTGGTGGCCACGGTCTGGGAGAGGGTGCGGAGATTTATTGAGGGCCTGATTCCACCGATCCGGTCCAGCATGGTCAGAGGGTTGGAGACAGTTATATCTTATCAGCAGGCAGTGAGCATTGCCTGGGAGGATCGAGAGTATGATCCCTAGAGAGCGGGGAGATAGAGAGGCCAAGAGGTCTCGTGAGTCGGGCCATTTCTTTGGTGCCCGCACTTCAGCAGCCGGTCGTTTTGGCAGGGGTTATTCCGGTCGTCCAGTTCATTCAGCATTGCCAGCAGCCGGTAGTACTCCAGCTCTTCCAGCACCTCAGGAGCCTTATTATTCTCCCCCAGTTTCTAGTGCACCTCCTGCGCGGTGTACTTCCAGGGGTCAGGCTAGTGGGGGTGAGGCCGGTCAGTCTCAGCCACCGCGTCCTCCCAGAGCTTGTTTTGAGTGCGGGGATACTCGCCATCTGGTTAGGGAGTGCCCCAGTCGCAGGAGAGGAGCCCCTCATCAGTCATCACATCATCAGCGTAGTTCTCAGGGTCAGCAGGCTATCATTCCAGCTCCAGCTGCTAGTCCACCTGCCCAGCTAGCCAGGGGCGGGGGTCAGGGTTCCAGAGGCCGCCCTCGAGAGGGCGGACAGGCCAGATTCTATGCTATTCTTGATCGCGCTACGGCTGTTGCATCTGATTCTGTTATCACGGGTATTATTCTGGTTAGTCACAGGGAGGCATCGGTTCTATTCGACCCTAGTTCCATTTTTTTATATGTGTCTTCTTACTTTGCTTCTCATATGGGTGTGCCTCGGGATTCTTTGAGTGCCCTCATTTATGTTTCCACTCCGGTGGGTCATTCTTTGGCTGTGGACCGTGTATATCGGTCGTGTTTGGTTACCATTTGTGATTTTGAGACCAAAACGGATCTATTGTTGCTTGGGATGGTCGATTTTGATATTATTCTGGGCATGGACTGGTTGTCGCCCCATTATGCTATTTTTGATTGTCACACCAAGACCGTGACGCTGGCTATGCCAGGCATTCCACGTATTGAGTGGAGTGGTACCCTAGATCACACCCCTAGCCGTGTTATTTCCTTTCTCAGAGCTCAGCGTATGGTTGAGAAGGGGTGTGCAGCTTATCTAGCCTATGTGCGGGATGTCAGTATTGACACTCCCTCTATTGATTCTGTTCCTGTGGTACGTGACTTTGCTGATGTATTTCCAGCTGATCTCCCGGGCATGCCGCCCGACAGAGATATTGATTTTGCTATTGATTTGTTGCCGGGCACTCAGCCCATTTCTATTCCACCGTACCGTATGGCTCCTCCTGAGTTGAAGGAGTTGAAGGATCAGTTACAGGAGTTATTGGGCAAGGGTTTCATTCGACCCAGTGTTTCGCCTTAGGGTGCTCCTGTGTTGTTTGTGAAGAAGAAGGACGGCTCTATGCGTATGTGTATTGACTATCGTCAGATGAACAAGGTTACAGTGAAGAACATGTATCCTTTGCCCCGTATTGATGATTTATTTGACTAGCTACAGGGTGAACAGGTGTTTTCTAAGATTGATTTGCGCTCTGGGTATCACCAGCTGAAGATTCGGGAGCCAGATATCCCGAAGACTGCCTTGAGGACTCGGTATGGTCACTATGAGTTCCTCGTGATGTCTTTTGGGCTGACTAATGCCCCAGCAGCCTTTATGCATTTGATGCACAGTGTGTTCAGGCCTTATCTGGACTCGTTCGTGATTGTCTTCATTGATGATATTCTAGTATATTTCCGGAGCCGGGAAGAGCACGAGCAGCATTTGAGGATAGTGCTTCAGATTCTGAGGGAGAAGCAGCTTTATGCCAAGTTCTCTAAATGTGAATTCTGGTTGAGTTCGGTGGCATTTTTGGGCCACGTGGTGTCGAGTGATGGTATTCGAGTAGATCCGAGGAAGGTGGAGGCCGTGCAGAGTTGGCCCAGACCCTCCTCCGCTACTGAGATTCGCTTTCCATGGTTTGGCGGGCTATTACCGTCGTTTCGTAGAGGGGTTCTCTTCGATTGCAGCACCTATGACTAGATTGACCCAAAAGGGTGCCCCTTTTCAGTGGACAGACGGGTGTGAGGTGAGCTTTCAGAAGCTCAAGACAACTTTGACTTTGGCCCCTATATTGATGTTGCCTACAGATACGGGGTCCTATATTGTATATTGTGATGCCTCACGAGTTGGACTCGGTGCGGTATTGATGCAAGACGGTAGGGTGATTGCCTACGCGTCGAGACAGCTGAAGGTGCATGAGAAGAATTACCCTGTTCATGATTTGGAGCTAGCTGCCATTGTCCACGCCTTAAAGATTTGGCGTCATTACTTATATGGGGTTCCTTGTGAGATCTACACTGATCACCGGAGCTTGCAGCACTTGCTTAAGCAGAAGGACCTGAATATGCGTCAGAGGAGATGGTTGGAGCTATTGAAAGACTATGATATTACCATTCTCTATCATCCGGGCAAGGCTAATGTGGTTGCCGATGCTTTGAGTCGTCGGGCAGAGAGTTTGGGGAGTTTGGCTTATCTACCAACTTCGGAGAGGCCTATGGCGATGGATGTTCAGGCTTTAGCCAGGCAGTTTGTTAGACTGGATCTTTCGGAGCCCAGCCGGGTTCTGGCTTGTGTGGTTTCTCGATCTTCTCTATTTGACCGCATCAGGGAGCGTCAGTTCGACGACCCTCATTTGCTTGTCCTTCAGGGATAGAGTTCGGCGTGGTGATGCTCGAGATGTTACCATCGGGGATGATGGAGTCATGAGGATGCGGGGGCGTATCTGTGTGCCCAATGTAGATGATCTTCGAGAGCTGATTCTAGCAGAGGCCCATAGTTCGCGGTATTCCATCCATCCGGGTGCCGCGAAGATGTATCAGGACTTGAAACAGCATTATTGGTGGAGGCGGATGAAGAGGGATATAGTTGATTATGTTTCTAGATGCCTCAACTGCCAGCAGGTGAAGTATGAGCATCAGCGTCCGGGTGGATTGATGCAGCGAATTGAGATTCCAGAGTGGAAATGGGAGCGCATCACCATGGACTTTGTATCTGGGCTTCTACGGACGGTTAGGAAGTTTGATTCTATTTGGGTTATCGTGGATCGACTGACCAAGTCTGCCCACTTTATACCGGTGAGCACTACTTAATCATCGGAACGACTGGCGGAGATCTATATTAGGGAGATAGTTCGGATGCATGGCATTCCAGTTTCCATCATTTCAGATAGAGGCACTCAGTTCACTTCACGGTTCTGGAGAGTTGTACAGAAGGGGTTAGGTACTCGGGTGGAGCTGAGCACAACATTTCATCCCCAGACTGATGGGCAGTCCGAGCGCACTATTCAGATTTTGGAGGATATGCTCCGTGCGTGCGTGATTGAGTTTGGAGGTTCATGGGATCACTTCTTGCCACTGGCGGAGTTTGCTTATAACAACGGCTACCAGTCTAGTATTCAGATGGCACCGTATGAGGCCCTATATGGTAGGAGGTGCAGGTCTCCCGTGGGTTGGTTCGAGCCGGGCGAGGCCAGGTTGCTAGGTACTGATATGGTTCAGGAGGCTATGGACAAGGTCAAGGTGATTCAGGACAGACTTCGTGCAGCCCAGTCTAGAGAGAAGAGTTATGCGGACAAGAAGGTTCGCGATGTGGCTTTTATGGTTGGCGAGCGGGTTCTACTTCGAGTCTCGCCCATGAAGGGCGTTATGAGGTTTGGGAAGAAAGGAAAGCTGAGTCCTAGGTTTATTGGCCCTTTTGAGATTTTGAGGCGTGTTGGGGAGGTTGCTTATGAGTTGGCCTTACCTCCCAGTCTAGCCGGAGTTCATCCTGTATTTCATGTCTCCATGCTCCGGAGATACCATGGTGACCCGTCGCATGTGTTGGATTTCACTTCTGTTCAGCTAGACAAGGATCTGTCTTATGTTGAGGAGCCAGTAGCCATTCTAGACAGGCAGGTCAGAAAGCTAAGGTCAAAGAACATCGCTTCGGTAAAGGTTCGGTGGCGGGGCCAGCCGGTCGAGGAGGCGACTTGGGAGACCGAGCAGGATATGCGCAGCCAGTACCCTCATCTTTTCACTACCCCAGGTATGTTTTCTATGCTCGTTCGAGGACGAACGAATCTTTTAAGTGTGGGAAGATATAACGACCCGGTCGGTCATTTTTGAAATTTACGCCCCAATCCCCAATTTAACTGGTTCCCTAAGTTCATTTCTGCTATTGTGGTTTGCCGGGAGAGTCGGTTCTGAAATTTGGAGCATTTTGGGACACTTAGTCCCTAAATGAGAGCTTCAAGGTTAGAAAATGGTCCGTAACCGGAACAGTGTTAAGACGATCTCAGAACGGAAATCCGATGGTTCCATTAGCTCCGTTAGGTGATTTCGGGGTTGGGAGCACGTCCGGAATGTATTTTGGAGGCCCGTAGCTCAATTAGGCTTGAAATGCCGAAGTTTGAAATTTTGGCGAATCCGAAGGATAGGTGAGATTTTGATCCGGGGGTCAGAATGGAATTCTGACAATTTCTGTAGCTTCGTTATGTGAATTTGGATATGTCCACAAAGTTTCAGGTCATTCGGACGTCGTTTGGTCGGGTATTAGATCGAATGTGCAATTCGGAAAGTTTTAAGAAATTTAGGCTTGAATTCGATGTGAATTATGGGTTTTGATGTTGTTAGACGTGTTTTTATGATTGGAATGAGTTCGCATCTTGTTTTGGAGTATGTTGGTGGTTTTCGTTGGGGTCCCGGGAGCCCCAGAGATTCAGCACTTCTCTGGTTACAATACTTCTGAGAATGTGTCACGACCCGGATTTTTCCCCAACATCGGGATCGTGATGGCGCCTACTCGTGGTAGCTAGGCAAGCCACTGTATTCATACTATCCTGTTTTTAACACAATTTCATAATTAATTTATCGACAAACCATAACTTTAATTAAATAAGTGCGGAATACTTTATCGAAATAGAAATAACTAATTACAAGGTGAAAATCATACTGAAATCCTCTACCCAAGACGTGGAGTCACCAACTCACGAACTACTACTGAATACTACACATAAAAGTCTGAAAGAAATATAACATAATCTGTTTGTCTCGGAACAAAGAGACTACATCTAGTAACATAAGTAAAGAGAGAGACGCCGGGCTTGCGGACGTCTGCAAGCTACCTCGGTCTCAAATATGATCAACTCCCACGCAATCGATTTACTGCTGCTGCTCCTGATCGTAACCTGGACCTGTGCAAAAACGCACGAAGTGTAGTATCAGCACAACCGACCCCATGTGCTGGTAAGTGCCTGGCCTATCCCGGCGAAGTAGTGACAAGCATAGGACCAGACACCCACATAAACCTGTGCAGTTCCATATATACGTATACCACAAATAACAAGAATTAACCAACTAATAACACAATAAGGAATATCTCAAAAGAACTCAACAATTAACAACAGTTAATAAGTTCACAAGGAAAACAAAGTATAATGGAAACACAAGTAATATCAAGTCAATGAATAGCAAGTAGTTGCACGGCATCACCCTTCCTGCTTTTACTCTCATCCTCACAAATAAGCAAATAAAGTGCACGGCATCACCCTTCGTGCTTTTACTCTCATCCTCACATCCATAGTACGGCATGATCCTTCGTACATGGTTCAATAACAAGGCACGGCATGATCCTTCGTGCATAATCAATAAAACATGGCACGGCATTAATCCTTCGTGCATAATCAATAACAAGGCACGGCATTAACCTTCGTGCATAAATAATAAATCAAGGCACGACATTAACCTTCGTGCATAAATAATAAATCAAGGCACGGCATCACCCTTCGTGCATTATCACTCTTCCTCACCCAAATAACAATCACAGTTAAGGGCAAAGAATGAAACAGTAAATCATAAACCGTCCCAACAAGGGCAATCAATAATCATCTTCACAACAAGTCTCGACAAGGGAGAACAATAACACTTCTACAACCCGGCAAGGGTTCAACAATTTATATTCAAATATGTCCCACAACAAGTATTAACAACGACTCACGGTCATGCAAGACGCCAGAGTATGGATGCTCGTCACCACAGCCCATACACCGCACTCGATCACATTAGCACATAGCACATAATCCTATTCCCTCAAGCTAGGATAGAACAAACACTTACCTCGAATGTTTATGAACAATTCAATCCGTGGCAATGTCTTTTTCTTTAAAATTTGGCTCCAATCCAATCGTATCTATACACAATTGATTTAATATCATCAATACTACTCAACAAACTAATTCCTAAGACTAATTACAACTTTTACAATATTCTGCCCGGAATAGTGAATTTCGACCCCGGGTCCACATGGTCGGAACTCGAGGTTCGGACCAAAATCTGGTTACCCATCCCCCCACGAGTTCATATATATGATTTGTTTCAAAATCCGACCTCAATTCGAGGTCCAATTTCCCAATTTATGAAAAACCCTATATTCTACCAAAAACAAGAAATTCTACCATGAAAACCTTTGATTTCTATTGAAAAACATGTATAATGATGTTAGGAATTGAAAGAATTAAGTAAAAAGTGACTTACAATTACTTTGAAGAAGAGGGAGTTCGTGAAGAATCGCAAATGGGTGTTTTTGGGTTGTGAAATGTGAAGAATGAAGCTGGAAATCGTGATTTACAGGTTCTATGTGTTCGCATTTGCGAACATGGGTTCGCAATTGCGAACCCCGACCAATTTCTGGAGTTTGAAAAATAAGCTAAGGCTGGGAAGTTCGCACTTGCGAACTTTTGTTCGCATTTGCAAAGCCAAGGCTATTTTGGGGCCTTCGCATTTGCGAACATTTGTTCGCATTTGCGAACAAGGCTGGGCATGAGGGAACTTCGCATTTTCGAAGAATGCTTCGCATTTGCGAAGAATGCCTTTACACTGAAGGCCTCACATTTGTGAGGTTTGGTTCGCATTTGCGAACCCAAACGGTCCTGGGCACCCTTCGCATTTGCGATCAAGGGTTCGCATTTGCGAACCCTGCCTTGATCTGCCACCTTCGCAATTGCGAGAAATGCTTCGCAATTGCGAAGCCAACAGTTGGGTGAAAAACCAGCAGTGCAAAAATTCATAATTTAATCCAACGGCCTATCAAATCTTTACCCGAGCCCCCGGGCTCCAAACCAAACATGTACACAACATCAAAAACACATTACGAACTTGTTCGTGCGATCACATCGCCAATATCACATCGTTTTCATCAAATCAAGCCTCAAGTTCATGATTTTCATACTTTTGGTTTTCAAAACTTTCAAACTTGGAACTCAAGGTCCAAAGCATATCAAACGACATCCGAATGTCACCAAACTTTGCAGAAAGCACATATATAATATTTAAGACTTGTACCGGGCGTCGGAACCAAAATACGAGCCCGATACCAAGGTCAATTAATTCATTTTCCTTTAACAATTACATCAAAAACAATTTCACAGAAAAATTCATAACTTGGGCTCTAGGCCTCAGAATTCGACTTCGGACGCATGTCCAAGTCTCATATTTTCTTACGGACCTTTCGGGACCATCCAATCTCGGGTCCGGATCCGTTTACCAAAAATGTTGACCGAAGTCAACCATATCAATATTAATATCATTTTTATCCAAATTTCTCATAGAATTCATATTTTCTATCACAAAAATCTTTCGGCTACATGCTCGGATCGTGCACGTAAATCGAGGCAACATAGAATGAGGTTTTCAAGGCCTCAGAAGCTCGAAATGATTAATAAAATAAGTGATGACCCTTTGGGTCGTCACAATATCCACCTCTAAAACAACCGTTCGTCCTCGAACGGACAAAAGAAAGAAGTACTCGAGTCATGGAATAAATGAGGATATTGGCTCGGCATGTCAGATTCGGACTCCTAGGTCGATGCCTCAGGAAGCTGTCCCCTCCACTAAACTCGCACAGAAGGAAAATTCTTCGACCTCAACTATCGAACCTGCCGATCTGGAATAGCTACCGGCTCCTCCTTATAAGATAGATCATTGTCCAATTGGACAGTACTGAAGTCTAACACATGTGTGGGATCGCCGTGGTATCTCCGAAGCATAGATACGTGAAAAGCTGGATGCACGGCTGATAAGCTAGGCGGCAAAGCTAATCTGTAAGCCACCCCTCCCACTCTGTCTAGAATCTCAAATGGACCAATATACCTAGGGCTGAGCTTGCCCTTCTTCCCGAACCTCGTCACGCCCTTCATAGGCGACACTCGGAGCAATACTCGTTCACCAACCATGAAATCTACATCTCGAACCTTACGATCCGCATAAGTCTTCTACCTGGACTAAGCTGAACGCAATCTCTCCTGAATAGTCTTGACCTTATCCAAGGCCTCCTGAACTAAGTCTGTACCCAACAACCGAGCCTCTCCCGGTTCAAACCATCCAACCGGTGATCGACATCGCCTACCATACAACGCCTCATACGGAGCCATCTGGATGCTAGGCTGGTAGCTGTTATTGTAGGCGAACTGCGCTAATGGCAGAAACTGGTCCCATGAGCCTCTAAAATCAATGACACAGGCTCGGAGCATGTCCTCTAGGATCTGAATAGTCCTCTTGGGCTGACCGTCCGTTTGAGGATGAAAAGTTGTACTCAACTGGACCTGGGTGCCTAACTCCTGCTGGACCGCTCTCCAGAAACTGCGAGGTAAACTGCGTACCCCGATCAGAGATAATAGATACCGGCACTCCATGGAGACGAACAATCTCCCTAATGTAAACCTCCGCTAACCTCTCCGACGAGTAGGAGACGGATACTGGAATAAAGTGTGCTGACTTGGTCAGCCTATCAACAATGACCCAAATAGCATCAAATTTTCTCCGAGTCAAAGGAAGTCCAGTAACGAAGTCCATAGTGATCCGCTCCCATTTCCACTCGGGAATTTCAATCCTCTGGAATACACCACCAGGTCTCTGGTGCTCGTATTTCACCTGCTGACAATTTAGACACCGAGCGACATACGCAACGATATCTTTCTTCATTCTGCGCCACCAATAGTGCTGCCGTAAGTCTTGGTACATCTTCGCGGCGCCTGGGTGAATAGAATACCGCAAACTGTGGGCCTCCGCTAAGATTAACTCTCGAATCCCTTCGACATTGGGCACGCAAACTCGACCCTGCAATTTCAATATCCCATCATCATCTAGATTTACCTGTGTGGCACCTCCCCGCTGTCTGTATCTCTCAACTCACGCAAATGAGGATCATCAAATTGCCTCTCACGGATACGCTCTAATAAAGAAGAACGAGCGACCGTGTAGGCTAACACCCTGCTAGGCTCGGAAATGTCTAATCTCACGAACCGGTTGGCTAAGGCCTGTAGAGCTAATGGTCTCTGACTGACCGGAATGTATGCAAGACTACCCATGCTGGCATACTTTCTACTCAATGCATCGGCCACCACATTGGCCTTACCCGGGTGATATAAGATAGTAACATCATAGTCTTTTAGCAACTCTAACCATCTCCGTTGTCGTAGATTCAACTCCTTTTGCTTGAACAAGTACTGTAGGCTTTTGTGATCAGTGTACACCTCACATGTCACACCATATAGATAATGCCTCCGGATCTTTAAGGCATGAACCACTGCTGCTAACTCAAGATCATGAACTGGATAATTCTTCTCATGTATCTTTAACTGCCTCGAAGCATAAGCGATAACCTTACCATCCTGCATCAATACCGCTCCAAGACATGTACGAGATGCGTCACAATAAACTGTATAAGGCCCTGTACCTGTAGGTAGTATCAACACGGGCGCGGTGGTCAAGGCTGTCTTGAGCTTCTGAAAGCTCGCCTCACACTCCTCTGACCACTGGAACTGGACACCCTTCTGGGTCAATCTGGTCATCGGGGCTGCAATAGAAGAAAACCCCTCTACAAAATGACGGTAGTAACCTGCTAATCCTAAGAAACTCCGGATCTCAGTCACTGAAGCTGGTCGAGGCCAATTCTGGACTGCCTCAATCTTCTTTGGGTCTACCTGAATACCTTCCACTGATACAATGTGACCCATAAATGCTACCGAACTCAACCAGAACTCACATTGAGAAAATTTGGCATATAGCTGGTTATCTTTCAGAGTCTGAAGAACCACTCTGAGGTGCTGCTCGTGTTCTTCCTAGCTGCGTGAGTACACGAGGATGTCATCTATGAAGACTATCACGAACAGATCTAAGTAAGGCCTGAATACCCGATTCATCAACTCCATGAATGTTGTTGGGGCATTGGTCAACCCGAAGGACATGACCAAGAACTCGTAATGCCCATATCTAGAGTGAAAGGCTGTCTTAGGAATGTCAGCCGCCCTGATCTTCAGCTGATGGTAGCCTGACCTCAAGTCTATCTTAGAGAATACCCTCGCTCCCTGGAGCTGGTCAAACAAATCATCAATCCTCGACAGTGAATACTTATTCTTTATTGTCACTTTGTTTAATTGCCGGTAATCAATACACATTCGCATCGAGCCATCTTTCTTCTTTACAAATAATACAGGTGCTCCCCAGGGGGAAACACTGGGCCTGATAAAGCCCTTCTCAAGAAGGTCTTACAACTGATCTTTTAACTCTTTTAACTCCGGCGGGGCCATACAATAGGGTGGAATAGAGATGGGCTGAGTGCCGGTGCCAGATCAATACAGAAATCAATATCCCCGTCGGGTGGCATGCCTGGCAGGTTTGAAGGGAAAACCTCAAGAAAATCCCGTACAATAGGGACTGATTCAGTAGAAGGAACCTCTGCGCTGGAATCATGAACATAAGCCAGATAAGCTAGACACCCTTTCTTGACCGAGCCTTAACATAGGAAATAACGGTGCGAACGGAGTGGCTTGAGGTACCTTTTCACTCTAGTCAGGGTGATTCTGGCAAGGCCAAGGTCACAGTCTTAGCATGACAATCTAGAATAGCATGGTATGGGGACAACCAGTCCATCCCCAATATGACATCAAAATCTACCATATCCAAAAGCAACAGATCAACACGGGTCTCGAGACCCCCAAATATAACTACGCACGAACGATGCACCCGATCGACTACAATGGAGTCACCCACTGGTGTAGCCACATAAACTGGAATATCCAGAGCATAGCCGGGCACGGCCAAATACGGTGCGAAGTAGGAAGACACATAGGAATATGTAGATCCAGGGTCAAATAATACTGAAGCACCTCTGCCACACACAAGAATAGTACCTGTAATCACGGCATCTGATGCCTCTGCCTCTGGCCTGGCTAGTAAAGCATAGAATCGGGGATCCGCACCTCCCCTCTGAGTTGCGTCTCTAGGACGACCATCAACTGGCTGACCTCTACCTCTGGCTGGACGGTCTCCCTCTCTACTGTCTCGACCTCCACCTCTATAATCTCTACCCCCGCCTCTAGCTGGCTGGGCAGGCTGAGGGTCAGCTGGGGCCTGAATCATAGGATGAGGACCTCGCTGCTGAGAGTTGCCCGCTGCTAAAGGGCAATACCTGATAAAATGACCTGGGTCACCACAACCGTAGCGACTCTTAGACTGATAGGGCTGCTGGCCCTGACGACTTGAATGGCCTCCACGAACACTCTGAAGAGGCTGAGCATTAATAGGAGGCTGGTCTGAATAATGCCCACGAAAACCACGATCACCTGGTCCACCCTGTGAAGCCTGAAGGGCGGAATGGAAAGGCCTGGAAGACTGGCCTCTGTCAAAGGATTCTCTGCCACCAGAAGAAGAACCACTAAACCTGCCTGAATGACGAGGCCTCTTGTCCGAAGAATAACCGCCTCCCCGAGCAAGAGCCATCTCAACTTTGCGTGCTGCATTAGCTGCCTCCTGAAATGATATGTCACTCCCCACGCCCATAGCCATCTGGAGTCTAATTGGCTGATTAAGCCCATCTATAAACCTGCGGACCCTCTCCCGCTTCGTGGGAAGTATCACCACTGCATGACGAGCCAAATCGACAAATCTCGTCTCATCACTGTGTGACCGTCATAGAGCCCCGATGGAGGCGCTCAAGCCGCCTCCGAAGTACATCCCGCCGAGTAGCAGAGGGAGAAACTTCTCCGGAAATAGCTCCGCAAACTGATCCCATGATAAAGGCGGGGACCCTGCTCGGTCGAGTCAAGCAATAATCTCTCCACCAAGTCTTGGCGGATCCGGAAAAGTCTGAATGTATAGAAGTCAACCCCATTGGACTCCACGATCCCCATAGTGCTTGAGAATCTCGTGGCAACTGAATAAGAAATTCGAGGATCCTCCGATGTGGCACCGCCGAAAGTAGTGGTAAACAGCCTTGGAGAGCCGATCAAGTCTCCATAAAGAATCGAAGTCATGGCCGCTCCCTCACGGCATGAGTGCGTGGTACTGACCGGGTGGCCACGGCTGGGTCGAACCACTGGTGCTCGAGGGCGAGGAGCTGCGGCTCCGAAGTACGAGCAATAGGAGTACGGGCCCCTCCTCCGGCCCGAGAAGCGGGCTGGTGCAGCCGATAATAAGCCCGCTCCGGCAATGCTGTCCATAAATCCCGCTATTCGACCAAAGCATCCCGAAGATCCGGGGTAAATAAAGCCTCTCCTGGGACCCGAGTTGGGCCCACTGGAGCTGCTGGGACTGGAACCTCCTCGTCAATCTCAATATGAGGCTCCACCTCTGGAGTAGCTGTCTGGGGCTGAGCTCTACCCCTACCACGGCCTCGATACGGCCTTGGCCCCTGTACCTCACAGGAGCTGCCTGGGGCTCGGGCTGCTGGTCAGCGGGTGTCCTCACCATCTGCGAAAGGACAGAATAGAAATTCAATCAATAATTGAGGAACAAGTCGCACGACAAGAAAGAACAAATGAGAGACTCTTTCCTAACTCAATAGACTCTGGAGGACAAGTACGGACGTCTCTGTACCTACCTCTCAAACTCTACTAAGCTTGTTCGTGAGTGGTGAGACCTATGTAACCTAGAGCTCTGATACCAACTTGTCACGACCCGGATTTTCCCCAACATCGGGATCGTGATGGCGCCTACTCGTGGTAGCTAGGCAAGCCACTGTATTCATACTATCCTGTTTTTAACACAATTTCATAATTAATTTATCGACAAACCATAACTTTAATTAAATAAGTGCGGAATACTTTATCGAAATAGAAATAACTAATTACAAGGTGAAAATCATACTGAAATCCTCTACCCAAGACGTGGAGTCACCAACTCACGAACTACTACTGAATACTACACATAAAAGTCTGAAAGAAATATAACATAATCTGTTTGTCTCGGAACAAAGAGACTACAGCTAGTAACATAAGTAAAGAGAGAGACGCCGGGCCTGCGGATGCCTGCAAGCTACCTCGGTCTCAAATATGATCAACTCCCACGCAAAAGATTTACTGCTGCTGCTCCCGATCGTAACCTGGACCTGTGCAAAAACGCACAGAAGTGTAGTATCAGCACAACCGACCCCATGTGCTGGTAAGTGCCTGGCCTATCCCGGCGAAGTAGTGACAAGCATAGGACCAGACACCCACATAAACCTGTGCAGTTCCATATATACGTATACCACAAATAACAAGAATTAACCAACTAATAACACAATAAGGAATATCTCAAAAGAACTCAACAATTAACAACAGTTAATAAGTTCACAAGGAAAACAAAGTATAATGGAAACACAAGTAATATCAAGTCAATGAATAGCAAGTAGTTGCACGGCATCACCCTTCGTGCTTTTACTCTCATCCTCAACAAATAAGCAAATAAAGTGCACGACATCACCCTTCGTGCTTTTACTCTCATCCTCACATCCATAGTACGACATGATCCTTTGTACATGGTTCAATAACAAGGCATGGCATGACATGATCCTTCGTATATGGTTCAATAACAAGGCACGGCATGATCCTTCGTGCATAATCAATAAAACATGGCACGGCATTAACCTTCGTGCATAATAATAAATCAAGGCACGGTATTAACCTTCGTGTATAAATAGTAAATCAAGGCACGGCATTAAGCTTCGTGCATAAATAATAAATCAAGGCACGGCATCACCCTTCGTGCATTATCACTCTTCCTCACCCAAATAACAATCAAAATTAAGGGCAAAGAATGAAACAGTAAATCATAAACCGTCCCAACAAGGGCAATCAACAATCATCTTCACAACAAGTCTCGACAAGGGAGAACAATAACACTTCTACAACCCGGCAAGGGTTTAACAATTTATATTCAAATATGTCCCACAACAAGTATTAACAACGACTCACGGTCATGCTAGACGCCAGAGTATGGATGCTCGTCACCACAGCCCATACACCGCACTCGATCACATTAGCACATAACACATAATCCTATTCCCTCAAGCTAGGATAGAACAAACACTTACCTCGAATGTTTATGAACAATTCAATCCGTGGCAATGTCTTTTTCTTTCAAATTTGGCTCCAATCCAATCGTATCAATACACAATTGATTTAATATCATCAATACTACTCAACAAACTAATTCCTAAGACTAATTACAACTATTACAACATTCTGCCCGGAATAGTGAATTTCGACCTCGGGCCAACATGGTCGGAACTCAGGGTTCGGACCACGAGTTCAAGTATATGATTTGTTTCAAAATCGGACCTCAATTCGAGGTCCAATTTCCCAATTTATGAAAAACCCTATATTCTACCAAAAACAAGAAATTCTACCCAGAAAACCTTTGATTTCTATTGAAAAACATGTATAATGATGTTAGGAATTTAAAGAATTAAGTAAAAAGTGACTTACAATTACTTTGAAGAAGAGGGAGTTCGTGAAAAATCGCAAATGGGTGTTTTTGGGTTGTGAAATGTGAAGAATGAAGCTGGAAATCGTGATTTACAGGTCTCTGTGTTCGCATTTGCGAACATGGGTTCACAATTGCGAACCCCGACCAATTTCTGGAGTTTGAAAAATAAGCTAAGGCTGGGAAGTTCGCATTTGCGAACTTTTGTTCGCATTTGCGAAGCCAAGGCTATTTTGGGGCCTTCGCATTTGCGAACAAGGCTGGGCATGAGGGGACTTCGCATTTGCGAAGAATGCCTTTACACTGAAGGCCTCGCATTTGCGAGGTTTGATTCGCATTTGCGAACCCAAACGGTCCTGGCCACCCTTCGCATTTGCGATCAAGGGTTCGCATTTGCGAACCCTGCCTTGATCTGCCACCTTCGCAATTGCGAAGCCAACAGCTGGGTGAAAAACCAGCAGTGCAAAAATTCAGAAATTGATCCAACGGCCTATCAAATCTTTACCCGAGCCCCGGGCTCCAAACCAAACATGTACACAACATCAAAAACACATTACGAACTTGTTCGTGCGATCACATCGCCAATATCACATCGTTTTCATCAAATCAAGCCTCAAGTTCATGATTTTCATACTTTTGGTTTTCAAAACTTTCAAACTTGGAACTCAAGGTCCAAAGCATATCAAACGACATCCGAATGTCACCAAACTTTGCATAAAGCACATATATAATATTTAAGACTTGTACCGGGCGTCGGAACCAAAATACGAGCCCGATACCAAGGTCAATTAATTCATTTTCCTTTAACAATTACATCAAAAACAATTTCACAGAAAAATTCATAACTTGGGCTCTAGGCCTCAGAATTCGACTTCGGACGCATGTCCAAGTCTCATATTTTCTTACGGACCTTTCGGGACCATCCAATCTCGGGTCCGGATCCGTTTACCAAAAATGTTGACCGAAGGCAACCATATCAATATTAATATCATTTTTATCCAAATTTCTCAAAGAATATTTTCTATCACAAAAATCTTTCCGGCTACAAGCTCGGATCGTGCACGTAAATCGAGGCAACATGGAATGAGGTTTTCAAGGCCTTAGAAGCTCGAAATGATTAATAAAATAAGTGATGACCCTTTGGGTCGTCACAAAAAGGCACTGCTGTTTTGCAGCAATAATTGCAGAGAAATTTTGCTCTCCGCAATCGCGGAGATGGCCATGCGATCGCGTAAGGGAGAAATCCTGAGCTCTACGATCGCGAAGTAAAGCGTGTGATCGCGTGAGTCTGGGAGAGTAAGAATCGCGATCGCGTGAGGTAGTATGCGATCGCGTAGGGTAGTTTGGGGAGCCGGACGAGTTTGTTCTTCGCGATCGCGTTTGTGTCATTACGATCGCGTAGGGTCGCTGAGTTGTTCACTGCGATCGCGTCCAGGATCACGCGATCGCGTAGAGGAAAATTAGGCCGCCCATATTTTGTGCATCGCGATCGCAAGCCCAGTGCTGCGATCGCGTAGAGTAAACTGGCCTGGCAGTGACTTTAAGTCCAGAACATTTCAGTCGCGGCCTAACACACCAAAACCGCCATTGTTGAGCTCCAAGAGAGGAAATTGAAGGGGAAACGCTGGGATATCATCGAAAAATCATCGGGGGTAATTTTCTTGACCTTAATTCGTTGGTTTATCATGAAATCCGTGATTATTTCACTGAAAATGGAAGATTTAAGGTGGGTTTGAGCCCTAGGCCTAAATTTTAGAAAACCTTTGATTTGAATGGGCAAACGGAGTCCGATTTTGATAAGTTTTATATGCACGGACTCGTATTGAGATAAGAAACCCGAATATATAATTTTTTTGATTTTTCGATAAGCGTACCGAAAGTCGGTTTTTGGCAACTTGTGGGTTTTGGTGTATTTTGAGTTATTTTGATTGGGTAATGCCCAATTGGCCTATTTTGATGTGATTCTATTGATTTTTATCAGATACTATACCTATGGAGGCCGACATTCGCGGCAAGAGAGTTGTCTCATAGCGGTTTTGTACCGGAGTCGAGGTAAGTGGCTTGTCTAACCTCGTGTGGGGGAACTTTCACCCCTAGGATATTATGTGATAGTTTAAATGCCTTGTACGCGAGGTGACGGGTGTTTACATGCACTGGTTGTTGAACACATACTTTACTTAAAATGTTCGATGAGTGATACTGCTGCTTTTAGCTGTTAATTCGATATCCTTACCCGGTAGTAGTTAGAAAAGCATGATTAGGTAGTATTTAACTGTCTAGTTGCCTAATTGTCTTACTTGAGCTTCTTGATAATTATTGGAACTATTTATCGGTGAAGTTATAGTTAAGCATATTATATTCTCTCTGTGTATTCCTTTACTTGCTGTGTTTGTGGACTACGGGTTCAATTCCCGGAGATCCCAGGGCTGTGGGTTCGATTCCCAGAGACCCGGAGTGATATTGGTGTGGACTGCGGGTTCGATTCCCGGAGATCCTGAGATTTATTGAGATGTGGACTGCGGGTTCGATTCCTAGAGATCCTGAGATTTATTGAGATTTGGACTACGGGTTCGATTCCCGAAGATCCTGAGATTTACTGAGATGTGGACTGCGGGTTCGATTCCCGGAGATCCTGAGATTTACTGAGGTGTGGACTGCGGGTTCGATTCCCGGAGATCCTGAGATTTACTGAGACATGGGCTGCGGGTTCGATTCCCGGAGACCCATGGTGTCACGACCCAAACCCTGGTCATGATGGCGCCCAACACAATGCTAGGCAAGCCCGACCATATTATCCCTTAAACCAGCCAGTTATTGAATAAATTAAACTTAGACAGTAATTAATCATATCAGGTGATAATTGAAATGTAAAACGTACAAAATACGGTCCCAAACATATCGTGGTGTCACTAGACTGAGCCTCTACAGAATAGCATCCTAATACAACCAAGTCAAGGCAAATAGGAAATCAACAAGATGATAAAGAAGGAGAAACAAGCTCTGCGGACGCTGGCAGCTACCTCGTAATCTCCGCAAGAGTAGACAAAGATCAGCAGCTACAATATCTCAACTGCTCTCGGGCACCTGTGGATCTGCACAGAAAGTGCAGGGGAGTGGGGTGAGTATATTTCAACTCAGTGAGTAACAATAATAAATAATAACTGAAGGTAAGAAATCATGTGCTATCACTTAGCAGTTCTAAGGCAACCCTCACAGGTACGTCATCACTATAGTAAGTACTCTGATCTCCAGTCCACATATATCTCTACAAGATCCCACACTGATCAAACCCTCGCTCGTACCCCTACGGTGTACGGCCATCTCAACATATAAAGACACATACATATGTCTATAATGTATAAGTATTTAAGTAGATAATAGGATATGATTAAGTATAATGCTGCGGCGTGCGGCCCGCTCCAATACATATACCGCTGCGGCGCGCGGCCCGCTCCATTTAACGTCGACGGCGCTCGCTGGGGGTGTATACGGACTTCGGAGGGGCTCCCTAGGCCCAAGCACTATAATACTACGGCGTGCAGCACGATCCACGCAAATATTACGCGGCGTGCGGTCCGATCCATATATATATGTATATCTCTGAGCCGCGGCGTGCGGCCCGATCCCATCATATACACCGGTGCTCGCTGCTGAGAATGTGTGCGGACTCGGACTACGAAGGGGCTCCTACGGCCCAAGCGCAATAATACTGCGGCGTGCAGTCCGTCCCACATGTATGTTACATGTATATCACATGTATATTACTGCGGCGTGCAGCCCGATCCAATGTAGGTATATATATATATAATACCTCATAATGGGTCCTCGACCCTATCCCAATCAATATATGCTTGGCCTCTCAGGCCCAATATAATATATCACAGTGGGTCCTAGACCCTGTCTCAGTCAATATAAACTTGGCCTTTCAGGCCCACTCAGCTAGAACAGGGAATTCCACCCTAGATAATCTCTCTCAATGTACACATCTAGTACGGGCTCATATTATGCTATACGGCTAGAGCTACGGTTGAGTGTATGTTTCCAATCACGATATAAGGGTCACCTAGCTCTATAGGTTCCCTAATACTCTACAGATCGGCACAAGGCCCCAAACATGGCTATTAGCCCAATTGTACAGTTATAGTCTCAGTAACAGTCATACAACACAGTATTCTATTAGCCGGGAAGGACTAAGTCCGAACCCCCAATCACAATGTCACCACGCCCGTCATAGAACGTGTGTCTCATCTCAATATAGCACTGTAAAGTGCTAGTACGGGGTTTCAAACCCTCAGTGCATTGTTTACTACTACCACTCACCTCGAACCGGTAGAAGCTTCAATCCGCCTTGCGCTTGCCTCGCAAATCAATCTCCTCGGATGCCAAATCTGCTCAAAATCATAGAGAATGCATCAATATACGCTAATTTCACAAAATTCATTCAAAATAACCCAATTTATATCAAAACCCACAAGTTGTCAAAACCCGACCTTTTGGTACACTTGTCGAAAAATTACAAAAATCACATATTCGGAATCCTCGTCTCGATACGAGTCTAAGCATATCAATTTTACCAAATTCGGACTCCATTTGCCCATTCAAAACCTTGATTTTCTAAAGTTCAAGCCTAGGGTTAAATCTTCCATAAATCACCCCAAATTCCTCCATTTTCATGATATAATTGCATAATATTACCAATACTAATCATAGTTTAAGTCCATAGTTGATTACCTGATGATTTCCCTTGAATTTCTCTTCAAAATCGCCCAAATCGCCTCTAAAGCCGAGACCCAAATGTGTGAAATGTTTCTGAAATTTTCTAACTTCTGATACACTTAACTCACTGCGATTTTCGCTTCTGCGGACCATTTTCCGCCCCTGCGGAACCGCTTCTGCGACCAATTGGTCGCTTCTGCGAACCCAGGCCTATTTGGCCATTTTCGCTCCTGCGATACACGGACCGCTCCTGCGGGTCCGCTTCTGCGGAAATTCTTCCGCCCCTGCGGTCCTTTCCGCCTCTGCGATCAAGAGTCCGCTCATGCGGACTCGCCTACGCGATCAACCACCCGCTTCTGCGGACCTCCCCATCACACCTCAGGACCGCTTCTGCGATCGCCTACCCGCACTAGCGAAGCCGCCCCTGCGAGCCAAACTCCGCTTCCGCGATCACAAGCGCTCCTGCGCTCCAGTATCCGCTTCTGCGGACTCGCTCCTGCGCCCCAATTTCCGCAGGAGCGAAAACAACAGAACCAGAACACAAGTCTGCAATTTCCATGATTTTCTTCCGTTTGGACCCCCGAAATCAACCGAGGCCCCCGGGACCCCAACGAAAACCACCAACATACTCCAAAACACGATACGAACTTGTTCCGATCATAAAAACACCATCCTAAACATCAAAATCACCAATTACACACGGATTCAAGCCTAAATTCCTTAAAACTTTCCGAATTACACATTCAATCAAAAACCCGACCAAACGACGTCCGAATGACCTGAAATTTTGCAGGCACATCCAAAATCACCTAACGGAGCTACTGCAACTGTCGGAATTCCATTCCGACTCCCGGATCAAAATCTCACCTACCGTTCGGATTTCGCCAAAATTCAACCTTAGCCAATTCAAGCCTATTTCTACACCGGGCCTCCAAATTCAATTCCGATCGCTCCCCTAAGTCACAAATCACCTTCCGGAACTAACCGAATCATCAGAATCCGATTCCGAGCCCTCTAGCTAGATAGTCAACTCCGGGTTGACTTTCATTATTCAAGTTTCCTTCACAAAGGCTATATGCCTCATTTCCAATCCAATCACTCCTAACTCACCCGATAGACTCTAACATTGATATAAAATTATAAAACATGTATTTACAACATAACGGGGTGGTAATTCCCGTGACGACGGGCCGGGTCGTCACAGACTGTCTATAAACCTTGAGCAGTTTCTCATGTTAAGTGTCTTTTCCACTTGGTGGATAAGTACTCCTTGACATCATGCATAATTAAGGTTTTTATTTTCGGTCTTCTGCATGGTGATTTAGGAGTGTTTTTAAACTGAGTTAATTTTTACATATTGTGCAAAAACTTCTCATCATTGTCGTTGCCGATGCTGAATGGTGCTGAAGTCTAATACATGGGACGGATCTCCGATGTACTTCGGAGCATAGACACGTGGAATACTGGATGAACGCTGGATAAGGTGGGTGGCAAGGCTAACTCGTATGCCACCTCTCCGACTCTCGCGAGTATCTCAAAAGGACCGATATACCCTGGGACTCGACTTTCCTTTCTTCCCGAACCTCATGACACCCGTCATAGGTGAAATCTTCAACAATACTCTGTCACCGACCATGAAAGACAACTCTCGAACTCTACGGTCCGCGTAACTCTTCTGACGAGACTGTGCTGTACGAAGCCTCTCCTGGATCAACTTTGCTCTATCTAGAGCATCATGGACTAACTCGGTCCCTATCAATCTAACCTCACCAGGCTCAAACCATCCCACGGGAGATCTACACCGTCCGCCATACAATGCCTCGTACGGGGCCATCTGAATACTCGACTGGTAGCTGTTGTTGTAGGCAAACTCGGCAAGTGGTAAGAATTCATCCCACGAACCACCAAAGTCAATCACACATGCTCGCAACATATCCTCCAGGATCTGAATAGTACGCTCGGACTGCCCGTCTGTCTGGGGGTGAAATGCTGTACTCAACTCAACCCTCGTACCCATCTCTCGCTGAAATGCTCTCCAAAACTGAGAAGTGAACTGAGTGCCTCTGTCAGATATAATAGACACTGGGACCCCATGCAACCTGACAATCTCCCGAATAAAGATCGCTGCCAACCGCTGCGATGAGTAAGTAGTACTAACTGGGATGAAATGTGCGGACTTAGTCAGCCGATCAACAATCACCCATACAGAATCAAACTTCCTCGCTGTCTGAGGGAGTCCAGTAACAAAATCCATGGTGATCCTCTCCCATTTCCACTCGGGAATAACCATACGCTGAAGAACACCGCCCGGTCTCTGATGCTCATATTTGACCTGCTGGCAATTGAGGCACTTAGCTACATGCCTAACAATATCCATCTTCATTCTCCTCCACCAGTAGTGCTGTCTCAAGTCTTGGTACATCTTTGCGGCACCTGGGTGAATAGAGTACCGCGAGCTGTGTGCCTCCTCAAGTATCAACTCCCGCAAACCATCAACATTGGGCACACATATACGGCCCTGCATCCTCAAAACACCATCACTGTCGATAGTCACATCTCTAACATCATTATCCTGCACTCTGTCCTTAAGGACAAGCAAATGTGGGTCATCATACTGTCGCTCCCTGATGCGATCATATAAGGAAGATCGAGATACAACACAAGCCAATACCCGGCTGGGCTCCGAAATATCTAATCTCACTAGCCGATTGGCTAGCACCTGAACATCATGAGCAAATGGCCTCTCCTCAGCTGGAATATATGCCAAGCTCCCCATACTAACCGCCTTCCGGCTCAAAGCATCGGCCACCACATTGGCCTTCCCCGGATGATACAAAATAGTGATGTCATAATCCTTAAGCAACTCCAACCACCTCCGTTGTCTCAAATTAAGGTCCTTCTGTCTGAATAAGTGCTGAAGGCTGCGATGGTCCGTGAACACCTCACAGGAGACACCATACAGGTAATGCCTCCAAATCTTCAAAGCATGAACTATGGCTGCTAGCTCCAAATCATGAACATGGTAGTTCTTCTCGTGGGGCTTCAACTGACGAGAAGCATAAGCAATGACCCTACCTCCTACATCAACACACAACCAATGACAACTCCTGAGGCATCACAATACACAGTATAAGGATCTGAAGCTGACGGCAGAATCAAAACTGGTGCTGTGATCAGTGTTGTCTTGAGTTTCTGAAAGCTCTCCTCGCACTCCTCGGACCATAAGAAAGGAACACCCTTCTGAGTCAATCTAGTCAAGGGTGAAGCAATAGAAGAGAACCCCTGAACGAATCGGCGATAATACCCTGCCAATCCCAGAAAGCTACGGATCTCAGTAACTGAGGTCGGTCTGGGCCAACTCTGCATTGCCTCGACCTTCCTCGGATCTACCTGAATACCATCACAGGACACTACGTGCCCTAAGAATGCCACGGACTCAAGCCAGAACTCACATTTGGAGAACTTGGCATACAGCTTCTCCTCTCTCAATCTCTGCAATACAATACTCAAGTGCCGAGCATGCTCCTCCCGACTACGAGAGTAGACTAGTATGTCATCAATGAATACGATCACAAATGAATCAAGATACGGCCTGAATACACTATTCATCAGATGCATAAATGCTGCTGGGGCGTTGGTCAGCCCAAAAGACATCACAAGGAACTCATAGTGACCATATCTGGTCCGGAATGCAGTCTTCATAATGTCAGACTCTCTAATCTTCAGCTGATGATAGCCTGAACGAAGATCAATCTTCGAGAACACCCTAGCTCCTTGGAGCTGATCAAATAAATCATCAATACGAGGAAGAGGATACTTATTCTTCACTGTTACTTTGTTTAGCTGCCTATAGTCAATACACATCCTCATAGATCCGTCCTTCTTCTTAACAAACAGGACCGGTGCACCCCACGGCGACACACTCGGCCGCATGAACCCCTTATCTAGGAGTTCCTGGAGCTGCTCCTTCAATTCCTTCAACTCAGCTGGTGCCATACGATACGGAGGAATAGAAATAGGCTGAGTGCCTGGCACCAAATCGATACCAAAATCAATATCCCTGTCCGGCGGCATGCCCGGCAGGTCTGAGGGAAACACATCGGGAAAGTCTCGCACAATGGGAACAGAATCAATACTGGGAGTCTGGGCCTCGACCTCCCGCACAAATGCTAAATAAGAGAGACATCCCTTCCCAACCATTCGTTGGGCCTTGAGGAAAGATATTACCCTGCTAGGTACATACTCGGTCGTGCCTCGCCACTCGATCCTCTGAATGCCCGGCATAGCCAAAGTGACTGTCTTAGCATGACAGTCCAGAATAGCATGACATGGAGATAGCCAGTCCATGCCCAATATAACATCAAAATCAATCATGCTGAGAAGCAACAGGTCTACTCGGGTCTCCAGACCTCCAATAGTGACCAAACGGGACCGGTATACGTGGTCCACAACAATAGTATCCCCTACGGGGTAGATACATGCACTGGCAGCTCAAGACTCCCTCGGGTCGTGCCCAAATGAGGAGCAAAATATGTAGACACATAAGAATAAGTAGAGCCGGGATCAAACAATACTGAGGCATCTCTGTGGCAGACTGAAATAATACCTGTAATGACAATATCAGGAAGCAACGGCCTCAGATCGGCCCTGAAAAGCATAGCATCTAGCCTGTCCGCCTGATCGGCCTCCCCCTCGAGAGCGACCCCAAGCTGTCTGACCCTCACCCCTAGCTGGCGGGGCGGGTGCTGAAGTAGAAGGACCAGATGACGAGGGCTGCCCCCTCTGCTGATAAGATCCGGAAACAAGACGGGGACACTCCCTACGGTGGTGCCCAAACTCTCCGCACTCGTAGCAACTCCCGGTCTTGGGTGCGGGACCGATAAGGACCTGCGGCGGAGTGACCGGCTGAGGAACTAGGCGAGATGAACACGAGCGGATGGGGCACGTGAAGAACTACGAGCGGCATGGCAGCGAGAGATGGGCGGCTGCGGTGCGAACACGATAACCCTGTCTAGGTGACCATCTGCGACGATGCGAGCGTCCCGACTGCGAAGACACTGAAAGAGCGACCTCGGCTCTGCGCGACTGCGGCCTGCGGTGCGAGTGCCCGCGGAACTAGGCTGCTCGTCGGGGCCTCTTGGCCTCCCTCTCGTCCCGCTCCCTGCGAGATCTGTCTCGATGTCGCGAGCAATATCCACAACATCCTCAAATGTACGACTCGAAACCCTCTCCCGAGTCATCGGAATACGAATGGGATAAATGAGGCCGTCCACGAAGCGCCCGATCCTCTCTCTGGTCGGAATGAACCAACCACGGTGCATATCCGGACAACTCTGTAAACCTGATCTCATACTCTGACACTGACATGTCCCCCTGACGGAGACCCTCGAGCTGCCTGCGCGTCTCCTCTCTCCTGAGATCGAGGCACCCGTTTCTCCAAGAACATAGTGGAGAACTCCGACCATGATAGTGGTGCTTGCCCTGCCGGCGCTGCGGCGCTCGTAAGCCTCCCACCGAGCGAAGGTGGCCCACGAGCGAAGGTAGTGAAAGATACCCCGCTGGACTCCAATATCACTGCCGTACGAAGCATCCGAGGGCACTTATCCGGAAAACCTTGGGCGTCCTCGCCGGAGCACCAGTGAACACTGGAGGAGATAACATGGTGAACCTCTCGAGGACGACGGCTGCTCGTCGTCGTCGTCATGGCGGGACCTGTCCCCACGAATACGATCTGTTGGGCCGAACGGGAACCACGGGCTGAGCCCGGAGGAACCTGCGGTGTGCGTAGCGCACTGCTGGCTGGCTGCGGGTGCGTCTTGCGGGGGTCCGATGACCACCCGATCCCCGATGCGAGTGCTTGCGGTAGTGCGCCGAAACCGCACTGTGCTAGGCCGGTGCGAGTGCTAGTATCCGAGCCGGGGTCTCTTGTTGACCCGGAATAACAATGGGCACGGTGGTGCACCGATGCGGTCTTCTTGGCACCTCTGCAGTCGGGGGTCGTGGGTCGGTGCGCGCTTGCCTCGGCTGCCTAACTCCGCCACGACCACGGCCGCGTCCACGGCCTCTAGCGGTGGTAGTGGTGGTCGTCCTCCACGTCCGGATGATCGAGTTCTCGCCATATGCGAGAGAATAGAATGTCAAAGTTGAGTTCAAGTCAAAAGTAATCGCACGACAAGAATTCCAAGAATTGAAACTTTTCCTAAAAGGTTTGCGGCCTCCCGAGGATAAGTACGGGCGTCCCCGCACCGATCCACGAGACTCTACCAACCGGCTCGTGACTCGCGAGACCCGTTAACCTAGGCTTTGATACCAACTTGTCACGACCCAAACCACGGTCGTGATGGCGCCTGACACAACTGCTAGGCAAGCCCAGCCATATTATCCCTTAAACCGACCAGTTATTAAATAAATTAAACTTAGACAAGTAATTAATCATATCGGGTGATAATCGAAACGTAAAACGTACAAAATACGGTCCCAAACATATCGTGGTGTCACGAGGCTGAGCCTCTAAAGAATAGCATCCTAATACAACCAAGTCTAGGCAAATAGGAAATCAACAAGATGATAAAGAAGGAGAAACAAGCTCTGCGGACGGCTGGCGGCTACCTCGTAATCTCCGCAAAAGTAGACAAAGATCAGGCAGCTACAATATCTCAGCTGCTCTCGGGCACCTGTGGATCTGCACAAGAAAGTGAAGGGGAGTGGGGTGAGTATATTTCAACTCGGTGATTAACAATAATAAATAATAGCGAAGGTAAGAAATCTGTGCTATCACTTACGGTTCTAAGGCAACCTCGCGGGTACGTCATCACTATAGTAAGTACTACGATCTCCAATCCACGTATATCTCTACAAGATCCCACGCTGATAAACCTCGCTCGTACCCCTACGGTGTACGGCCGTCTCAACATATAAAGACACGTACCTACGTCTATAATGTATAAGTATTTAAGTAGATAATAGGATATGATTAAGTATAATGCGGCGGCGTGCAGCCCGCTCCAATACATATACCGCTGCGGCGCGCAGCCCGCTCCATTTAACGTCGACGGCGCTCACTGGGGGTGTATACAGACTTCGGAAGGGCTCCCTAGGCCCAAGCACTATAATACTGCGGCGTGCGGCACGATCCACACAAATATTACTGCGGCGTGCAGTCCGATCCAATATATATATGTATATATCTCTATACTGCTGCGGCATGCAGCCCGATCCTATAATATACACCAGTGCACACTGAGAATGTGTGCACACTCAGACTCCGAAGGGGCTCCTACAGCCCAAGCGCAATGATACTGCGGCGTGCAGTCCGTCCCACATGTATGTTACATGTATATCACATGTATATTACTGCGGCGTGCAGTCCGATCCAATGTAGGTATATATATATATATAATACCTCATAATGGGTCCTCGACCCTATCCCAGTCAATATATGCTTGGCCTCTCAGGCCCAATATAATATATCACAGTGGGTCATAGACCCTGTCTCAGTCAATATAGACTTGGCCTTTCAGGCCCACTCAGCTAGAACAGGGAATTCCACCCTAGATAATCTCTCTCAATGTACACATCTAGTACGGGCTCATATTATGCTATACGGCTAGAGCTACGGCTGAGTGTATGTTTCCAATCACGATATAAGGGTCACCTAGCTCTATAGGTTCCCTAATACTTTACAGATCGGCACAAGGCCCCAATCATGGCTATTAGCCCAATTGTACAGTTATAGTCTCAGTAACAGTCATACAACACAGTATTCTATTAGCCGGGAAGGACTAAGTCCGAACCCCCAATCACAATGTCACCACGCCCGTCGTAGAACGTGTGTCTCATCTCAATATAGCACCGTGAAGTGCTAGTACGGGGTTTCAAACCCTCAGTACATTGTTTACTACTACCACTCACCTCGAACCGGTAGAAGCTTCAATCCGCCTTGCGCTTGCCTCGCAAATCAATCTCCTCGGATGCCAAATCTGCTCAAAATCATAGAGAATGCATCAATATACGCTAATTTCACAAAATTCATTCGAAATAACCCAATTTATATCAAAACCCACAAGTTGTCAAAACCCGACTTTTGGTACACTTGTCGAAAAATTACAAAAATCACATATTCGGAATCCTCGTCTCGATACGAGTCTAAGCATATCAATTTTACCAAATTCGGACTCCATTTGCCCATTCAAAACCTTGATTTTCTAAAGTTCAAGCCTAGGGTTAAATCTTCCATAAATCACCCCAAATTCCTCCATTTTCATGATATAATTGCATAATATTACCAATACTAATCATAGTTTAAGTCCATAGTTGATTACATGATGATTTCCCTTGAATTTCTCTTCAAAATCGCCCAAATCGCCTCTAAAGCCGAGACCCAAATGTGTGAAATGTTCTGAAATTTTTCTAACTTCTGATACACTTAACTTACAGCGATTTTCGCTTCTGCGGAAGAATTTCCGCTCCTACGCGTCCGTATCCGCGACCAAAGGGTCGCTTCAGCGGTTCCAGGCCTAGCCGGCCAATTCCGCTTCCGCGATATACGGACCGCCTCTGCGCGTCCGCTTCTGCGGAGATTCGATCGCTCCTGCGGGTTTTCCCGCTTCTGCGACTAGGCGTCCGCCTCTGCGGACTCGCCTAAGCGGCTACCCTTCCGCTTCTGCGATCCTTCACCCCATGGCCCTTGGCCGCTTCTGCGGCTCACCTTCCGCTCCAGCGATGCCGCACCTGCGGGCCCAGCTCCGCTTCCGCAATCACAAGCGCTTCTGCGCTCCAATATCCACTTCTGCGGACTCGCTCCTGCGTCCACAATTCCGCAGGAGCGGAAACAACAGAAACAGAATCCCAACCTGCAATTTCCAAAAATGCCGGATGATGGTCCGGATTCACCCCGAGGCCCCCGGGACCCCAACGAAAACCACCAACATACTCCAAAACACGATACGAACTTGTTCCGATCATAAAAACACCATCCTAAACATCAAAATCACCAATTACACACGGATTCAAGCCTAAATTTCTTAAAACTTTCCGAATTACACATTCGATGAAAAACCCAACCAAACGACGTCCGAATGACCTGAAATTTTGCAGGCACATCCAAAATCACCTAACGGAGCTACTGCAACTGTCGGAACTCCATTCCGACTCCGGATCAAAATCTCACCTACCGTTCGGATTTCGCCAAAATTCAACCTTAGCCAATTCAAGCCTATTTCTACACCGGGCCTCCAAATTCAATTCCGATCGCTCCCTTAAGTCACAAATCACCTTCCGGAACTAACCGAATCATCAGGAATCCGATTCCGAGCCCTCTAGCTAAATAGTCAACTCCGGGTTGACTTTCCTTATTCAAGTTTCCTTCGCAAAGGCTATATGCCTCATTTCCAATCCCAATCACTCCTAACTCACCCGATAGACTCTAACACTGATATAAAATTATAAAACATGTATTTACAACATAACGGGTGGTAATTCCCGTGACAACGGGCCGGGTCGTCACACATGGGTACTGTCAATGGGACTGTGGGTTCAATTCCCACAGGTCCTGGACTTGTTTTATTGAGTTGGTTACTTGTAGTTAGCTTAATTGTAGACGGTTGCAGTAATCATTTTATTGTTGTTATTTCGGAAATTATTATCATTTTAAACTGCTTATTATTGTTATCATCATTATATTATTATTTCTCAGTAGGGCCCTGACCTTCCTTGTCACTACTCCATCGAGGTTAGGCTTGGCACTTACTGAGTACCGCCGTGGTGTACTCATGCTACTCTTCTGCACACTTTTGTTGTGCAGATCCAGGTACATCAGAGCAGGCTCGTGCTAGGTGATTCCGCAGCTTTCTGGGAGACCTCGAGGTATGATCTGCTACGTCCGCGGATCCGGAGGCTTTCCTTCCATTCTAATAGTACTAGTTGACATTTTTCCTTCATTTCGTTGTTAGATACTTTTTACACATAGAGCCACAATTGTATATTCTCTTTTAGTCTGTGTTACCGTGGGGTTCCAGATCTTGGTAGCATTTTATTCATTGTGTTGACGGATGTATGTGCCAAGCGGCACGGATTACATACCTTTTTATGCCATCTTTTCGTTGTTTCTTATTTAAGTGTTTATAGCTTGTATATTCCGCAACGTGTTAGGCTTACCTAGTCATGGGGACTGGGTGCCATCACAACATGTTCACGATTGGTGAACTAGGGTCGTGACACTATAGGTTTTATATCCTTTGAAGGTTCAACTAAAGTCCATACTTTATTTTCCTTCATGGATTCCATTTCGGATTCCATGGCCTTTTGCCATTTCTCATAATCGGAACTTTGTATAGCCTCTTCGTAGGTTTTAGGGTCATCATCATTATGATCAACCTCGTTTGATACATCATCTTGTACCAATAAATTTAATCTAGTTGGTACATGACGTTCTCGTGTAGACCTTCTAAGAGGTACTTGTACAACCTGTTTACTTTGTGTTGGATTTAATTGTTGTTCAATTTGGTTTGGAACTGGTTCATTAACCTGTTCTTGAACTTCATTTAGTTCTTGAACTTCAACCGTTGAAGATGGCAACTTCCTTGGCAACTTCAAAATATCCAATAAAGGTTCTTTAACTTGGGTCTCATGATCATTATTTTGTGGTTGTTAATTAGTTTCTTGAACTTCAACAAGTTCTATTTCTCCATCATAATTTCCTTCTAAAAGAAATTCCCTTTCCAAAAAGGTTGCTCCTCTGGCCACAAACACTTTATGGTTAGAAGGGTGATAGAAATAATACCCCATTGTTTCCTTGGGATACCCAATGAACCTACACTTATCAGATCTTGAGTCAAGTTTATCAGACTGTAGTCTCTTAACATAAGCTGGACAACCCCAAACTTTAATATGTTTAAGGTTAGGCTTACATCCTTTCCATATCTCATATGGTGTTGTAGAGACTGACTTAGTGGGAACTTTATTAAGTAAGTATGTTGGTGCTTCTAAAGCATATCCCCATAAATTTATTGGAAGATCAGTGAACCCCATCATAGATCTCACCATATCTAATAAGGTTCGATTTCTCCTTTCAGACACACCATTGTGTTGTGGTGTTCCTGGAGGTGTCCACTGTGAGAGAATTCCATTCTCTTTTCGATATCTAGTAAAATCTTCACTAAGATATTCTCCACCTCTATCAGACCTTAGTATTTTGATACTTTTACCAGTCTGCTTCTCAACTTCACTACGGAACCTTTTGAACATTTCAAAAGATTCAGACTTATGTTTCATAAGATACACAAATCCATATCTTGACATATCATCAGTGAAGGTGATGAAGTAAGAATATCCACCTCTAGCTTGAATTTTCATGGGCCCACAAACATCTGTATGAATTAGTCCCAATAATTCAGAAGCTTTTTCTCCACTTCCAGTAAATGGAGATTTGGTCATTTTTCCTTTGAGACAGGATTCACAAGTTGGATATGATTCAAAATCATACTTGTCAAGGTACCCTTCCTTGTACAACTTGTTAATTCTTTTCTCTCCAATATGACCAAGCCTACAATGCCAAAGGTATGTTTGATTTACATGATCATCTCTTTTCCTCTTAAGACTTGAAACATGCATAATCGAATATGCATTCACATTAGGTAAGACGTAAACATCATGTTGGAGATAGCCATTCACATATAAATTATCACTATAATAAATAGAGCAAATACCATTGCCTATAATAATGCAAAAACCACGTTTGTCTAACATAGAAGCTGAAATTATGTTCGAAACAAATTTAGGAACATAATAACAATCATCCAACATAAGTACTTTGCCCGTAGGCATTATTAAAGAAATTGATCCTACAGCTACAGCTGTAACTTTTGCACCATTTCCTACTTGTAGATTAACTTCTCCTTTCTTCAACCTTCTACTTATCTGGAACCCCTGCAACATATTGCGGATGTTATAACCACTGCCAGTATCTAATATCCACAATGAAGAATTAGTAGTAGTTAAAGAAACCTTGAAAACATTTTTCATTAAAGTCTTACCTTGTTTCTTGTCCTTTAAGGTTGCAAGATACTCCGAGCAGTTTCTCTTCCAATGTCCTATTTTCTTACAATGGAAACATACAACATCAGATTGGTCAGCTTTGCCTTCTTTGCCTTTGGGTTTGGTCACACCACCCTTGGGCGCAGTAGGGTTTTTCTTGGGTTTACTTTTACCTTTACCCTTCTTCTTAGAAGAGTTTCCAACCAACATGATAGTTCATTTCTTCTTCTCGGATGCAAGCTGATTCTCATAATCAATTAGCATGTTAAGCATCTCATAAAGATCACAATCCATTTTATTCATATTGAAATTAATAACAAATTGTGAAAAGGATTCTGATAGTGACTGCAAGATCAAATCTTGAGAAAGATCTTTACCCAGTTTGCACCCCAACTTCTCAAGTTCTTCAATAAGATCAATCATATGATTGACATAGGGTCCAACTGGAGAGTTTCCAGTCAATTTGGATCCAAATAAAGCCTTATATAGCTGGTATCTAGCTGTCCTGCTTTGTGTACCAAACATCTTCTTAAGATGTTCAATGATTGCAGTTGGATCCCTATCCTGATGTTTCCTCTGTAGTTCAGAATTCATAGAAGCGAGAATGATGCATTTGGTAGTAAGACATTCTTCCAAGTATTTCTGATAAATCTTGGTAGCATCCTCATCATTCTCATCTGGGACTTCCTTGGCAGGCTTATCGATCACATCAATAAGCTTTTCATGCATGAGAACAATTCTCAAATTTCTGTACCAATCATCAAAGTTTGGTCCTACCAACTTGTTGGTGTCAAGTATTCCACGCAGCGATATAACAGACATATTGAGAATCTAAAACATAGAAAAGAAAAGGCAATAATATAAGAACATATTTGCATATATCATAAAGACATGGACTTTTATCTAAATGATATTTTCACTAATTATTTTAAACTATTTACCCTCATTATAGTTTATGAAATTTTTATTTCTTTTAGTGGAGTAAAGAAATCCTCTAACAATATGTATGAGCCCCTTGGAAGTCAAGTCGTTTCTCACATATATTTTAAAGGTAGGTACTCTTATCAATTGTATCCCCATACAATTTCCTTAAATAGCTCTATGTCAAATAGTCCCCCGGTAGTCAGGTCGATCCTATTGGCATAGTTGAGTTCAACCATCATGATAGCAAAGAACTTATTAAATTTTATACTCCCCCGGGTAGTCCAGGCGTCTAGTGTAAAATTGAATAATTCTTTCAATCCATACATCTAATGCAATAAATAATTTTAACATATTCTCGAACTACAAGTCTCCTGGTAGTCAGGCCGCTCCTTATAAACGAGAAATAAGTAAAATTGTTTACCTTGATGGATAGCTCTATAATAAAATATCTTATATTTTATTATTTAAGAACTCAAACTTTAGTAAGAGGGAATTGTTACTAAAATAATTTTTAATAACATAAAGATCAAATCTTTTTCTAGCATGTGAATTTATTTCAAGTTGTCTACATGCTTAGTCCTAAATTAATTTACATCACATGTAATAAATAATTTAAAATTATGTGACGAACAAGCACATGACATAGAAACGAAATTCAACATCCTCTAACATGTTTATCTTATATATCACATAAAAAGAAATTCATGCTAGAATATTATTATTAATTAACATCTCATGAACTAATAACAAAAAATAACAATAGAATCATGTAACATATTATAGATTCCCATTGTATCTAATACAAAATTTTAAATTCAGGTTATGAACTATCTCAATAGTTATATGAATGCATATTTTGTCCATAATAAAATAATATTAATATTCAAACGATTTGACTATTCCACAAGACGTATTATGGTTTGAACTCTTCAAATATGATATTAAAATATTTTCGTAAATAAATTTTAGACACAATAAACCACGGCTCTGATACCATTGAAGGATTGCGTATAAGTGTTCGTAACACGCAGCGGAAGACAATAACAATCCTAGGTAATTTTTTCGTGTTTAAAATTTATTTACATGTCAAAGATCAGATCTAAGACGTACCTGGTGGAGAGAGTTTCGTTTCAAAATTTCTTCGATAGTGCGAAGACTCTATGCGTATCCACACCGAGACTGATCCTTGCTATCAACTCTTTGATCAATTAAACCCGTGAACAAATTTAACAAAATATTGTCTCGAAATGTTTCTCAAAAATTTCAACCCAAAAGGTAGAAGAACAAGAAACACTTTTCTTGCAATTGTATTTTCTCTCTTGGCTTTGTATTGTATTCTCACTTTCACAAAGTGATTTTTCTTCTCAAGAATTAATTTGACTAGGAAATAAGTTTTCTTTCCTAGAAAAATTCTTTTGTCACTACTTTCTTCTGCGGCAGCCTAATCTGATTTATAGCAGATTAGAAAGAAACTTTTTCCCACTATAATTTACCTTTTTCCACTATAATAAAGAAAGAAACCTTTTTCATGTACAATTCTAAACCAAGTATAGGTTTTCTTTTATGGAAAATTGAATCACATTCAATTGGGTTTTGACAAATAGTACAGCACGTGAATGTTCCAATTGGAATCAATTACTTTCATGTTTATAACATACTAATCCCATTCCAAATGGGATGAAAGTGCACGTGGACCTATTCCAACTTGGAATTACTTGAGAAGCCATTTATTAATATTATTTTATATACATCTTCTATACATATAAAATAAATTCTAATTATATATATATATATATATATATATATATATATATATATATATATATATATATATATATATATATATATATATATATATATATATATATATATATATATATATATATATATATATATATATATATATATATATATATATATATATATATATATATATATATATATATATATATATATATATATATATATATATATATATATATATATATATATATATATATATATATATATATATATATATATATATATATATATATATATATATATATATATATATATATATATATATATATATATATATATATATATATATATATATATATATATATATATATATATATATATATATATATATATATATATATATATATATATATATATATATATATATATATATATATATATATATATATATATATATATATATATATATATATATATATATATATATATATATATATATATATATATATATATATATATATATATATATATATATATATATATATATATATATATATATATATATATATATATATATATATATATATATATATATATATATATATATATATATATATATATATATATATATATATATATATATATATATATATATATATATATATATATATATATATATATATATATATATATATATATATATATATATATATATATATATATATATATATATATATATATATATATATATATATATATATATATATATATATATATATATATATATATATATATATATATATATATATATATATATATATATATATATATATATATATATATATATATATATATATATATATATATATATATATATATATATATATATATATATATATATATATATATATATATATATATATATATATATATATATATATATATATATATATATATATATATATATATATATATATATATATATATATATATATATATATATATATATATATATATATATATATATATATATATATATATATATATATATATATATATATATATATATATATATATATATATATATATATATATATATATATATATATATATATATATATATATATATATATATATATATATATATATATATATATATATATATATATATATATATATATATATATATATATATATATATATATATATATATATATATATATATATATATATATATATATATATATATATATATATATATATATATATATATATATATATATATATATATATATATATATATATATATATATATATATATATATATATATATATATATATATATATATATATATATATATATATATATATATATATATATATATATATATATATATATATATATATATATATATATATATATATATATATATATATATATATATATATATATATATATATATATATATATATATATATATATATATATATATATATATATATATATATATATA